>JAJAQA010000009.1:2385107-2832607 GCA_021464565.1 Rutilus rutilus
TCCTAACGAAAAACAATAGGGCCTTCGCCCTTTCAGGGCTTGGGCCCTAATAATAATCCTAACGAAAACAATAGGGCCTTCGCCCTTTCAGGGCTTGGGCCCTAATAATCCTAACGAAAACAATAGGGCCTTCGCCCTTTCAGGGCTTGGGCCCTAATAATCCTAACGAAAACAATAGGGCCTTCGCCCTTTGGGCTTGGGCCCTAATAATAATAATAATAAATAATCCTACCGGAAACAATAGGGCCTTCGCCCTTTCAGGGCTTGGGCCCTAATAATAATAATAATAATCCTACCGAAAACAATAGGGCCTTCGCCCTTTCAGGGCTTGGGCCCTAATAATAAATAATCCTACCGAAAACAATAGGGCCTTCGCCCTTTCAGGGCTTGGGCCCTAATAATAATAACAAATAATCCTACTGAAAACAATAGGGCCTTCGCCCTTTCAGGGCTTGGGCCCTAATAAACGGAGCAAAAACAATAGGGTCCTCTCACCATCGGTGCTCGGGCCCTAATAATAATAAACGGAGCAAAAACAATAGGGTCCTCTCACCATCGGTGCTCGGGCCCTAATAAACGGAGCAAAAACAATAGGGTCCTCTCACCATCGGTGCTCGGGCCCTAATTACTAAAAAGTCATTGTAACTATGATATAAGAACATTATAGCAATGCAGGTTGCATCTTTATAAATACATTCATGGAACCATACGACAATACGAATTAATACTTATAAATTAGTGTATAATGGATTATGAGCATGCACATTGAAAAAGCAAAAGCACAACTTATAAGTAATTTATAAAATAATATAAATGTAACTATAACTTTTCTTGTAATGCAGTATAGGTCTTAATGAGTCTTTATAAATATATTTATAAAATAGTATCATTCTCATGTCTCTTCCTGCATCTCGAGTAAGAAATAGCTCCACAATTGGTAAAGATCAGAGGGACCTTTTGAAGGCATATTTTATCTCCCCTGCAGCATGGCAGGAACACGTTGTTAACCATTTACACATTATGCATTGTGCAATCCATAAAGCACAACCAGCAAAAATGACTGAATATAGAATTGCATACAGTTTTTCATTTTGTCCGTTAAAAAAAAAAAAAAAAATTAAATCTAGAATAGAGCATAACAGTTAACTCAATTGTTTGTATATTCCTATGATTTTACTGCTACTGTGGCTACTGCTAATGCAGTTAGTTGATAAAAATGAAATCACAAATAAAATTGTTTGAAACAATCTTTATTGCACGTTTTATGAACATCAGAATAATTTCCAAATTGAAATGTTTGGCACAATGTGCAAACATATTAGCCAACACTTGTTTTTAGAACAAGCCATCAGAACATGGAGAACCAAAAAACAATTATTTAAAGGGGTCATATAATTCCATTTTTGTACAAGCTTATATGATTCTTTAGGGTCTAAATTAAAAGTTTGTAATATACTTTAATTAAAAATTCTCATTAGTATTGTAGCATGATTTATCATAGTTTACCATGATTTACCATAGTTTACCATGATTTACTATAGTATACCATGATTTACCACGATTTACCATAGTTTACTATGATTTACTATAGTATACCATGATTTACCATGTTTTAGTATGATTTACTATGATTCTAGGATCATTTACCATAGTTTACCATGATTTACTATAGTATACTATGATTTACCATGTTCAAGTATGATTTACTGATTCTAGCATAATTTACCATAGTTTACCATGATTTACTATAGTTTACCATGATTTACCACGATTTAGCATAGTTTACCATGATTTACTATAGTATACCATGATTTACCATGTTCAAGTCTGATTTACTGATTTTAGCATGATTTACCATAGTTTACCATGATTTACTATAGTATACCATGATTTACCATGTTCAAGTATGATTTACTATGATTCTAGCATGATTTACCATAGTTTACCATGATTTACCACGATTTACTATAGTTTACCATGATTTACTATAGTATACCATGATTTACCATGTTCAAGTATGATTTACTGATTCTAGCATGATTTACCATAGTTTACCATGATTTACCATAGTTTACCACGATTTACCACGATTTACCATAGTTTACCATGATTTACTATAGTATACCATGATTTACTATAGTATACCATGATATACCATGTTCAATTATGATTTACTGATTCTAGCATGATTTATCATAGTTTACCATGATTTACCATAGTTTACCATGATTTACCATAGTTTACCATGATTTACTATAGTATACCATGATTTACCATGTTCAAGTATGATTTACTATGATTCTAGCATGATTTACCATAGTTTACCATGATTTACCACGATTTACTATAGTTTACCATGATTTACTATAGTATACCATGATTTACCATGTTCAAGTATGATTTACTGATTCTAGCATGATTTACCATAGTTTACCATGATTTACCATAGTTTACCACGATTTACCATAGTTTACCATGATTTACTATAGTATACCATGATTTACTATAGTATACCATGATATACCATGTTCAATTATGATTTACTGATTCTAGCATGATTTATCATAGTTTACCATGATTTACCATAGTTTACCATGATTTAGCATAGTTTACCATGATTTACTATAGTATACCATGATTTACCATGTTCAAGTATGATTTACTATGATTCTAGCATGATTTACCATAGTTTACCATGATTTACCACGATTTACCATAGTGTACTATGATTTACTATAGTATACCATGATTTACCATGTTTTAGTATGATTTACTATGATTCAAGGTTGATTTACCATAGTTTACCATGATTTAGTCAAAAGAGCCAAGTCCCATCTCTATACTATGTTTTGATGCAGAGATATACGTTTTGCTAAACGGTTGCTAGGATACTCTCTTTGGTTGCTATGGAGTTACTTGGCAGCTGCCAATGATGAAATTCCAAAGGCTTCTTGTCAGTATGAATGATATAAACCAACTCCCATGCCTCTGTGACATTCAGAATGGAAGATATCCCTCTTTGGATTTTGGTTGCTAAGGTGCTCGACAATGGTTGCTAGGGAGGGGCTTGGAAGTGTTGAGGTGATTCATGATTGGCTGTTTACTGCCCCGAGTCAAATGAGACCACCCCCATGTTTCTATGACAATTCAGTCTGGAGATATCTCTTTGAACTCTTTCAATGGAAGTCTATGGAACTTGTTGCTAAGGGGCTCTAAATGGTTGCTAGGGCGTGGCTTGATAGCTTCACAATGATCCTGAGAGACTGATTGGTCGTCTGAGTAAAATGAGCCCTCCCCCTTGTCTCTATGACACTGTGATCCAGAGCTACGTTCAATACAAAGTCCCTATGCAATTTACCATAGTAGGAAAAGCATGTGTGTTTCACGGGACGTTCCTTCCCCATAGTAAGTCAATGGGGCAACTTTGGGCATCTCCTGCCCCCCAGGGGTGCAACTTTTACCCCATTGTGAGGTATGTTCTTACAGAGCCTGTCAGCCTCTTCAAATGTGGCAAATCACACATTTCTGCGAAATCCTCGCTCAGAGCTACGTGTGGTCAAAGTTCGTCGCAATGTTAAGTCAATGGGACTTTTTTGGCCGCTTTTTCGCCCCTGGGGCGAACACCGCACCCCCGATCGCTTATAAAAGTCATAGCACACCTCTCCTTAATGAGCCGGTCGATTTGACACCTCATTCATGGCTCTGAGACAAACGGTGCGGGGCGAGTTACGCGCCAAACTTTGTCCAGAATAATAATAATAATAATAAGAAGAATAATAAGTATGAGCAATAACAATAGTGATGCCTTGCTTTCAGCAAGCACCACTAACTAGAATGTACATTTCCTGAAGAAAATGTGAAGTGGTGCTTGCAGTGGCAAAACTCGCCACTCGGTTGCTAGGGTGCGGTTAGCTAGATTTTAGCAAGATGATAACAAAATTAACATCATGCAAGCATGATAAGCATGTGACTAACATAATGCTAGTACCATGTTAGCATGATTAACATATTGCTAGCATGATTATTATGTTGCTAGGAAGGTGGTTGCTAGGGCGTTGCTAGGCAGTTACTAGGGTATTCTGAGTAGTTGCTATGATGTTGCTAGGCAGTTGCTAGGGTATTCTGGGTGGTTGCTATGGTGTTGCTAGGCGGTTGCTAGGGTATTCTTGGTGGTTGCTATGGTGTTGCTAGGTGGTTGCTAGGGTATTCTTGGTGGTTGCTAGGGTGTTGCTAGGCAGTTGCTAGGGTATTCTGGGTGGTTGCTATGATGTTGCTAGGCGGTTGCTAGGGTATTCTGGGTGGTTGCTAGGCGGTTGCTAGGGTATTCTTGGTGGTTGCTAGGGTGTTGCTAGGCAGTTGCTAGGGTATTCTGGGTGGTTGCTATGGTGTTCCTAGTTGGTTGCTAGGGTATCTTGGGTGGTTGCTAGGGAGTTGCTAGGCAGTTGCTAGGGTGTTCAGGGCGGTTGCTAAGGTATTATGGGTGGTTACTATGGTGTTACTAAGTGGTTTGTAGTTGTCACAGATGATTACTATTGGAGTTCTTAGAATTTTCTTGGCATGATTTAGCACTTACCTAATCGCTATTAGCATGTAGCTATTCACAGCTAGCATGTGTAGCATGTTGGAATTCCTCTTTGCTAGCATGAGTCAAAAGAGCCAACCCCCATCTCTATATGATGTTCTGATGCAGAGAAATAGGTCTTGCAAAATGGTTGCTAAGATACTTTGTTTGGTTGCTAGGGAGTGGCTTGGCAGCTGCCAATCATGAAACTCCAAAGGCTGCTTGTCAGTATGAATGATATAAACCAACTCCCATTCCTCTGTGACATTCAGAATGAAAGATATCCCTCTATGAATTTTGGTTGCTAAGGTGCTCTGTTTTGTTGCTATGGAGTTACTTGGCAGCTGCCAATGATGCAATTCCGAAGGCTTCTTGTCACTATGAATGATATAAACCAACTCCCATGCCTCTGTGACATTCAGAATGGAAGATATCCCTCTTTGGATTTTGGTTGCTAGGGTACTCTGTTTGGTTGCTATGGAGTGGCTTGTCAGCTCCCAATCATGAAACTCCAAAGGCTTCTTTTCACTATGAACGATATAAACCAACTCCCATGCCTCTGTGACATTCAGAATGGAAGATATCCCTCTTTGGATTTTGGTTGCTAGGCTACTCTGTTTGGTTGCTAGGGAGTGTCTTGGTAGCTCCCAATCATGAAACTCCAAAGGCTTCTTGTCACTATGAATGATATAAACCAACTCCCATGCCTCTGCGACATTCAGAATGGAAGATATCCCTCTTTGGATTTTGGTTGCTAAGGTGCTCGACAATGGTTGCTAGGGAGGGGCTTGGAAGTGTTTAGGTGATTCATGATTGGCTGTTTGCTGCCCTGAGTCAAATGAGACCACCCCCATGTTTCTATGACAATTCAGTCCGGAGATATCTCTTTGAACTCTTTCAATGGAAGTCTATGGAACTTGTTGCTAAGGGGCTCTAAATGGTTGCTAGGGCGTGGCTTGATAGCTTCACAATGATCCTGAGAGACTGATTGGTCATCTGAGTAAAATGAGCCCTCCCCCTTGTCTCTATGACACTGTGATCCAGAGCTACGTTCAATACAAAGTCCCTATGCAATTTACCATAGTAGGAAAAGCATGTGTGTTTCATGGGACGTTCCTTCCCCATAGTAAGTCAATGGGGTAAATTTGGGCATCTCCTGCCCCCCAGGGGTGCAACTTTTACCCCATTGTGAGGTACGTTCTTACAGAGCCTGTCAGCCTCTTCAAATGTGGCAAATTACATGTTTCTGCGACATCCTCGCTCAGAGCTATGACTCGTCAAAGTTTTTTGCAATGTTAAGTCTATGCGTTTTTTTCGGCCCGTTTTTCGCCCCTGGGGCAAACACCGTACCCCCGATCGCTTATAAAAGTCATAGCACACCTCTCCTCAATAAGCCGGTCGATTTGACACCTCATTCACGGGTCTGTGACAAACGGTGCGGGACGAGTTACGCGCCGAAAAAAAAGTGGAATAAAAATAATAATAATAATAATAACTAGAATGTACATTTCCTGAAGAAAATGTGAAGTGGTGCTTGCAGTGGCAAAACTCGCCACTCGGTTGCTAGGGTGTTGTACATGTTTGCATAGGAGCCAACAACCATGTCTGTACGTTGTTGTGGAACTGAAATGTTGCTTCTATATGTTGCAATATGGTTGCTAGGTAGCTTTAAACGGTTGCTAAGGTGTGGTTACACAGTTACCATGATGATATTTACAGATTGGTTTCCCAACCGAAACAAACAAGCACACCCCCATGTCTATACGATGTGCTGGTGCTGAGATATAGCTCCTTCATGTGTTTGTACGGTTGCTAGGGTACTCCAAATGGTTGCTAAGGTTTGTTTATACAGTTTATGGGGTAATATTTAAAGAGTATTTGCAGGTATGGGTCAAAAAATGCCCAACTCTGTGTTTTTACAATGTTTTGTTTCTGAGATATGGCTTGTAAATGTTGTTCAATGGTTGCTAGGGGCCTGTAACTGGTTTCTAGGGCGTGGCTATGAAGTTGTTATGTCACTACTTATTGGCTGCTTGATAGGATGAATCAAAAGAGCCCAACCCCAAGGCTCTATGACCTTCTGAGCCAAAGATATGATTTTGCAAATGTTGTGCCTATGTTAAGTCTATGGGACATTTTTCGGCAAATTTTTCGCCCGCCAGACGAACATCTTACACCCGATCACTTATAAAAGTCATAGCACACCTCTCCTCAATAAACCGGTCGATTTGACACCTCATTCAGGGGTCTGTGACAAACGGTGTGGGGCGAGTTACGCGCCGAAGTTTTGTCTAGGCGAATAGTAATCACAACACTAGAATGTACATTTCCTGAAGAAAATGTGAAGTGGTGCTTGCAGTGGCAAAACTCGCCACTCGGTTGCTAGGGTGTTGTACATGGTTGCATACGAGCCAACAACCATGTCTGTACGATGTTGTGGAGCTGAAATATGGCTTCTATATGTTGCAATATGGTTGCTAGGTGGCTCTAAACGGTTGCTAGGGTGTGAATACACAGTTACCATGGTGTTATTTACATACTGGTTTCCCAACCGAAACAAACAACCACACACCCATGTCTATACGATGTTCTAGTGCTGAGATATAGCTCATTCATGTGTTTGTACGGTTGCTAGGGTACTCCAAATTGTTGCTAAGGTTTGTTTATACAGTTTATGGGGTAATATTTAAAGAGTATTTGCAAGTCTGGGTCAAAAAATGCCCAACTCTGTGTTTTTACAATGTTTTGTTGCTGAGATATGGCTTGTAAATGTAGTTCAATGGTTGCTAGGGTCCTGTTACTGGTTGCTAGGGCGTGGCTATGAAGTTGTTATGTCACTACTTATTGGCTGCTTGATAGGACGAATCAAAAGAGCCCAACCCCAAGGCTCTATGACCTTCTGAGCCAAAGATATGATTTTGCAAATTTTGTGCCTATGTTAAGTCTATGGGACATTTTTCGGCTAATTTGTCGTCCGCCAGACGAACATCGTACACCCGATCGCTTATAAAAGTCATAGCACACCTCTCCTCAATAAACCGGTCGATTTGACACCTCATTGATGGGTCTGTGACAAACGGTGCGGGGCGAGTTACGCGCCAAAGTTTTGTCTAGGTGAATAGTAATCACAACACTAGAATGTACATTTCCTGAAGAAAATGTGAAGTGGTGCTTGCAGTGGCAAAATTCGGCACGGTTGCTAGGGTTTTACTAGGTGGTTGCTATGGTGTTCTGGGAGGTTTCCAAGGTATTCTGGGTGGTTGCTAGGGCGTTGATAAGTGGTTGCTAGGGTATTCAGTGTGGTTGCTAGGCAGTTGCTAAGGTGTTTACCATAGTTTACCATGATTTACCACGATTTACTATAGTTTACCATGATTTACTATAGTCTGCCATGATTTACCATGTTCAAGTATGATTTACTGATTCAAGCATGATTTACCATAGTTTACCATGATTTACCACGATTTACCATAGTTTACCATAATTTACTATAGTATACCAGGATTTACCATATTCAAGTATGATTTACTGATTCTAGCATGATTTATCATAGTTTATCATGATTTACCACGATTTACCATAGTTTACCATGATTTATTATAGTATACCATGATTTACCATGTTCAAGTATGATTTACTGATTCTAGCATGATTTACCATAGTTTACCATGATTTACTATAGTATACCACAATTTACCATGTTCTGGTATAATTTACTGATTCTAGCATGATTTATCATAGTTACCATGATTTACCATGATTTACCATAGTTTACCATGATTTACCATGTTCAAGTATGATTTACTGATTCTAGCATGATTTACCATAGTTTACCATGATTTACAACGATTTACCACTAATTACCATAGTTTACCATGATTTACTATAGTATACCATGATTTACCATGTGCAAGTATGATTTACTGATTCAGGCATGATTTACCATAGTTTACCACAATTTACCACGATTTACTATAGTTTACCATGATTTACTATAGTATACCACGATTTACCATGTTCAATTATAATTTACTGATTCTAGCATGATTTACCATGATTTACCATAGTTTACCATGATTTACTATAGTATACCATGATTTACCATGTTCAAGTATGATTTACTATGATTCTAGCATGATTTATCATAGTTTACCATGATTTACCATAGTTTACCATGATTTACCATAGTTCACCACGATTTACCATAGTTTACCATGATTTACCATGTTCAAGTATGATTTACTGATTCTAGCATGATTTACCATAGTTTACCATGATTTACCATAGTTTACCATTATTTACCACGATTTACCATAGTTTACCATGATTTACTATAGTATACCATGATTTACCATGTTCAAGTATGATTTACTATGATTCTAGCATGATTTACCATAGTTTACCATGATTTACCACGATTTACTATAGTTTACCATGATTTACTATAGTATACCATGATTTACCATGTTCAAGTATGATTTACTGATTCTAGCATGATTTACCATAGTTTACCATGATTTACCATAGTTTACCACGATTTACCACGATTTACCATAGTTTACCATGATTTACTATAGTATACCATGATTTACTATAGTATACCATGATATACCATGTTCAATTATGATTTACTGATTCTAGCATGATTTATCATAGTTTACCATGATTTACCATAGTTTACCATGATTTACCATAGTTTACCATGATTTACTATAGTATACCATGATTTACCATGTTCAAGTATGATTTACTATGATTCTAGCATGATTTACCATAGTTTACCATGATTTACCACAATTTACCATAGTGTACTATGATTTACTATAGTATACCATGATTTACCATGTTTTAGTATGATTTACTATGATTCAAGGTTGATTTACCATAGTTTACCATGATTTAGTCAAAAGAGCCAAGTCCCATCTCTATACTATCTTTTGATGCAGAGATATACGTTTTGCTAAACGGTTGCTAGGATACTCTCTTTGGTTGCTATGGAGTTACTTGGCAGCTGCCAATGATGAAATTCCAAAGGCTTCTTGTCAGTATGAATGATATAAACCAACTCCCATGCCTCTGTGACATTCAGAATGGAAGATATCCCTCTTTGGATTTTGGTTGCTAAGGTGCTCGACAATGGTTGCTAGGGAGGGGCTTGGAAGTGTTGAGGTGATTCATGATTGGCTGTTTACTGCCCCGAGTCAAATGAGACCACCCCCATGTTTCTATGACAATTCAGTCTGGAGATATCTCTTTGAACTCTTTCAATGGAAGTCTATGGAACTTGTTGCTAAGGGGCTCTAAATGGTTGCTAGGGCGTGGCTTGATAGCTTCACAATGATCCTGAGAGACTGATTGGTCGTCTGAGTAAAATGAGCCCTCCCCCTTGTCTCTATGACACTGTGATCCAGAGCTACGTTCAATACAAAGTCCCTATGCAATTTACCATAGTAGGAAAAGCATGTGTGTTTCACGGGACGTTCCTTCCCCATAGTAAGTTAATGGGGCAACTTTGGGCATCTCCTGCCCCCCAGGGGTGCAACTTTTACCCCATTGTGAGGTATGTTCTTACAGAGCCTGTCAGCCTCTTCAAATGTGGCAAATCACACATTTCTGCGAAATCCTCGCTCAGAGCTACGTGTGGTCAAAGTTCGTCGCAATGTTAAGTCAATGGGACTTTTTTGGCCGCTTTTTCGCCCCTGGGGCGAACACCGCACCCCCGATCGCTTATAAAAGTCATAGCACACCTCTCCTTAATGAGCCGGTCGATTTGACACCTCATTCATGGCTCTGAGACAAACGGTGCGGGGCGAGTTACGCGCCAAACTTTGTCCAGAATAATAATAATAACTAGAATGTACATTTCCTGAAGAAAATGTGAAGTGGTGCTTGCAGTGGCAAAACTCGCCACCCGGTTGCTAGGGTGTTGTACATGATTGCATACGAGCCAACAACCATGTCTGTACGATGTTGTGGAGCTGAAATATGGCTTCTATATGTTGCAATATGGTTGCTAGGTAGCTTTAAACGGTTGCTAAGGTGTGGTTACACAGTTACCATAATGATATTTACAGATTGGTTTCCCAACCAAAAACAAACAAGCACACCCCCATGTCTATACGATGTTCTGGTGCTGAGATATAGCTCATTCATGTGTTTGTACGGTTGCTAGGGTACTCCAAATGGTTGCTAAGGTTTGTTTATACAGTTTATGGGGTAATATTTAAAGAGTATTTGCAGGTCTGGGTCAAAAAATGGCCAACTCTGTGTTTTTACAATGTTTTGTTGCTGAGATATGGCTTGTAAATGTTGTTCAATGGTTGCTAGGGGCCTGTAACTGGTTACTAGGTCGTGGCTATGAAGTTGTTATGTCACTACGTATTGGCTGCTTGATAGGACGAATCAACAGAGCCCAACCCCAAGGCTCTATGACCTTCTGAGCCAAAGATATGATTTTGCAAATTTTGTGGCTATGTTAAGTCTATGGGACATTTTTCGGCTAATTCTCCGCCCGCCAGACGAACATCTTACACCCGATCACTTATAAAAGTCATAGCACACCTTTCCTCAATAAACCGGTCGATTTGACACCTCATTCAGGGGTCTGTGACAAACGGTGTGGGGCGAGTTACGTGCCGAAGTTTTGTCTAAGTGAATAGTAATCACAACACTAGAATGTACATTTCCTGAAGAAAATGTGAAGTGGTGCTTGCAGTGGCAAAATTCGCCACTGGGCAGATGCTAACACAATTACCATGTTGTGATACCATGATATACCACGTTTTAGCATTATTTACCACGATTTACTATTTTTCTAAGATGATTTACTACGATTTACCACATTCCAGGATGATTTACTATGATTAACATGTTGTTAGAATAATGCTAGCATGATTAGCATGTTGTTAACATGATTAGCATGTTGGTAGCATGTTGCTAGCATGATTAGCATGTTGCTAGCATGTTTTTAGATTGATGCTAGCATGATTAGCATGTTTGCTAGCTTGATTAGCATGTTGCTAGCTTAATTAACATGTTGTTAGCATTATGCTACCATAATTTGCATTTTGCTTGCATGATGCTAGCTTGATTAGCATGTTGGTAGCATGATGCTAGCATGATTAGCATGTTGCTAGCATGATGCTAGCTTGATTAGCATGTTGCTAGCTTGATTAGCATGTTGCTAGCATGATGCTAGCATAATTAGCATGTTGCTAGCATGATGCTAGCTTAATTAGCATGTTGGTAGCATGATGCTAGCATTATTAGCAATTTTGCTAGCATGATGTTAACATGATTAGCATGTTGCTAGCATGATGCTAGCTTGATTAGCATTATGCTAGCTTGATTAGCATGCTGGTAGAATGATGCTAGCATGATTAGCATTTTGCTAGCATGTTTTTAGCTAGATGCTAACATAATTAGCATGTCGCTAGCATGATGCTAGCATGATTAGCATGTTGCTAGCATGATGCTAGCATGATTAGAATGTTGCTAGCATGATGTTAGCTTGATTAGCATGTTGATAACATAATGCTAGCATGATTAGCATGTTGCTAGCATGTTTTTAGCAAGATGCTGTTGCCAGGTGGTTGCTAGGGTGTTCTGGGTGGTTGCTATGGTGTTGCTAGGCAGTTGCTATGGTGTTCTGGGTGGTTGCTAGGCAGTTGCTAGGGTATTTTTGGTGGTTGCTAGGGCATTGCTAGGTGGTTGCTAGGGTGTTCTGGGTGGTTGCTATGGTGTTGCTAGGCAGTTGCTATGGTATTCTGGGTGGATGCTAGGGCGTTGCTAGGCAGTTGCTAGGGTGTTCTGGGTGGTTGCTAGGCAGTTGCTAGGTGTTCTGGGTGGTTGCTAGGCAGTTGCTAGGGTGTTCAGGGTGGTTGCTACGGTATTTTTGGTGGTTACTTGAGCATTTCTAGACATTGCTAGGGTGTTCAGGATGGTTGCTAAGGTATTTTTTTTAGTTGCTATGGTGTTTCTAGGTGGTTGGTAGTTGTCAAAGATGGTTACTATGGAGTTTTTATAGAGTTATTAAAATCTTTAATAACGAGTGCCTTCAGTACGGCACTCGGCCTGCGGCCTCGTGCCTATGGCCGAATAGGCACAAGCATGGAGCGATATCACAAGGCCACGAGTGTAATATTGCTTTAAAAAATAAAAAAAAATGTAAAAATGTATTTTTTTTGGTTTAGGGTGGTTGCTAGGGAGCTCTTAGTGGTTGCTAGGGTGCTGTAACTGGTTGCCAGGGTGTGGCTATGAAGATTTTAGGCCATTACTTATTGGTTGCTTGATAATATAAATCCTCTGAGGGAGAGAGAGAGGGAGAGATGCAGGGGTGACAGGCCCTTTGGAGTCTGTGTGTGTGAAAACGTCGGTTGGGATTCAAATGTTTTTAGAACTCCCCATGTTAAGTCAATGGGACTTTTTTGGCCGCTTTTTCGTCCGCTGTGCGAACATCGTACACCCGATCGCTTAGAAAAGTCATAGCACACCTCTCCTCAATGAGCCGGTCGATTTGACACCTCACTCAGGGATCTGTGACAAACTGTGCGGGGCGAGTTACGCGCCAAACTTTGGGCGGAATAATAATAATAAGAAGAAGAAGAAGAATAATAAGTATGAGCAATAACAATAGTGATGCTTTTAAAAAAGCACCACTAACTAGAATGTACATTTCCTGAAGAAAATGTGAAGTGGTGCTTGCAGTGGCAAAACTTGCCACTCGGTTGCTAGGGTGTTGTACATGATTGCATACGATCCAACAACCATGTCTGTACGACGTTGTGGAGCTGAAATATGGCTTCTATATGTTGCAATATGGTTGCTAGGTGGCTCTAAACGGTTGCTAGGGTGTGGCTACACAGTTACCATGATGATATTTACAGACTGGTTTCCCAACCGAAACAAACAAACACATCCCCATGTCTATACAATGTTCTGGTGATGAGATATAGCCCAGTCATGTGTTTGTACGGTTGCTAGGGTACTCCAAATGGTTGCTAAGGTTTGTTTATACAATTTATGGGGTAATATTTAAAGAGTGTATGGGAGTCTGGGTCAAAAAATGCCCAACTCTGTGTTTTTACAATGTTTTGTTGCTGAGATATGGCTTGTAAATGTTGTTCAATGGTTGCTAGGGGCCTGTAACTGGTTGCTAGGGCATGACTACGAAGTTTTTATGTCATTACTTATTGGCTGCTTGATAGGACGAATCAAAAGAGCCCAACCCCAAGCCTCTATGACCTTCTGAGCCAAAGATATGATTTTACAAATTTTGTGCCAATGTTAAGTCTATGGGACATTTTTCGGCTTATTTTTCGCCCGCCAGACGAACATCGTAGACCCGATCGCTTATAAAAGTCATAGCACACCTCACCAAAATAAACCGGTCGATTTGACACCTCATTCATGGGTCTACGAGAAACGGTGCAGGGCGAGTTACGCGCCAAAGTTTTGTCTAGGTGAATAGTAATCACAACACTAGAATGTACATTTCCTGAAGAAAATGTGAAGTGGTGCTTGCAGTGGCAAAATTCGCCACTCGGTTGCTAGGATGTTGTACATGATTGCATACGAGCCAACAACCATGTCTGTACGATGTTGTGGAGCTGAAATATGGCTTCTATATGCTGAAATATGGTTGCTATGTGGCTCTAAACGGTTGCTAAGGGGTGGTTTACACAGTTACCATGATGATATTTACAGACTGGTTTCCCAACCGAAACAAACAAGCACACCCCCATGTCTATACGATGTTCTGGTGCTGAGATATAGCTCATTCATGTGTTTGTACGGTTGCTAGGGTACTCCAAATGGTTGCTAAGGTTTGTTTATATAGTTTATGGGGTAATATTTAAAGAGTATTTGCAGGTCTGGGTCAAAAAATGGCCAACTCTGTGTTTTTACAATGTTTTGTTGCTGAGATATGGCTTGTAAATGTTGTTCAGTGGTTGCTAGGGGCCTGTAACTGGTTTCTAGGGCGTGGCCATGAAGTTGTTATGTCACTACTTATTGGCTGCTTGATAGGATGAATCAAAAGAGCCCAACCCCAAGGCTCTATGACCTTCTGAGCCAAAGATATGATTTTGCAAATTTTGTGCCTATTTTAAGTCTATGGGACATTTTTCGGTTTATTTGTCGCCCGCCAGACGAACATCGTACCCCCGATCACTTATAAAAGTCATAGCACACCTCTCCTCAATAAACCGGTCGATTTGACACCTCATTCATGGGTCTATGAGAAATGGTGCGGGGCAAGTTACACGCCAAAGATTTGTCTAGGTGAATAGTAATCACAACACTAGAATGTACATTTCCTGAAGAAAATGTGAAGTGGTGCTTGCAGTGGCAAAATTCACCACTGGGCAGATGCTAACACAATTACCATGTTGTGATACCATGATATACCACGTTTTAGCATTATTTACCACGATTTACTATTTTTCTGAGATGATTTACTATGATTTACCACATTCCAGGATGAATTACTATGATTAACATGTTGTTAGAATAATGTTAGCATGATTAGCATGTTGTTAACATGATTAGCATGTTGGTAGCATGTTGCTAGCATGATTAGCATGTTGCTAGCATGTTTTTAGCTAGATGCTAGCATGATTAGCATGTTTTCTAACTTGATTAGCATGTTGCTAGCTTAATTAACATGTTGTTAGCATTATGCTACCATAATTTGCATTTTGCTAGCATGATGCTAGCTTGATTAGCATGTTGGTAGCATGATGCTAGCATGATTAGCATGTTGCTAGCATGATGCTAGCTTGATTAGCATGTTGCTAGCATGATGTTAGCATAATTAGCATGATGCTAGCATGATGCTAGCGTGATTAGAATGTGGCTAGCATGATGCTAGCATAATTAGCATGTTGGTAGCATGATGCTAGCATGATTAGCAATTTTGCTAGCATGATGTTAACATGATTAGCATGTTGATAGCATAATGCTAGCTTGATTAGCATAATGCTAGCTTGATTAGCATGCTGGTAGCATGATGCTAGCATGATTAGCATGCTGGTAGCATGATGCTAGCATGATTAGCATTTTGCTAGCATGTTTTTAGCTAGATGCTAACATGATTAGCATGTCGTTAGCATGATTAGCATGTTGCTAGCATGATGCTAGCATGATTAGAATGTTGCTAGCATGATGTTAGCTTGATTAGCATGTTGATAACATGATGCTAGCATGATTAGCATTTTGCTAGCATGTTTTTAGCAAGATGCTGTTGCCAGGTGGTTGCTAGGGTGTTCTGGGTGGTTGCTATGGTGTTGCTAGGCAGTTGCTATGGTGTTCTGGGTGTCAAAGATGGTTACTATGGAGTTTTTATAGAGTTATTAAAATCTTTAATAACGAGTGCCTTCAGTACGGCACGAGGCCGGCCGATTAGGCACAAGCATGGAGCGATATCGCAAGGCCACGAGTGTAATATTGCTTTAAAAAATACAAAAAAATGTAAAAATGTATTTTTTTTGGTTTAGGGTGGTTGCTAGGGAGCGCTTAGTGGTTGCTAGGGTTCTAAAACTGGTTGCCAGGGTGTGGCTATGAAGATTTTAGGCCATTACTTATTGGCTGCTTGATAATATAAATCCTCTGAGGGAGAGAGAGAGGGAGAGATGCAGGGGTGACAGGCCCTTTGGAGTCTGTGTGTGTGAAAACGTCGGTTGGGATTCAAATGTTTTTAGAACTCCCCATGTTAAGTCAATGGGATTTTTTTGGCCGCTTTTTCGTCCGCTGTGCGAACATCGTACACCCGATCGCTTAGAAAAGTCATAGCACACCTCTCCTCAATGAGCCGGTCGATTTGACACCTCACTCAGGGGTCTGTGACAAACGGTGCGGGGCAAGTTACGCGCCAAACTTTGGGCGGAATAATAATAATAAGAAGAAGAAGAAGAATAATAAGTATGAGCAATAACAATAGTGATGCTTTTAAAAAAGCACCACTAATAAGTATGGAGGATAACAATAGTGATGCCTTGCTTTCAGCAAGCACCACTAACTAGAATGTACATTTCCTGAAGAAAATGTGAAGTGGTGCTTGCAGTGGCAAAATTCGGCACGGTTGCTAGGGTTTTACTAGGTGGTTGCTATGGTGTTCTGGGAGGTTTCCAAGGTATTCTGGGTGGTTGCTAGGGCGTTGCTAAGTGGTTGCTAGGGTATTCAGAGTGGTTGCTAGGCAGTTGCTAAGGTGTTTACCATAGTTTACCATGATTTACCACGATTTACTATAGTTTACCATGATTTACTATAGTATGCCATGATTTACCATGTTCAAGTATGATTTACTGATTCAAGCATGATTTACCATAGTTTACCATGATTTACGACGATTTACCATAGTTTACCATAATTTACTATAGTATACCAGGATTTACCATGTTCAAGTATGATTTACTGATTCTAGCATGATTTATCATAGTTTACCATGATTTACCACGATTTACCATAGTTTACCATGATTTATTATAGTATACCATGATTTACCATGTTCAAGTATGATTTACTGATTCTAGCATGATTTACCATAGTTTACCATGATTTACTATAGTATACCACAATTTACCATGTTGTAGTATAATTTACTGATTCTAGCATGATTTATCATAGTTACCATGATTTACCATGATTTACCATAGTTTACCATGATTTACTATAGTATACCATGATTTACCATGTTGAAGTATGATTTACTGATTCTAGCATGATTTACCATAGTTTACCATGATTTACCATAGTTTACCATGATTTACCACGATTTACCATAGTTTACCATGATTTACTATAGTATACCATGATATACCATGTTCAAGTATGATTTACTGATTCTAGCATGATTTATCATAGTTTACCACGATTTACCATAGTTTACCATGATTTACTATAGTATACCATGATTTACCATGTTCAAGTATGATTTACTGATTCTAGCATGATTTACCATAGTTTACCATGATTTACTATAGTATACCACAATTTACCATGTTCTAGTATAATTTACTGATTCTAGCATGATTTATCATAGTTACCATGATTTACCATGATTTACCATAGTTTACCATGATTTACTATAGTATACCATGATTTACCATGTTCAAGTATGATTTACTGATTCAAGCATGATTTACCATAGTTTACCATGATTTACCACGATTTACCATAGTTTACCATAATTTACTATAGTATACCAGGATTTACCATGTTCAAGTATGATTTACTGATTCTAGCATGATTTATCATAGTTTACCATGATTTACCACGATTTACCATAGTTTACCATGATTTATTATAGTATACCATGATTTACCATGTTCAAGTATGATTTACTGATTCTAGCATGATTTACCATAGTTTACCATGATTTACTATAGTATACCATGATTTACCATGTGCAAGTATGATTTACTGATTCAGGCATGATTTACCATAGTTTACCACAATTTACCACGATTTACTATAGTTTACCATGATTTACTATAGTATACCACGATTTACCATGTTCAATTATAATTTACTGATTCTAGCATGATTTACCATGATTTACCATAGTTTACCATGATTTACTATAGTATACCATGATTTACCATGTTCAAGTATGATTTACTATGATTCTAGCATGATTTATCATAGTTTACCATGAATTACCATAGTTTACCATGATTTACCATAGTTCACCACGATTTACCATAGTTTACCATGATTTACCATGTTCAAGTATGATTTACTGATTCTAGCATGATTTACCATAGTTTACCATGATTTACCATAGTTTACCATTATTTACCACGATTTACCATAGTTTACCATGATTTACTATAGTATACCATGATTTACCATGTTCAAATATGATTTACTGATTCTAGCATGATTTACCATAGTTTACCATGATTTACCACGATTTACCATACTTTACCATGATTTACTATAGTATACCATGATTTACCATGTTCAAGTATGATTTACTGATTCTAGCATGATTTACCATAGTTTACCATGATTTACCACGATTTACCATACTTTACCATGATTTACTATAGTATACCATGATTTACCATGTTCCAGTATGATTTACTGATTCTAGCATGATTTATCATAGTTTACCATGATTTACCATAGTTTACCATGATTTACTATAGTATACCATGATTTACCACGATTTACCATAGTTTACTATGATTTACTATAGTATACCATGATTTACCATGTTTTAGTATGATTTACTATGATTCTAGGATCATTTACCATAGTTTACCATGATTTACTATAGTATACTATGATTTACCATGTTCAAGTATGATTTACTGATTCTAGCATAATTTACCATAGTTTACCATTATTTACTATAGTTTACCATGATTTACCACGATTTAGCATAGTTTACCATGATTTACTATAGTATACCATGATTTACCATGTTCAAGTATGATTTACTATGATTCTAGCATGATTTACCATAGTTTACCATGATTTACCACGATTTACTATAGTTTACCATGATTTACTATAGTATACCATGATTTACCATGTTCAAGTATGATTTACTGATTCTAGCATGATTTACCATAGTTTACCATGATTTACCATATTTTACCACGATTTACCACGATTTACCATAGTTTACCATGATTTACTATAGTATACCATGATTTACTATAGTATACCATGATATACCATGTTCAATTATGATTTACTGATTCTAGCATGATTTATCATAGTTTACCATGATTTACCATAGTTTACCATGATTTACCATAGTTTACCATGATTTACTATAGTATACCATGATTTACCATGTTCAAGTATGATTTACTATGATTCTAGCATGATTTACCATAGTTTACCATGATTTTCCACGATTTACCATAGTGTACTATGATTTACTATAGTATACCATGATTTACCATGTTTTAGTATGATTTACTATGATTCAAGGTTGATTTACCATAGTTTACCGTGATTTAGTCAAAAGAGCCAAGTCCCATCTCTATACTATGTTTTGATGCAGAGATATACGTTTTGCTAAACGGTTGCTAGGATACTCTCTTTGGTTGCTATGGAGTTACTTGGCAGCTGCCAATGATGAAATTCCAAAGGCTTCTTGTCAGTATGAATGATATAAACCAACTCCCATGCCTCTGTGACATTCAGAATGGAAGATATCCCTCTTTGGATTTTGGTTGCTAAGGTGCTCGACAATGGTTGCTAGGGAGGGGCTTGGAAGTGTTGAGGTGATTCATGATTGGCTGTTTACTGCCCCGAGTCAAATGAGACCACCCCCATGTTTCTATGACAATTGAGTCTGGAGATATCTCTTTGAACTCTTTCAATGGAAGTCTATGGAACTTGTTGCTAAGGGGCTCTAAATGGTTGCTAGGGCGTGGCTTGATAGCTTCACAATGATCCTGAGAGACTGATTGGTCGTCTGAGTAAAATGAGCCCTCCCCCTTGTCTCTATGACACTGTGATCCAGAGCTACGTTCAATACAAAGTCCCTATGCAATTTACCATAGTAGGAAAAGCATGTGTGTTTCACGGGACATTCCTTCCCCATAGTAAGTCAATGGGGCAACTTTGGGCATCTTCTGCCCCCCAGGGGTGCAACTTTTACCCCATTGTGAGGTATGTTCTTACAGAGCCTGTCAGCCTCTTCAAATGTGGCAAATCACACATTTCTGCGAAATCCTCGCTCAGAGCTACGTGTGGTCAAAGTTCGTCGCAATGTTAAGTCAATGGGACTTTTTTGGCCGCTTTTTCGCCCCTGGGGCGAACACCGCACCCCCGATCGCTTATAAAAGTCATAGCACACCTCTCCTTAATGAGCCGGTCGATTTGACACCTCATTCATGGCTCTGAGACAAACGGTGCGGGGCGAGTTACGCGCCAAACTTTGTCCAGAATAATAATAATAATAACTAGAATGTACATTTCCTGAAGAAAATGTGAAGTGGTGCTTGCAGTGGCAAAATTCGGCACGGTTGCTAGGGTTTTACTAGGTGGTTGCTATGGTGTTCTGGGAGGTTTCCAAGGTATTCTGGGTGGTTGCTAGGGCGTTGCTAAGTGGTTGCTAGGGTATTCAGTGTGGTTGCTAGGCAGTTGCTAAGGTGTTTACCATAGTTTACCATGATTTACCACGATTTACTATAGTTTACCATGATTTACTATAGTATGCCATGATTTACCATGTTCAAGTATGATTTACTGATTCAAGCATGATTTACCATAGTTTACCATGATTTACGACGATTTACCATAGTTTACCATAATTTACTATAGTATACCAGGATTTACCATGTTCAAGTATGATTTACTGATTCTAGCATGATTTATCATAGTTTACCATGATTTACCACGATTTACCATAGTTTACCATGTTCAAGTATGATTTACTGATTCTAGCATGATTTATCATAGTTTACCATGATTTACCACGATTTACCATAGTTTACCATGATTTATTATAGTATACCATGATTTACCATGTTCAAGTATGATTTACTGATTCTAGCATGATTTACCATAGTTTACCATGATTTACTATAGTATACCACAATTTACCATGTTCTAGTATAATTTACTGATTCTAGCATGATTTATCATAGTTACCATGATTTACCATGATTTACCATAGTTTACCATGATTTACTATAGTATACCATGATTTACCATGTTGAAGTATGATTTACTGATTCTAGCATGATTTACCATAGTTTACCATGATTTACCATAGTTTACCATGATTTACCACGATTTACCATAGTTTACCATGATTTACTATAGTTTACCATGATTTACCACGATTTACCATAGTTTACCATGATTTACTATAGTATACCATGATATACCATGTTCAAGTATGATTTACTGATTCTAGCATGATTTATCATAGTTTACCATGATTTACCATAGTTTACCATGATTTACTATAGTATACCATGATTTACCATGTTGAAGTATGATTTACTGATTCTAGCATGATTTACCATAGTTTACCATGATTTACCATAGTTTACCATGATTTACCACGATTTACCATAGTTTACCATGATTTACTATAGTATACCATGATATACCACGTTCAAGTATGATTTACTGATTTTAGCATTATTTATCATAGTTTACCATGATTTACCATAGTTTACCATGATTTACCATACTTTACCATGATTTACCATAGTTTACCATGATTTACTATAGTATACCATAATTTACCATGTTGAAGTATGATTTACTGATTCTAGCATGATTTACCATAGTTTACCATGATTTACCATAGTTTACCATGATTTACCACAATTTACCATGATTTACCATAATTTACCATAGTTTACCATAATTTACCATAGTTTACCATGATTTACCATAGTTTACCATGATTTACCACGATTTACCATAGTTTACCATGATTTACTATAGTATACCATGATATACCATGTTCAAGTATGATTTACTGATTCTAGCATGATTTATCATAGTTTACCATGATTTACCATAGTTTACCATGATTTACCATAGTTTACCATGATTTACTATAGTATACCATGATTTACCATGTTGAAGTATGATTTACTGATTCTAGCATGATTTACCATAGTTTACCATGATTTACCATACTTTACCATGATTTACCATAGTTTACCATGATTTACTATAGTATACCATAATATACCATGTTGAAGTATGATTTACTGATTCTAGCATGATTTACCATAGTTTACCATGATTTACCATAGTTTACCATGATTTACCACAATTTACCATAGTTTACCATGATTTACCATAATTTACCATAGTTTACCATAATTTACCATAGTTTACCATGATTTACCATAGTTTACCATGATTTACCACGATTTACCATAGTTTACCATGATTTACTATAGTATACCATGATATACCATGTTCAAGTATGATTTACTGATTCTAGCATGATTTATCATAGTTTACCATGATTTACCATAGTTTACCATGATTTACCATAGTTTACCATGATTTACTATAGTATACCATGATTTACCATGTTGAAGTATGATTTACTGATTCTAGCATGATTTACCATAGTTTACCATGATTTACCATAGTTTACCATGATTTACCACGATTTACCATAGTTTACCATGATTTACCATAGTTTACCATGATTTACCATGATTTACCATAGTTTACTATGATTTACTATAGTATACCATGATTTACCATGTTTTAGTATGATTTACTATGATTCTAGGATGATTTACCATAGTTTACCATGATTTACCACGATTTACCATAGTTTACTATGATTTACTATAGTATACCATGATTTACCATGTTTTAGTATGATTTACTATGATTCTAGGATGATTTACCATAGTTTACCATGATTTAGTCAAAAGAGCCAAGTTCCATCTCTATACTATGTTTTGATGCAGAGATATACGTTTTGCTAAACGGTTGCTAGGGTACTCTTTTTGGTTGCTATGGAGTTACTTGGCAGCTGCCAATGATGAAATTCCAAAGGCTTCTTGTCACTATGAATGATATAAACCAACTCCCATGCCTCTGTGACATTCAGAATGGAAGATATCCCTCTTTGGATTTTGGTTGCTAGGGTACTCTGTTTGGTTGCTAGGGAGTGGCTTGTCAGCTGCCAATCATGAAACTCCAAAGGCTGCTTGTCAGTATGAATGATATAAACCAACTCCCATGCCTCTGCGACATTCAGAATGGAAGATAACCCTCTTTGGATTTTGGTTGCTAGGGTACTCTGTTTGGTTGCTAGGGAGTGGCTTGTCAGCTGCCAATCATGAAACTCCAAAGGCTTCTTGTCAGTATGAATGATATAAACCAACTCCCATGCCTCTGTGACATTCAGAATGGAAGATATCCCTCTTTGGATTTTGGTTGCTAAGGTGCTCGACAATGGTTGCTAGGGAGGGGCTTGGAAGTGTTTAGGTGATTCATGATTGGCTGTTTGCTGCCCCGAGTCAAATGAGACCACCCCCATGTTTCTATGACAATTCAGTCTGGAGATATCTCTTTGAACTCTTTCAATGGAAGTCTATGGAACTTGTTGCTAAGGGGCTCTAAATGGTTGCTAGGGCGTGGCTTGATAGCTTCACAATGATCCTGAGAGACTGATTGGTCGTCTGAGTAAAATGAGCCCTCCCCCTTGTCTCTATGACACTGTGATCCAGAGCTACGTTCAATACAAAGTCCCTATGCAATTTACCATAGTAGGAAAAGCATGTGTGTTTCACGGGATGTTCCTTCCCCATAGTAAGTCAAAGGGGCAACTTTGGGCATCTCCTGCCCCCCAGGGGTGCAACTTTTACCCCATTGAGAGGTATGTTCTTACAGAGCCTGTCAGCCTCTTCAAATGTGGCAAATCACACGTTTCTGCGAAATCGTCGCTCAGAGTTATGACTCGTCAAAGTTTGTCGCAATGTTAAGTCTATGGGATTTTTCGGACGCTTTTTCGCCCCTGGGGCGAACACCGCACCCCCGATCGCTTATAAAAGTCATAGCACACCTCTCCTTAATGAGCCGGTCGATTTGACACCTCATTCATGGATCTGTGACAAACGGTGCGGGACAAGTTACGCGCCAAACTTTGTGTGGAATAATAAAAAGAAGAATAATAATAACTAGAATGTACATTTCCTGAAGAAAATGTGAAGTGGTGCTTGCAGTGGCAAAATTCGGCACGGTTGCTAGGGTTTTACTAGGTGGTTGCTATGGTGTTCTGGGAGGTTTCCAAGGTATTCTGGGTGGTTGCTAGGGCGTTGCTAAGTGGTTGCTAGGGTATTCAGTGTGGTTGCTAGGCAGTTGCTAAGGTGTTTACCATAGTTTACCATGATTTACCACGATTTACTATAGTTTACCATGATTTACTATAGTATGCCATGATTTACCATGTTCAAGTATGATTTACTGATTCAAGCATGATTTACCATAGTTTACCATGATTTACCACAATTTACCATAGTTTACCATAATTTACTATAGTATACCAGGATTTACCATGTTCAAGTATGATTTACTGATTCTAGCATGATTTATCATAGTTTACCATGATTTACCACGATTTACCATAGTTTACCATGTTCAAGTATGATTTACTGATTCTAGCATGATTTATCATAGTTTACCATGATTTACCACGATTTACCATAGTTTACCATGATTTATTATAGTATACCATGATTTACCATGTTCAAGTATGATTTACTGATTCTAGCATGATTTACCATAGTTTACCATGATTTACTATAGTATACCACAATTTACCATGTTCTAGTATAATTTACTGATTCTAGCATGATTTATCATAGTTACCATGATTTACCATGATTTACCATAGTTTACCATGATTTACTATAGTATACCATGATTTACCATGTTGAAGTATGATTTACTGATTCTAGCATGATTTACCATAGTTTACCATGATTTACCATAGTTTACCATGATTTACCACGATTTACCATAGTTTACCATGATTTACTATAGTTTACCATGATTTACCACGATTTACCATAGTTTACCATGATTTACTATAGTATACCATGATATACCATGTTCAAGTATGATTTACTGATTCTAGCATGATTTATCATAGTTTACCATGATTTACCATAGTTTACCATGATTTACTATAGTATACCATGATTTACCATGTTGAAGTATGATTTACTGATTCTAGCATGATTTACCATAGTTTACCATGATTTACCATAGTTTACCATGATTTACCACGATTTACCATAGTTTACCATGATTTACTATAGTATACCATGATATACCACGTTCAAGTATGATTTACTGATTTTAGCATTATTTATCATAGTTTACCATGATTTACCATAGTTTACCATGATTTACCATAGTTTACCATGATTTACCATACTTTACCATGATTTACCATAGTTTACCATGATTTACTATAGTATACCATAATTTACCATGTTGAAGTATGATTTACTGATTCTAGCATGATTTACCATAGTTTACCATGATTTACCATAGTTTACCATGATTTACCACAATTTACCATGATTTACCATAATTTACCATAGTTTACCATAATTTACCATAGTTTACCATGATTTACCATAGTTTACCATGATTTACCACGATTTACCATAGTTTACCATGATTTACTATAGTATACCATGATATACCATGTTCAAGTATGATTTACTGATTCTAGCATGATTTATCATAGTTTACCATGATTTACCATAGTTTACCATGATTTACCATAGTTTACCATGATTTACTATAGTATACCATGATTTACCATGTTGAAGTATGATTTACTGATTCTAGCATGATTTACCATAGTTTACCATGATTTACCATACTTTACCATGATTTACCATAGTTTACCATGATTTACTATAGTATACCATAATATACCATGTTGAAGTATGATTTACTGATTCTAGCATGATTTACCATAGTTTACCATGATTTACCATAGTTTACCATGATTTACCACAATTTACCATAGTTTACCATGATTTACCATAATTTACCATAGTTTACCATAATTTACCATAGTTTACCATGATTTACCATAGTTTACCATGATTTACCACGATTTACCATAGTTTACCATGATTTACTATAGTATACCATGATATACCATGTTCAAGTATGATTTACTGATTCTAGCATGATTTATCATAGTTTACCATGATTTACCATAGTTTACCATGATTTACCATAGTTTACCATGATTTACTATAGTATACCATGATTTACCATGTTGAAGTATGATTTACTGATTCTAGCATGATTTACCATAGTTTACCATGATTTACCATAGTTTACCATTATTTACCACGATTTACCATAGTTTACCATGATTTACCATAGTTTACCATGATTTACCATGATTTACCATAGTTTACTATGATTTACTATAGTATACCATGATTTACCATGTTTTAGTATGATTTACTATGATTCTAGGATGATTTACCATAGTTTACCATGATTTACCACGATTTACCATAGTTTACTATGATTTACTATAGTATACCATGATTTACCATGTTTTAGTATGATTTACTATGATTCTAGGATGATTTACCATAGTTTACCATGATTTAGTCAAAAGAGCCAAGTTCCATCTCTATACTATGTTTTGATGCAGAGATATACGTTTTGCTAAACGGTTGCTAGGGTACTCTTTTTGGTTGCTATGGAGTTACTTGGCAGCTGCCAATGATGAAATTCCAAAGGCTTCTTGTCACTATGAATGATATAAACCAACTCCCATGCCTCTGTGACATTCAGAATGGAAGATATCCCTCTTTGGATTTTGGTTGCTAGGGTACTCTGTTTGGTTGCTAGGGAGTGGCTTGTCAGCTGCCAATCATGAAACTCCAAAGGCTGCTTGTCAGTATGAATGATATAAACCAACTCCCATGCCTCTGCGACATTCAGAATGGAAGATAACCCTCTTTGGATTTTGGTTGCTAGGGTACTCTGTTTGGTTGCTAGGAAGTGGCTTGTCAGCTGCCAATCATGAAACTCCAAAGGCTTCTTGTCAGTATGAATGATATAAACCAACTCCCATGCCTCTGTGACATTCAGAATGGAAGATATCCCTCTTTGGATTTTGGTTGCTAAGGTGCTCGACAATGGTTGCTAGGGAGGGGCTTGGAAGTGTTTAGGTGATTCATGATTGGCTGTTTGCTGCCCCGAGTCAAATGAGACCACCCCCATGTTTCTATGACAATTCAGTCTGGAGATATCTCTTTGAACTCTTTCAATGGAAGTCTATGGAACTTGTTGCTAAGGGGCTCTAAATGGTTGCTAGGGCGTGGCTTGATAGCTTCACAATGATCCTGAGAGACTGATTGGTCGTCTGAGTAAAATGAGCCCTCCCCCTTGTCTCTATGACACTGTGATCCAGAGCTACGTTCAATACAAAGTCCCTATGCAATTTACCATAGTAGGAAAAGCATGTGTGTTTCACGGGACGTTCCTTCCCCATAGTAAGTCAAAGGGGCAACTTTGGGCATCTCCTGCCCCCCAGGGGTGCAACTTTTACCCCATTGAGAGGTATGTTCTTACAGAGCCTGTCAGCCTCTTCAAATGTGGCAAATCACACGTTTCTGCGAAATCGTCGCTCAGAGTTATGACTCGTCAAAGTTTGTCGCAATGTTAAGTCTATGGGATTTTTCGGACGCTTTTTCGCCCCTGGGGCGAACACCGCACCCCCGATCGCTTATAAAAGTCATAGCACACCTCTCCTTAATGAGCCGGTCGATTTGACACCTCATTCATGGATCTGTGACAAACGGTGCGGGACAAGTTACGCGCCAAACTTTGTGTGGAATAATAAAAAGAAGAATAATAATAATAATAAGTATGAGCAATAACAATAGTGATGCCTTGCTTTCAGCAAGCACCACTAATAATAAGTATGAGCAATAACAATAGTGATGCCTTGCTTTCAGCAAGCACCACTAACTAGAATGTACATTTCCTGAAGAAAATGTGAAGTGGTGCTTGCAGTGGCAAAATTCGCCACCCGGTTGCTAGGGTGTTGTACATGATTGCATACGAGCCAACAACCAAGTCTGTACGATGTTGTGGAGCTGTAATATGGCTTCTATATGTTGCAATATGGTTGCTAGGTAGCTTTAAAAGGTTGCTAAGGTGTGGTTACACAGTTACCATGATGATATTTACAGACTGGTGTCCCAACCAAAACAAACAAGCACACCCCCATGTCTATACGATGTTCTGGTGCTGAGATATGGCTTGTAAATGTTGTTCAATGGTTGCTAGGGGCCTGTAACTGGTTTCTAGGGCGTGGCTATGAAGTTTTTATGTCACTACTTATTGGCTGCTTGATAGGACGAATCAAAAGAGCCCAACCCCAAAGCTCTATGACCTTCTGAGCCAAAGATATGATTTAGCAAATTTTGTGCCAATGTTAAGTCTATGGGACATTTTTCGGCTAATTTTTCGCCCGCCAGACAAACATCTTACACCCGATCGCTTATAAAAGTCATAGCACACCTTTCCTCAATAAACCGGTCGATTTGACACCTCATTCAGGGGTCTGTGACAAACGGTGTGGGGCGAGTTACGCGCCGAAGTTTTGTCTAGGTGAATAGTAATCACAACACTAGAATGTACATTTCCTGAAGAAAATGTGAAGTGGTGCTTGCAGTGGCAAAACTCGCCACTCGGTTGCTAGGGTGTTGTACATGATTGCATACGAGCCAACAACCATGTCTGTACGATGTTGTGGAACTGAAATATGGCTTCTATATGTTGCAATATGGTTGCTAGGTAGCTTTAAACGGTTGCTAAGGTGTGGTTACACAGTTACCATGATGATATTTACAGATTGGTTTCCCAACCGAAACAAACAAGCACACCCCCATGTCTATACGATGTTCTGGTGCTAAGATATAGCTCCTTCATGTGTTTGTACGGTTGCTAGGGTACTCCAAATGGTTGCTAAGGTTTGTTTATACAGTTTATGGGGTAATATTTAAAGAGTATTTGCAATTCTGGGTCAAAAAATGCCCAACTCTGTGTTTTTACAATGTTTTGTTGCTGAGATATGGCTTGTAAATGTTGTTCAGTGGTTGCTAGGGGCCTGTAACTGGTTGCTAGGGCGTGGCTATGAAGTTGTTATGTCACTCCTTATTGGCTGCTTGATAGGATGAATCAAAAGAGCCCAACCCCAAGCCTCTATGACCTTCTGAGCCAAAGATATGATTTTACAAATTTTGTGCCAATGTTAAGTCTATGGGACATTTTTCAGCTAATTTTTCGCCCGCCAGACAAACATCGTAGACCCGATCGCTTATAAAAGTCATAGCACACCTCTCCTCAATAATCCGGTCGATTTGACACCTCATTCATGGGTCTACGAGAAACGGTGCGGGAGGAGTAAAGTGCCAAAGTTTTGTCTAGATGAATAGTAATCACAACACTAGAATGTACATTTCCTGAAGAAAATGTGAAGTGGTGCTTGCAGTGGCAAAACTCACCACCCGGTTGCTAGGGTGTTGTACATGATTGCATACAAGCCATCAAACATGTCTGTACGATGTTGTGGAGCTGAAATATGGCTTCTATATGTTGCAATATGGTTGCTAGGTAGCTTTAAATGGTTGCTAAGGTGTGGTTACACAGTTACCATGATGATATTTACAGACTGGTGTCCCAACCAAAACAAACAAACACACCCCCATGTCTATACGATGTTCTGGTGCTGAGATATAGCCCATCCATGTGTTTGTACGGTTGCTAGGGTACTCCAAATGGTTGCTAAGGTTTGTTTATACAGTTTATGGGGTAATTTTTAAAGAGTATTTACAAGTCTATGTCAAAAATGCCCAACTCTGTGTTTTTACAATGTTTTGTTGCTGAGATATGGCTTGTAAATGTTGTTCAATGGTTGCTAGGGGCCTGTAACTGGTTGCTAGGGCATGACTATGAAGTTGTTATGTCACTACTTATTGGCTGCTTGATAGGATGAATCAAAAGAGCCCAACCCCAAGGCTCTATGACCTTCTGAGCCAAAGATATGATTTTGCTAATTTTGTGCCTATGTTAAGTCTATGGGACATTTTTCGGCAAATTTTTCGCCCGCCAGACGAACATCTTACACCCGATCGCTTATAAAAGTCATAGCACACCTTTCCTCAATAAACCGGTCGATTTGACACCTCATTCAGGGGTCTGTGACAAACGGTGGGGGGCGAGTTACGCGCCGAAGTTTTGTCTAGGTGAATAGTAATCACAACAAAAATGTGAAGTGGTGCTTGCAGTGGCAAAATTCGCCACTGGGCAGATGCTAACACAATTGACATGTTGTGATACCATGATATACCACATTTTAGCATCATTTACCATGATTTACCATGTTTCTAAGATGATTTACTACGATTTACCACATTCCAGTATGATTTATTATGATTAACATGTTGTTAGAATGATGCTAGCAGGATTAGCATGTTGTTAGCATGATTAGCATGTTGGTTGGATGATGCTAGCATTATTAGCATTTTGCTAGCATTATGCTAGCATTATTAGCATTTTGCTAGCATTATGCTAGCATGATTAACATGTTGCTAGCATGATGCTAGCTTGATTAACATGTTGCTAGCATAATGCTAGCATGATTAGCATAATGTTAGCATGATTAGCATGTTGCTAGCATAATGCTAGCATGATTAGCATGTTGTTAGCATAATGCTAGCATGAATAGCATGTTGCTAGCATAATGCTAGCATGATTAGCATGTTGCTAGCTTGATTAGCATGTTGCTAGCATAATGCTAGCATGATTAGCATGTTGCTAGCATAATGCTAGCATGATTAGCATGTTGCTAGCATTATGCTAGCTTGATTAGCATGTTGCTAGCTTGATTAACATGTTGTTAGCATAATGCTAACATGATTAGCATGTTGCTAGCATAATGCTAGCATGATTAGCATGTTGCTAGCATTATGCTAGCTTGATTAGCATGTTGCTAGCATTATGCTAGCATGATTAGCATGTTGCTAGCATGATGCTAACATGATTAGCATGTTGATAGCATGTTTTTAGCAAGATGCTGTTGCCAGGTGGTTGCTAGGGTGTTCTGGGTGGTTGCTATGGTGTTGCTAGGCAGTTGCTAAGGTTTGCTAGGCAGTTGCTAGGGTATTCTTGGTGGTTGCTAGGCAGTTGCTAGGGCGTTGCTAGGTGGTTGCTAGGGTGTTCTGGGTGGTTGCTATGGTGTTGCTAGGCAGTTGCTATGGTATTCTGGGTGGATGCTAGGGCATTGCTAGGCAGTTGCTAGGGTGTTCTGGGTGGTTGCTAGGCAGTTGCTAGGTGTTCTGGGTGGTTGCTAAGCAGTTGCTAGGTGTTCTGGGTGGTTGCTAGGCAGTTGCTAGGGTGTTCTGGGTGGTTGCTAGAGTTTTTTGGTGGTTACTAGAGCATTTCTAGACGTTGCTAGGCTGTTCAGGGTGGTTGCTAAGGTATTTTTGTTAGTTGCTATGGTGTTACTAGGTGGTTGGTAGTTGTCAAATATGGTTACTATGGAGTTTTTATAGAGTTATTAAAATCTTTAATAACTAGTGCCTTCAGTACGGCACTCGGCCTGCGGCCTCGTGCCTATGGCCGAATAGGCACAAGCATGGAGCGATATTGCAAGGCCACGAGTGTAATATTGCTTTAAAAAATACTAAAAAATGTAAAAACAATTTTTTTTTGGTTTAGGGTGGTTGCTAGGGAGCTCTTAGTGGTTGCTAGGGTGCTGAAACTGGTTGCTAGGGTGTGGCTATGAAGATTTTAGGCCATTACTTATTGGCTGCTTGATAATATAAATCCTCTGAGGGAGAGAGAGAGGGAGAGACGCAGGGGTGTCAGGCCCTTTTGGAGTCTGTGTGTGTGAAAACGTCGGTTTGGATTCAAATGTTTTTAGAATGCCCCATGTTAAGTCAATGGGACTTTTTTGGCCGCTTTTTCGTCCGGTGTGCGAACATCGTACACCCGATCGCTTAGAAAAGTCATAGCACACCTCTCCTCAATGAGCCGGTCGATTTGACACCTCACTCAGGGGTCTGTGACAAACGGTGCGGGGCGAGTTACGCGCCAAACTTTGGGCGGAATAATAATAATAAGAAGAAGAAGAATAACTAGAATGTACATTTCCTGAAGAAAATGTGAAGTGGTGCTTGCAGTGGCAAAACTCTCCACTCGGTTGCTAGGGTGTTGTATATGATTGCATTCGAGCCAACAACCATGTCTGTACGATGTTGTGGAGCTGAAATATGGCTTCTATATGTTGCAATATGGTTGCTAGGTGGTTCTAAATGGTTGCTAGGGTGTGAATACACAGTTACCATGGTGATATTTACAGACTGTTTCCCAACCGAAACAAAAGAGCCAACCCCCATCTCTATACGATGTTCTGATGCAGAGACATGGGTCTTGATAAACGGTTGCTAGGGTACTCTGTTTGGTTGCTATGGAGTTGCTTGTCAGCTGCCAATGGTGAAACTGCAAAGGCTTCTTGTCACTATGAATTATATAAACCAACTCCCATGCCTCTGTGACATTCAGACTGGAAGATATCCCTCTTTGGATTTTGGTTGCTAGGGTACTCTGTTTGGTTGCTAGGGAGTTGCTTGGCAGCTGCTAATGATGAAACTGCAAAGGCTTCTTGTCAGCATGAATGATATAAACCAACTCCCATCTCTATACGATGTTCTGATGCAGAGATATACGTTTTGCTAAACGGTTGCTAGGGTACTCTGTTTGGTTGCTAGGGAGTGGCTTGGCTGCTGCCAATGATGAAACTGCAAAGGCTTCGTGTCAGTATGAATGATATAAACCAACTCTCATTTCTCTGTGACATTCAGAATGGCAGATATCCCTCTTTGGATTTTGGTTGCTAGGGTACTCTGTTTGGTTGCTATGGAGTGGCTTGGCAGATGCCAATGATGAAACTGCAAAGGCTTCTTGTCACTATGAATGATATAAACCAACTCCCATGCTTCTGTGAAATTCAGAATGGAAGATATCCCTCTTTGGATTTCGGTTGCTAGGGTACTCTGTTTGGTTGCTAGGGAGTGGCTTGGCAGATGCCAATGATGAAACTGCAAAGGCTTCTTGTCACTATGAATGATATAAACCAACTCCCATGCTTCTGTGAAATTCAGAATGGAAGATATCCCTCTTTGGATTTTGGTTGCTAGGGTACTCTGTTTGGTTGCTAGGGAGTGGCTTGGCAGCTGCTAATGATGAAACTGCAAAGGCTTCTTGTCAGTATGAATGATATAAACCAACTCCCATCTCTATACGATGTTCTGATGCAGAGATATATGTTTTGCTAAACAGTTGCTAGGGTACTCTATTTGGTTGCTAGCGAGTGGCTTGTCAGCTGCCAATGATGAAACTCCAAAGGCTTCTTGTCTCTATGAATGATATAAACCAACTCCCATGCCTCTGTGACATTCAGAATGGAAGATATGCCTCTTTGGATTTTGGTTGCTAGGGTACTCTGTTTGGTTGCTAGGGAGTGGCTTGTCAGCTGTCAATGATGAAATTTCAAAGGCTTCTTGTCAGTATGAATTATATAATCCAACTCCCATGCCTCTGTGACATTCAGAATGGAAGATATGCCTCTTTGGATATTGGTTGCTAGGGTACTCTGTTTGGTTGCTATGGAGTTACTTGGCAGCTGCCAATGATGCAATTCCAAAGGCTTCTTGTCACTATGAATGATATAAACCAACTCCCATGCCTCTGTGACATTCAGAATGGAAGATATCCCTCTTTGGATTTTGGTTGCTAGGGTACTCTTTTTGGTTGCTAGGGAGTGTCTTGGCAGCTGTCAATCATGAAACTAAAAGGCTGCTTGTCAATATGAATGATATAAACCAACTCCCATGCCACTGTGACATTCAGAATGGAAGATATCCCTCTTTGGATTTTGGTTGCTAGGGTACTCTGTTTGGTTGCTAGGGAGTGGCTTGGCAGCTGCCAATCATGAAACTCCAAAGGCTGCTTGTCAGTATGAATGATATAAACCAACTCCCATACCTGTGTGACATTCAGAATGGAAGATATCCCTCTTTGGATTTTGGTTGCTAGGGTAATCTGTTTGGTTGCTATGGAGTTGCTTTGCAGCTGCCAATGATGAAACTGCAAACTGTTCTTGTCAGTATGAATGATATAAACCAACTCCCATGCGTCTGTGACATTCAGAATGGAAGATATGCCTCTTTGTATTTTGGTTGCTAGGGTACTCTGTTGGTTGCTAGGGAGTGGCTTGGCAGCTGCCAATCATGAAACTCCAAAGGCTGCTTGTCAGTATGAATGATATAAACCAACTCCCATCTCTATACGATGTTCTGATACAGAGATATTCGTTTTGCTAAACGGTTGCTAGGGTACTCTGTTTGGTTGCTAGGGAGTGGCTTGGCAGTTGCCAATGATGAAACTGCAAAGGCTTCTTGTCACTATGAATGATATAAACCAACTCTCATTTCTCTGTGACATTCAGAATGGCAGATATCCCTATTTGGATTTTGGTTGCTAGGGTACTCTGTTTGGTTGCTATGGAGTGGCTTGGCAGATGCCAATGATGAAACTGCAAAGGCTTCTTGTCACTATGAATGATATAAACCAACTCCCATGTCTCTGTAACATTCAGAATGGAAGATATGCCTCTTTGGATTTTGGTTGCTAGGGTACTCTGTTTGGTTGCTATGGAGTTACTTGGCAGCTGCCAATGATGAAATTCCAAAGGCTTCTTGTCAGTATGAATGATATAAACCAACTCCCATGCCTCTGTGACATTCAGAATGGAAGATATCCCTCTTTGGATTTTGGTTGCTAAGGTGCTCGACAATGGTTGCTAGGGAGGGGCTTGGAAGTGTTGAGGTGATTCATGATTGGCTGTTTACTGCCCCGAGTCAAATGAGACCACCCCCATGTTTCTATGACAATTCAGTCTGGAGATATCTCTTTGAACTCTTTCAATGGAAGTCTATGGAACTTGTTGCTAAGGGGCTCTAAATGGTTGCTAGGGCGTGGCTTGATAGCTTCACAATGATCCTGAGAGACTGATTGGTCGTCTGAGTAAAATGAGCCCTCCCCCTTGTCTCTATGACACTGTGATCCAGAGCTACGTTCAATACAATGTCCCTATGCAATTTACCATAGTAGGAAAAGCATGTGTGTTTCACGGGACGTTCCTTCCCCATAGTAAGTCAATGGGGCAACTTTGGGCATCTCCTGCCCCCCAGGGGTGCAACTTTTACCCCATTGTGAGGTATGTTCTTACAGAGCCTGTCAGCCTCTTAAAATGTGGCAAATCACACATTTCTGCGAAATCCTCGCTCAGAGCTACGTGTGGTCAAAGTTCGTCGCAATGTTAAGTCAATGGGACTTTTTTGGCCGCTTTTTCGCCCCTGGGGCGAACACCGCACCCCCGATCGCTTATAAAAGTCATAGCACACCTCTCCTTAATGAGCCGGTCGATTTGACACCTCATTCATGGGTCTGAGACCAACGGTGCAGGGCGAGTTACGCGCCAAACTTTGTCCAGAATAATAATAATAAGAAGAAGAATAATAAGTATGCAAGAGAACACTAATGATGCCTTGCTTTCAGCAAGCACCATTAATAAGTATGAGCAATAACAATAGTGATGCTTTTAAAAAAGCACCACTAACTAGAATGTACATTTCCTGAAGAAAATGTGAAGTGGTGCTTGCAGTGGCAAAATTCGGCACGGTTGCTAGGGTTTTACTAGGTGGTTGCTATGGTGTTCTGGGAGGTTTCCAAGGTATTCTGGGTGGTTGCTAGGGCGTTGCTAAGTGGTCGCTAGGGTATTCAGTGTGGTTGCTAGGCAGTTGCTAAGGTGTTTACCATAGTTTACCATGATTTACCACGATTTACTATAGTTTACCATGATTTACTATAGTATGCCATGATTTACCATGTTCAAGTATGATTTACTGATTCAAGCATGATTTACCATAGTTTACCATGATTTACCACGATTTACCATAGTTTACCATAATTTACTATAGTATACCAGGATTTACCATGTTCAAGTATGATTTACTGATTCTAGCATGATTTATCATAGTTTACCATGATTTACCACGATTTACCATAGTTTACCATGATTTATTATAGTATACCATGATTTACCATGTTCAAGTATGATTTACTGATTCTAGCATGATTTACCATAGTTTACCATGATTTACTATAGTATACCACAATTTACCATGTTCTAGTATAATTTACTGATTCTAGCATGATTTATCATAGTTACCATGATTTACCATGATTTACCATAGTTTACCATGATTTACTATAGTATACCATGATTTACCATGTTCAAGTATGATTTACTGATTCTAGCATGATTTACCATAGTTTACCATGATTTACAACGATTTACCACTAATTACCATAGTTTACCATGATTTACTATAGTATACCATGATTTACCATGTGCAAGTATGATTTACTGATTCAGGCATGATTTACCATAGTTTACCACAATTTACCACGATTTACTATAGTTTACCATGATTTACTATAGTATACCATGATTTACCATGTTCAATTATAATTTACTGATTCTAGCATGATTTACCATGATTTACCATAGTTTACCATGATTCACTATAGTATACCATGATTTACCATGTTCAAGTATGATTTACTATGATTCTAGCATGATTTATCATAGTTTACCATGATTTACCATAGTTTACCATGATTTACCATAGTTCACCACGATTTACCATAGTTTACCATGATTTACCATGTTCAAGTATGATTTACTGATTCTAGCATGATTTACCATAGTTTACCATGATTTACCATAGTTTACCATTATTTACCATTATTTACCATAGTTTACCATGATTTACTATAGTATACCATGATTTACCATGTTCAAATATGATTTACTGATTCTAGCATGATTTACCATAGTTTACCATGATTTACCACGATTTACCATACTTTACCATGATTTACTATAGTATACCATGATTTACCATGTTCAAGTATGATTTACTGATTCTAGCATGATTTACCATAGTTTACCATGATTTACCACGATTTACCATACTTTACCATGATTTACTATAGTATACCATGATTTACCATGTTCCAGTATGATTTACTGATTCTAGCATGATTTATCATAGTTTACCATGATTTACCATAGTTTACCATGATTTACTATAGTATACCATGATTTACCACGATTTACCATAGTTTACTATGATTTACTATAGTATACCATGATTTACCATGTTTTAGTATGATTTACTATGATTCTAGGATCATTTACCATAGTTTACCATGATTTACTATAGTATACTATGATTTACCATGTTCAAGTATGATTTACTGATTCTAGCATAATTTACCATAGTTTACCATGATTTACTATAGTTTACCATGATTTACCACGATTTAGCATAGTTTACCATGATTTACTATAGTATACCATGATTTACCATGTTCAAGTCTGATTTACTGATTTTAGCATGATTTACCATAGTTTACCATGATTTACTATAGTATACCATGATTTACCATGTTCAAGTATGATTTACTATGATTCTAGCATGATTTACCATAGTTTACCATGATTTACCACGATTTACTATAGTTTACCATGATTTACTATAGTATACCATGATTTACCATGTTCAAGTATGATTTACTGATTCTAGCATGATTTACCATAGTTTACCATGATTTACCATAGTTTACCACGATTTACCACGATTTACCATAGTTTACCATGATTTACTATAGTATACCATGATTTACTATAGTATACCATGATATACCATGTTCAATTATGATTTACTGATTCTAGCATGATTTATCATAGTTTACCATGATTTACCATAGTTTACCATGATTTACCATAGTTTACCATGATTTACCATGTTCCAGTATGATTTACTGGTTCTAGCATGATTTATCATAGTTTACCATGATTTACCATAGTTTACCATGATTTACTATAGTATACCATGATTTACCACGATTTACCATAGTTTACTATGATTTACTATATTATACCATGATTTACCATGTTTTAGTATGATTTACTATGATTCTAGGATCATTTACCATAGTTTACCATGATTTACTATAGTATACTATGATTTACCATGTTCAAGTATGATTTACTGATTCTAGCATAATTTACCATAGTTTACCATGATTTACTATAGTTTACCATGATTTACCACGATTTAGCATAGTTTACCATGATTTACTATAGTATACCATGATTTACCATGTTCAAGTCTGATTTACTGATTTTAGCATGATTTACCATAGTTTACCATGATTTACTATAGTATACCATGATTTACCATGTTCAAGTATGATTTACTATGATTCTAGCATGATTTACCATAGTTTACCACGATTTACTATAGTTTACCATGATTTACTATAGTATACCATGATTTACCATGTTCAAGTATGATTTACTGATTCTAGCATGATTTACCATAGTTTACCATGATTTACCATAGTTTACCACGATTTACCACGATTTACCATAGTTTACCATGATTTACTATAGTATACCATGATTTACTATAGTATACCATGATATACCATGTTCAATTATGATTTACTGATTCTAGCATGATTTATCATAGTTTACCATGATTTACCATAGTTTACCATGATTTAGCATAGTTTACCATGATTTACTATAGTATACCATGATTTACCATGTTCAAGTATGATTTACTATGATTCTAGCATGATTTACCATAGTTTACCATGATTTACCACGATTTACCATAGTGTACTATGATTTACTATAGTATACCATGATTTACCATGTTTTAGTATGATTTACTATGATTCAAGGTTGATTTACCATAGTTTACCATGATTTAGTCAAAAGAGCCAAGTCCCATCTCTATACTATGTTTTGATGCAGAGATATACGTTTTGCTAAACGGTTGCTAGGATACTCTCTTTGGTTGCTATGGAGTTACTTGGCAGCTGCCAATGATGAAATTCCAAAGGCTTCTTGTCAGTATGAATGATATAAACCAACTCCCATGCCTCTGTGACATTCAGAATGGAAGATATCCCTCTTTGGATTTTGGTTGCTAAGGTGCTCGACAATGGTTGCTAGGGAGGGGCTTGGAAGTGTTGAGGTGATTCATGATTGGCTGTTTACTGCCCCGAGTCAAATGAGACCACCCCCATGTTTCTATGACAATTCAGTCTGGAGATATCTCTTTGAACTCTTTCAATGGAAGTCTATGGAACTTGTTGCTAAGGGGCTCTAAATGGTTGCTAGGGCGTGGCTTGATAGCTTCACAATGATCCTGAGAGACTGATTGGTCGTCTGAGTAAAATGAGCCCTCCCCCTTGTCTCTATGACACTGTGATCCAGAGCTACGTTCAATACAAAGTCCCTATGCAATTTACCATAGTAGGAAAAGCATGTGTGTTTCACGGGACGTTCCTTCCCCATAGTAAGTCAATGGGGCAACTTTGGGCATCTCCTGCCCCCCAGGGGTGCAACTTTTACCCCATTGTGAGGTATGTTCTTACAGAGCCTGTCAGCCTCTTCAAATGTGGCAAATCACACATTTCTGCGAAATCCTCGCTCAGAGCTACGTGTGGTCAAAGTTCGTCGCAATGTTAAGTCAATGGGACTTTTTTGGCCGCTTTTTCGCCCCTGGGGCGAACACCGCACCCCCGATCGCTTATAAAAGTCATAGCACACCTCTCCTTAATGAGCCGGTCGATTTGACACCTCATTCATGGCTCTGAGACAAACGGTGCGGGGCGAGTTACGCGCCAAACTTTGTCCAGAATAATAATAATAACTAGAATGTACATTTCCTGAAGAAAATGTGAAGTGGTGCTTGCAGTGGCAAAATTCGGCACGGTTGCTAGGGTTTTACTAGGTGGTTGCTATGGTGTTCTGGGAGGTTTCCAAGGTATTCTGGGTGGTTGCTAGGGCGTTGCTAAGTGGTTGCTAGGGTATTCAGTGTGGTTGCTAGGCAGTTGCTAAGGTGTTTACCATAGTTTACCATGATTTACCACGATTTACTATAGTTTACCATGATTTACTATAGTATGCCATGATTTACCATGTTCAAGTATGATTTACTGATTCAAGCATGATTTACCATAGTTTACCATGATTTACCACGATTTACCATAGTTTACCATAATTTACTATAGTATACCAGGATTTACCATGTTCAAGTATGATTTACTGATTCTAGCATGATTTATCATAGTTTACCATGATTTACCACGATTTACCATAGTTTACCATGATTTATTATAGTATACCTTGATTTACCATGTTCAAGTATGATTTACTGATTCTAGCATGATTTACCATAGTTTACCATGATTTACTATAGTATACCACAATTTACCATGTTCTAGTATAATTTACTGATTCTAGCATGATTTATCATAGTTACCATGATTTACCATGATTTACCATAGTTTACCATGATTTACTATAGTATACCATGATTTACCATGTTCAAGTATGATTTACTGATTCTAGCATGATTTACCATAGTTTACCATGATTTACAACGATTTACCACTAATTACCATAGTTTACCATGATTTACTATAGTATACCATGATTTACCATGTGCAAGTATGATTTACTGATTCAGGCATGATTTACCATAGTTTACCACAATTTACCACGATTTACTATAGTTTACCATGATTTACTATAGTATACCACGATTTACCATGTTCAATTATAATTTACTGATTCTAGCATGATTTACCATGATTTACCATAGTTTACCATGATTTACTATAGTATACCATGATTTACCATGTTCAAGTATGATTTACTGATTCTAGCATTATTTATCATAGTTTACCATGATTTACCATAGTTTACCATGATTTACCATAGTTTACCATGATTTACCATACTTTACCATGATTTACCATAGTTTACCATGATTTACTATAGTATACCATAATTTACCATGTTGAAGTATGATTTACTGATTCTAGCATGATTTACCATAGTTTACCATGATTTACCATAGTTTACCATGATTTACCACAATTTACCATGATTTACCATAATTTACCATAGTTTACCATAATTTACCATAGTTTACCATGATTTACCATAGTTTACCATGATTTACCACGATTTACCATAGTTTACCATGATTTACTATAGTATACCATGATATACCATGTTCAAGTATGATTTACTGATTCTAGCATGATTTATCATAGTTTACCATGATTTACCATAGTTTACCATGATTTACCATAGTTTACCATGATTTACTATAGTATACCATGATTTACCATGTTGAAGTATGATTTACTGATTCTAGCATGATTTACCATAGTTTACCATGATTTACCATACTTTACCATGATTTACCATAGTTTACCATGATTTACTATAGTATACCATAATTTACCATGTTGAAGTATGATTTACTGATTCTAGCATGATTTACCATAGTTTACCATGATTTACCATAGTTTACCATGATTTACCACAATTTACCATAGTTTACCATGATTTACCATAATTTACCATAGTTTACCATAATTTACCATAGTTTACCATGATTTACCATAGTTTACCATGATTTACCACGATTTACCATAGTTTACCATGATTTACTATAGTATACCATGATATACCATGTTCAAGTATGATTTACTGATTCTAGCATGATTTATCATAGTTTACCATGATTTACCATAGTTTACCATGATTTACCATAGTTTACCATGATTTACTATAGTATACCATGATTTACCATGTTGAAGTATGATTTACTGATTCTAGCATGATTTACCATAGTTTACCATGATTTACCATAGTTTAACATGATTTACCACGATTTACCATAGTTTACCATGATTTACCATAGTTTACCATGATTTACCATGATTTACCATAGTTTACTATGATTTACTATAGTATACCATGATTTACCATGTTTTAGTATGATTTACTATGATTCTAGGATGATTTACCATAGTTTACCATGATTTACCACGATTTACCATAGTTTACTATGATTTACTATAGTATACCATGATTTACCATGTTTTAGTATGATTTACTATGATTCTAGGATGATTTACCATAGTTTACCATGATTTAGTCAAAAGAGCCAAGTTCCATCTCTATACTATGTTTTGATGCAGAGATATACGTTTTGCTAAACGGTTGCTAGGGTACTCTTTTTGGTTGCTATGGAGTTACTTGGCAGCTGCCAATGATGAAATTCCAAAGGCTTCTTGTCACTATGAATGATATAAACCAACTCCCATGCCTCTGTGACATTCAGAATGGAAGATATCCCTCTTTGGATTTTGGTTGCTAGGGTACTCTGTTTGGTTGCTAGGGAGTGGCTTGTCAGCTGCCAATCATGAAACTCCAAAGGCTGCTTGTCAGTATGAATGATATAAACCAACTCCCATGCCTCTGCGACATTCAGAATGGAAGATAACCCTCTTTGGATTTTGGTTGCTAGGGTACTCTGTTTGGTTGCTAGGGAGTGGCTTGTCAGCTGCCAATCATGAAACTCCAAAGGCTTCTTGTCAGTATGAATGATATAAACCAACTCCCATGCCTCTGTGACATTCAGAATGGAAGATATCCCTCTTTGGATTTTGGTTGCTAAGGTGCTCGACAATGGTTGCTAGGGAGGGGCTTGGAAGTGTTTAGGTGATTCATGATTGGCTGTTTACTGCCCCGAGTCAAATGAGACCACCCCCATGTTTCTATGACAATTCAGTCTGGAGATATCTCTTTGAACTCTTTCAATGGAAGTCTATGGAACTTGTTGCTAAGGGGCTCTAAATGGTTGCTAGGGCGTGGCTTGATAGCTTCACAATGATCCTGAGAGACTGATTGGTCGTCTGAGTAAAATGAGCCCTCCCCCTTGTCTCTATGACACTGTGATCCAGAGCTACGTTCAATACAAAGTCCCTATGCAATTTACCATAGTAGGAAAAGCATGTGTGTTTCACGGGACGTTCCTTCCCCATAGTAAGTCAATGGGGCAACTTTGGGCATCTCCTGCCCCCCAGGGGTGCAACTTTTACCCCATTGTGAGGTATGTTCTTACAGAGCCTGTCAGCCTCTTCAAATGTGGCAAATCACACATTTCTGCGAAATCCTCGCTCAGAGCTACGTGTGGTCAAAGTTCGTCGCAATGTTAAGTCAATGGGACTTTTTTGGCCGCTTTTTCGCCCCTGGGGCGAACACCGCACCCCCGATCGCTTATAAAAGTCATAGCACACCTCTCCTTAATGAGCCGGTCGATTTGACACCTCATTCATGGCTCTGAGACAAACGGTGCGGGGCGAGTTACGCGCCAAACTTTGTCCAGAATAATAATAATAATAAGAATAATAATAAGTATGAGCAATAACAATAGTGATGCCTTGCTTTCAGCAAGCACCACTAATAATAAGAAGAAGAAGAATAATAAGTATGAGCAATAACAATAGTGATGCCTTGCTTTCAGCAAGCACCACTAATAATAATAAGAAGAATAATAAGTATGAGCAATAACAATAGTGATGCCTTGCTTTCAGCAAGCACCACTAATAATAAGTATGAGCAATAACAATAGTGATGCCTTGCTTTCAGCAAGCACCACTAATAATAAGAATAATAAGTATGAGCAATAACAATAGTGATGCCTTGCTTTCAGCAAGCACCCCTAATAAGTATGCAAGAGAACACTAATGATGCCTTGCTTTCAGCAAGCACCATTAATAATAAGTATGAGCAATAACAATAGTGATGCCTTGCTTTCAGCAAGCACCACTAATAAGTATGAACAATAACAATAGTGATGCCTTGCTTTCAGCAAGCACCACTAATAAGAAGAATAATAAGTATGAGCAATAACAATAGTGATGCCTTGCTTTCAGCAAGCACCACTAATAAGTATGAGCAATAACAATAGTGTTGCTTTTAAAAAAGCACCACTAATAAGTTTAAATAGGATTTCAGTAAGTTGGCTTTCTCAAGCCAACTTAATAAGTTTAAATAGGATTTCAGTAAATTGGCTTTCTCAAGCCAACTTAATAATAATAAGTATGAGCAATAACAATAGTGTTGCTTTGAAAAGCACCACTAATAAGTTTAAATAGGATTTCAGTAAGTTGGCTTTCTCAAGCCAACTTAATAAAGTCTGACGATTCTCTTTCTACACTAACTCTTGATTAATTTGGTTGTATGAGAAAATTAATTTGTAACTCTTTACAGTAAGGTTTCATTAGTTAATATGACCTGCACTTCTACAGCATTTATTAATCTTTGTTAATTTCAACATTTACTATGTTGATTAGGTTTAGTTGAAGATTAATAAATACAGTAACAAATGTATTGCTCAATGCTATAGTTCATGTTAGTTAATACATTAATGTTAACTAGTGAACCTTATTGTAAAGTGTTAGCAATTAATTAATTAATTACAAAACCAGTACATATTAATTCTCTGTAAGCTAGGCTCGATGAGTAAACACTGTTACTGTGTTCCTGACGCGGGTCAGACCCTCAGTTGCCTCTCAGAAACTAAACATACACATCGCCTGCAACTGGGATACCAGAATACACACACTGGTTTACAAAACTATGATTTACAATTCATGATAGAATACCGTTGTGAATCTAATCTTTTTCTCACTTTTCTTCCCTTATGGGATACCCTATATACATAAATATTTTGTTTAGATCCTCCTGTCAGTCCTAAAGTAACTGAAATAGATACGCTAAATTTAAATAGTGTAACGTAAATGCCTCTGGGTTAATGCGAATTAGCTCAAGGATATAGGGAATTTTAGGTATATTAATATTTATGACTCATGGTCATACTTCATAAATCGCATATGCATTTACTTTATCAATTATAGGAAATGCCTCGTTCTGTACTGTCTGATCATTACAGTTAAGAAGAAGTATTCCTGTTTACAAAACTCCAAGAAAGTTTATCTTCTGGCCACGAAGACAGAACCCCTTTGGGTTTATAAATTAAAACTACTCAAAGTAGTTTTATAATATAGAGCCTGTAGCTTTATAGATCTTTTGTTTCATTGACTTTATAAAAAGTGGGTTTTCAAACACAGAGACAGTTAAAAGTATAAATGGGTTTATTAATAAAATGGCACACGCTAGAGATTATAAGCTACAAATATAAACGTACGTAAAAATGCAAACAATAAACAAACAAACATTTAAACAAACAAGAACATAAGTGATCAGAATGAAATGAAATGAAAGAAAGAAAGCAAGAAAGAAATATAGAGAAGGGAAAAGCTAGTAATTATTACATACAGAAACCTAGGTTCACGAGACACCGGGAAACAGCTTTTATCAGACAATGTACTTGCGATTCTGTGCCCTTTCGGGTGAGGCTGATGCTGAGGGTGGCGTCCTGTTTTTGCTGGGTCTTCCGGTGCCGCGAAGTTCGAAAAGGCTCACTGAATGTAAAGTTACCGGAAAATCAGATTCATCTCCCTGGATGGGAGAGGTTTAAAGTCTTTGTTGCAAGGGACGCAGCTACGACTCGGACATGTGCTCGCTCGATAGAGAAGACTAAGGCCTTCTTCAGATGATCCTTGGAGAAGCGCTGCGCCGGGGAGTGGAGGAAGGGTGAGAGGTCAGGGATGAGAGCGACCGGAGAAGAGAAGAGGTGGGATCGATGAGAGAAGAGAGAGAGAAGTGGGGGCCTCTTCTTTTTAACAGACATCTGTTTACGCCCTGTTTTGGGGACAGAGCGAATCAAAACTTCTGATCTGTAGCGGGAAGCAGTCTTCTTTGTGTGAAGAAAAACACGCCCCCTTTTACCATATGTCTTATGAGGGAAAGGATTCATACTTAGAAATATGATATTTCCTGGAACAAATGCATATTATTGTACTTTGCAGTCAAGATTCGTCTCTGTGAGATGGAGAGGATTACAGAGATATCAATTATGACAGGTAAAGATTGGGGAAACATAACGTCACACTTATATGCATAATTACACACAAATAAAGTTTGATTAAACACACAATAAAGTTGTCAGTGTTTCCGTTATGGCAAGTGACGACACTTTGAGAAACATAGGAATACATATCAACATTCAGTGGCTTGTTATGTGGGGGAATATCTGTTTCAAAGTCCAGTGTGTGTGTGTGTGTGTAATGCTGGAATGCCTGCTTTCCTGGGTCGTAAAGTTTTATGGTCTGAGGTAGGGTTACAACAAGACACGACTGAGGAATTCCCTTCAATGAACATTTAGAATTCAAAACTATACTCTAGCAAACCAAACCTCTATCACACGTGCATATAGGAAGGTACACACATTATAAAGAAAAATAACAGATATTTATCTTATTCTCAGTTATACACAAAAGGGTGTTTGTGTGTGTGTGTGTGTGTGTGTGTGTGTGTGTGTGTGTGTGTGTGTGTGTGTGTGTGTGTGTGTGTGTATGTGTGTGTGGAATGTCACGAGTCTGTGAAAAGTCACAGGGAGTCCATGCTGAAATGGGGTTTTTAAAAGGGATTCTAAGAAAACAGGGTTTCCTTATGTGACTCAAATGTCCCTCGGGGGAGCCACAAAGATGCAATTTTGACCGTTCAAGCAGACTTGGAGACGCCATGACACTCGTTGTCTGTTTGGAGATCAGGATTTACTAATTTGAACAGCATGTGACCGCATGTCATAGTCATTGTCGTTACAATAGCTTGTAATCTGTAACCGATTACATTTCCAAAGTAATCTTCCCAACACTGTACTAAAGAGACAAAATAAACACAAAATTATGAGTATTGGAAGACATTAAAGTATTAAATTGCAATTTGCACATAAAATGTCCTATTGTAGAAGTTCTTTTATATTACAGGAGGAATTACTAAAGACGCACTAAACAACAAGAAAGGTCATGATTGTCAAAAATATTTTAAAAGACTATTTGAACTATTTGGTTGAGAAAGCAGTTTTAGCCAGTTTGTGAATTAAATTAAGCTGTCCTTTCAGTCAATGACAACATATTAGTGACAACAAATATACATTCATCAGCTGCTGACTGAAGATCATAGATGATATATTTTATGGTTATGTGTGAATCATGAGGAAACAAAGAAAGCAAACAGATCAGATGCCTGACCCGGCTCAACCTGATCAACAATGTGGTGCATCATCAGTAATTAATGAAAGAATTGTGAAGAGCATATTTGTAACCGTGGCATGAATAACACAACAGACTCGCCACACCCAGAACATCATATATAACCTGTGTTGTGTTCAGATGTGTGTGTACTGAAGACTGCTTGAGCTCATCACACTGTTCTCACACCAGGAAAAACATCAAGGTATGTGTGTCTTTAATGACTTTGAGTTAATGAACTTCATATGGTCAGCTGTCATGAGCTTTCAGTGATATAAAGAAACATTTAGATAAGTGTTTGTTATTGTTACAGCTTTTAACATGGTTGTGCTTTTGTATCTTTAATTATCTTCATAATAGATTATGGCTTATTAAGTAACTGCATAGAAGTGAAGTAATTCCAGGTCTTGAGCACATTACCATATCAGTTCACTAAACTACTAAACTACTGAACTACTGAACTACTAAACTACTGAACTACTGAACTACTAAACTACTGAACTACTGAACTACTAAACTACTGACTACTGAACTACTGAACTACTAAACTACTGAACTACTAAACTACTAAACTACTGAACTACTGACTACTGAACTACTGAACTACTAAACTACTAAACTACTGACTACTGAACTACTGAACTACTGACTACTGAACTACTGAACTACTAAACTACTGACTACTGAACTACTGAACTACTGACTACTGAACTACTGAACTACTAAACTACTAAACTACTGAACTACTTAACTACTAAACTACTTAACTACTGACTACTGAACTACTAAACTACTAAACTACTAAACTACTGAACTACTAAACTACTAAACTACTTCTGTTATTTCAAAGACCCTTACAGTCTACTGTAAAACATTAAACACATAACAAGCATATGACAAATTACTTTAATAACCCATGCGCGCGCTCTCTCTCCTCTCTCTCCTCTCTCTCTCTCTTTCTCTCTCTCCTCTCTCTCTCTCTCTCTCTCCTCTCTCTCTATCTCTTTCTCTCCTCTCTCTCTCTCTCTCTCTCTCTCTCTCGTGTTAGTGTAGTCTAGTTAGTGTTGAATCTCAGCTCACTTACCAAAAATATATTGGTAACATTTTACAAGAAAGGGTCATTAGTTACCATGAACTAATAATGAAACACAATATGGTAACACTTTACAAAAACTGCATGCTTGCAAACAATAAACAGCTGTATTTTTATTAACTAACATTAACAAAGATTAATAAATACTGTGACAAATGTATTGCTCATGTTAGTTCATGATAGTAAATACATAAACTAATGTTAACTAATGAACCTTATTGTAAAGTGATACCAGTATATATATATATATATATATATATATATATATATATATATATATACTGTATATATATATATATATATATATATATATATATATATATACATATATATATACAATTTGTGTGTGTGTGTGTGTGTGTGTGTTTACAGTAAACTTCAAAATAAAACAACAGCGAAACATCTTCCTCATAATGGCGTCTGCATCAGAAAGTGCTGAAATCAGTGTTCTCTCCTGGAATATTAATGGCCTGAAAGCAAAACTTGAGAAGGATGAGAGGCATAAAACTGTACTACTGAAGATCTTTGACAAATTTGATATTGTGCTTCTGCAAGAGACTCACATTGGTAACATGGACAATGGTACAGTGTATTGTACAAGTAAATCTAATAAAGATTATAAAAACTGGAAAATAATCACTACGGCCTTATCAAATAAATATGACTTAGTAGACCTGAAAGATGAGGAGAAGAAGAAGAAGAAGACGGAGACTGAGACGAGGAGTGCAACGATGTACATGACGTCCTTCAGCTCAAGCAAGAAAGGAGTCGCCATAATTGTCAATAAAGAGCACAAACTTCTGACACCGTTTAGTAAGGGAGGAGATTATGCTTGGGTTCATGTTGAGATTGATGAGCAGAAGTACACGTTTGTCAGTGTGTACATCCATCCTAAGGAACTTAATCTGATCTGTAATCTCAGGAAGGACATTTCAAAAGATGGGTCAGATGCTTTTAAAGGCAGGCTTGTGATTGGTGGTGATTTTAACACTAAACTGGATGCGAACACAGAAAACAGACTGGATAAGTTATTGAGTAAAGCGAACATGTTAGATGTCTGGGGAGAAAAGAATCCTAGAAAGTGTAAATACACATACAATCACAATGGAACCGAGTCCAGATTAGACTATATTTTAATGTTGAAGGATGATCTGGAATGTGTCGAAATTTGTGAAATACTCAAGGAAATACCTCTGTCTGATCACTTGACAATAGATCTGTCTAAACAAGTGACAATAGAACAAGTGAAAATAAATCTGTCTGATCAAGAAAAAACAGTTCTGTCTGATCAAGTGACAATAGAACAAGTGAAAATAGATCCGCCTGATTTAGTGACAGTAGAAAAAGTGACAGTAGATCTGTCTGTTCAAGTGAAAATGTTTCTGTCTGATCATTTACCCGTGAGCCTGATTCTGAAGAAACAGCCTAGAGAAGAGTGATTAGACAAGCTCACGCGTATCTGATATGAAACTATGCAGTGAATGGTTTCTATTAATACGTCTGCAAATTAAGCTTTTGGTCTGGCACTATCAGAGCAAATAGTCATTCTAAGATAGGCCTATTATGCTAATTACATGTTTAAGGGTTTGTGTGGGTTTGTTTCATTAATTTAATAAGCAAAGGCATTTTACTAAATTAATGATTGATTATTTTTAATACTTGTGTACATGCTAGTTCACTTAAAGTGTCTGCTAATGAACCGATAGAAATATAGCCTAATCAAATCATTCTGTACTTTCAAAGATCAAAGTAGCTTTTTGTCATTTCACTTTATAATAGAGAAAATAGTGCAATCACAGGGAAATGAGCCCTTCTGCAGGAGAAATATAACACTAGTGTCCAGAAGTCGGACACGCCACCTTTGATCAGTGTGATGTCATGAATGAACTTCCTGTTCTGACTCCTCCTCTTCCCTTTTCCATAGGAACTGAATTGGAGAGTTGGGTTTCCTTTGACTTCTGATAATCTTATTTAATCTTTATAGTAATTATTGCTTTTATATCTATATTTTCACTCCAATTAATGTGTATAATGTTACTTTACTAACCTGTGTGATTTTTTTCTTTTTTCATTTGACCCTTTTGGAGATTCAATTTGTCTTCTATGAAACTGAAAATGAACTGAAATGAAGAACTGATAAGAATGTAAAATGTGTACCTTTAAATGTAATGTAAGTCGCTTTGGATAAAAGCGTCTGCCAAATGAATAAAAATGTAAATGAAAATGACAGTAGAAGATCTCATTCATCTCTTTCTGGGCTATTGTGTGATTTGGAGTAAATCTGGGATGACGCACAAAAGAAGAAGCCCCAAGTTAACAGGTCAGTCTCAAACTCTGAACACACTTTTCATCACTAGAGTTGTGAATCTTCACTTGCTCTTAAAAATAAGAACAAAGATGCAAATAACAAACAGTAGTACCAATATAATATAAGAAAGAAACACATAAAATGAACAATGAGAGATTAAAATATATTTTCACAATATATATATATCCCCAATAACATTGAAAACAATTGTCTGTGTGTGTGTGTGTGTGTGTGTGTGTGTGTGTGTGTGTTGCTTTAGAGGAGATTACTGTTAGAAAAACCCATTTAAAATGAAAGTGATCCTCTGCTGCCATCTGCTGTTACAATCATAATTAAGTCATTCTAAGTCATTCTACTCATTGATATAGTTGCCATAACAATCACTTGATATACTTTTCACAGTATATCATACTTTTAAACATTATAAAATCACTATTATAACACATTCACATTTTGTCAGAGTTTATCACGTTATCTGTACTGAGCTACTGAGCAACTTTTGTGCCTCATTATGATTAATGTGAAACCTGAAAATGGTGTTATACAGAGGAGATTTGCTGTGAACATTTTGTTACCCATCATTTAGATCAAATATCTGTATCTACAATAACATGTGTGTGCGTGTGTGTAAGCAAGCTTAGTGTGTATCAGGTATTATCAAGCCTGTGTGTGTGTTTTAGCGTATTCTTCTTCATGCATATTTTAAGGTGTCAGCCCTACATTTCAGGTCGACATAAACCCCAACAGCATAAATGCCATAAAGGTCTTAAAACGCTGATAATTGCTGATAAAAAAAATAATAATAATTTGACGCTGCTATGAATGGAACAGTGAGTATACTGTGTAAATCCTGCAAACAATGATGTGATATATAATATATATATATTATTATTTTACTATGGGAAAAATGAAAATGAAAAATGGCAAGGACATGAGTCATATTTTATGTGAAGTTCACAACGTAATTTCGGGAGGAGTGAACCCATCTAATCTTTCCGGAAGTTTCCATTACCGAAACATGTCGGATCTTCCGGAGCTCCAGCTATTCCCGTCAGATGACGAACTCTCCAGCGTCCCAGAGATGCCAGCTTTTCATCCTCAACCCAGACCAGGTCGTTCCACCTCGGACCGTTATCCACCGTCAGCTGAAGTGCTCGTACAAGCCGCGGTCAAGAAGATCGTGTTCTCCTCCTTCATCAAGACAGTCAGCTTCCTCTGTCTCTCGTTCTCCTTCTCCTCCTCAGACTTCATCTCTACCTACTCGTAGACCCCTTTAGACCCCTATTTTTAAAATGGACCATAAACAGCCTCTGTCAAGCACTCCACCAGCCCTCCTATACCTTCACCAAAAACCCTACTCAACGCTCCTCAGCCCTTCGTTCCTCCCCACCTCATCAGAATAGTCTCTCCAGAATAGCTGCCACTTCCCATAGCGACCCCTCGTACTTCCACGTCCGCTCCCGTCTCGGCTCGGGCAGCAACAGAGGCCGCCGAACATAGTCCCGCAGCGAATCCCACGCCAAATAATTCTCACACTCCTTGTCAAGGCTCCAGATCCTCCAGGTAATCCCTTTTCAATCAATTTCTTTTCTCTCTATATCTACTGTTCATCTTAATTCCCACAAAGGGGTATAATCCGGCATGAGGCTGCCTCCGCTGAATATTCCTTACCTTTCCCCTCTCCTTCTGGCAAAGACCACAGCGTGAGGATGCCTCCGCAGTCGGCCCCACTTCTTTCTTTACTTTCTATTTCTCATTCCCATACCTCTGCATCCTACACTGGTCAGGAGGCAGACACTTCAGCAAGATCACCTCCACTCCAGCCACTCTCTCGCCCAACTTTCACATCTTTCAGGTGCACATCGTAGCGTGAGGATGCCATCGCAATCTGTCCCAGATTTTTCTTTTCCTCCTATTTCCAACTCTTTTCCACCTGTAACTCATTCTAGCCAAGTTCTAGTTCCAGGAGCGAACGCAGCATTCAGCCCATCAGTCTCAACTCAAGGAATTAAGTTCTTTAATTACGTTAATTAATTATTAAGCTAAGTTAACTTTAATTACTTTAAAGTTATGTGTTAGACAACGTTGCTGCTTTCTTCACATTTGCAGTTATTGTGGCGGAGCTCATGCCCATCAAATTCAGCAAATCAAAATCTCAAAAAGTATCTCTCTTCTCCTATCATCATTTCCTCATTAAAGAGACCCTCATTAAAAAGAAGTCGATTCCGGCTTCATGACCGGTCCTTTCGATTCCCCTGCCTTCAAACTTTTCAGAATAAATCTTACAGGAATAGCCACCAGGAAATTCTCAGGCAAAAAACGCATCATAATCGACCTTTCTGCCCCACACAGCAAACCTCTTCCACATCAGACAAGCAAACTCTCTCATCCTCATAAATCTCGCTGCTTACCAAGCCCCGCAGGGCCCTCCCGTCCGGATGGATGCAGTGTGGGCTCTCCCGTTCGATCGCATTGAGGGCCTTCCTGTTTCGTCTAAGACGAGAGCTTTCATGTCCTATGTTTTCGTGGGCTCCCTTTCCGAATCGCAGTGTGATCCTCAGGGCCGGACTGGGACACAATTTCAGGCCGGGAAATCCCACACCCATCCAGGCCATCCTATGCACCCATATCAAATTTAGAAACACGGACAACCCTATTTTTTCCTAAATTACATTTATTGGTCTAAATCCTTAGGCTGGGGCCGTGTAAAATAATGAAAGGCTTTCTCTTGAACGGTATCCTCACTTCCCCTGTGTCTCTCCCTTCCACCAGGATCATCAGCCTCATACACTAAGTAAAGTGGAGTACTAATGTTATTGGAAATTTAAACTAAAACATGACCATATATACAGTCGTGCTCAGAATTAATCATACCCCTGGTAAATATGATCAAAAATGGCTGTAAAAAATAAATCTGCATCGTTTATCCTTTTGATCTTTCATTCAAAAAATTGGCAAAAATCGAACCTTTCATTGAAGTAAAAGAATTGAAAGTGAAATCACATTATGAAATAAATGTTTTTCTCCAAAACACGCTGGCCATAATTATTCATACCCCTAGAATTTTTTATGAATAAAATATCTCTGAAGTATATTCCCATTAATATTTACCTTTTTTTGCACACCAGGGGGACTGGGAACATGAAATTGTCCAGCTATGACTTCTTGTTTCACAGGAGTTTAAATATGAGGAAACACAAAGGCCAAATCCCCTTAATCATCCATCACAATGAGTAAAACCACAGAATATAGTTCTGATGTGCAGCAAAAGATTGTTGAGCTTCACAAAATAGAAAGTGGCTGTAAGAAAACAGCTAAAGAATTGAAAATCCCCATTTTGACCATCAGGGCAATAATTAATAAGTTATAATCAACTAAAGATGTTACGAATCCTCCAGGAAGAGGACGTGTGTCTATATTGTCTTAATGTACAGGCTCAGTGTTCTAGATTTGTATACTCAGTAACCATAGTAACTGACACTCCAGAGGAAACCACATGGCTGAATGAAAGAATGGTCCCAGCAGAGGTTAATAAATTGGAGATATATCAAGGTAAATATGAGAAATACTGCGAGTATGTTTATTGTATGTCATTTCTGAACCGCTCATAATTCATTACGACGGAAACATTTCTGGATTTTTACAATTTCATCAGGTGATATTTGAGATTATTTAATGCTAACTCTAAAACTAACACTAACAGGCTAGTCAAACATGAGATATTAGAGGGAAAGGGGGAAAATGTCATTTCCACAACCGTCTTTTCCACATCTGTCTCCATGGAAGTGATAAAGACAGGTTGGCTTGGCAAGGACATTGTCTGTGCTTAAAAGCAAAGTAGTTTGCCTATAGTACTAAAAATATAGTGTAAACACATAAACTTTACATATAATGTCATAGAGAATGTTTTAAATTGAGATATTTTATTGTTTACAACTAAATCTGACATAGTCTCTCTGTTGTTCTTTAAGATGGCACCCAAAACATCAGCAGAGAAGTCCAGACTATTCAGGGAAAGACTAAAATCTGATCCAATTAAATATGCTGAGTTCCTAAGGAAAGACAGAGATCATTTATAATTCTACTACAGGTTTTATATCTGAAATGTTATTTTCACCATAACCCGCCTTTCCCTTGTCATTTCCACAACCACAAATATTTTTTGGTAAAACATAAAAAAATAATAAAGTTAAGGTAATGATGGTGGTGGTGTTGATTATTTAGCAGTTAAGGGTAAAGTATATGTATATGAGTTGAAAAATATCAGATTTGAAAATGTCAGAAATATGAATGAAAGGTTTCAGTGGCTTAGTGGTCAGCATTTTTTTGGTGTTAACTTTGTAAAATCTTAACAGTTGCATTTCAGAGAAATAAATCAATTTACAATTTGGAAAGATGCAAGTGTGATGTGTAACCCAATATATTTATAACTACAAATATTTCAACATTTGGTAACACTTTATATTACGACCCGCAAACAACTGCCTAAGTAAAACGAAATTACGGTGTACGTTTCTGTAATTATAGTGTACTTCCGTGTAGGTATAAGGGAACAATATGTTAAGTTTTGGGTAATAAAGGGGTACAACCAGATATACAAGCAAATTATTTATAATGTAATTATTTTAAAACTAACAGGTACCTATTCTGTTAATATATTCCAAGCAAAAATTGTACGTCTGTTGTATATAAAAGTTATCATCACATTTCTGGCAAAATATGTTCTTATGCAATGTAGTTACAGGGTAATTTTGACATCTGTGGGTTGTAAATTAAACTCATATATACTGTATATATATGGCTGTATGTAAACACAGTATGATAACAATTTTATCTGAAACAATTTTATAAACAGCTGATTTCGAAAAACATTGGCAATGCTATTTATTGGCTTTTTTTTACTAAACTACTTAACGTTAAGCCAAGTAAGTATTGCAATGACACTTAAATGTCAGGGCAAATATACTGTGTAATTAAAAGTTTTTTTTGGTTTTGTTTTTTTAATAAGAGTACCTTTCTCTGTAATTACTGTACAAATAGTGTTGTTTCATATTGTTACATAGTAAGTAGTGTTTGTTACCCGTTTCAAATGTGTAGTTACAGGGTAAGTGTAACTCCTGCGGGCTGTAAATTAAAGTGGAGCTTGTTACCCCCTTGTTCTGTGTAGTTACAGGGTAAGTGTAACTCCTGCGGGCTGTAAATTAAAGTGGAGCTTGTTACCCCCTTGTTCTGTGTATTTACAGGGTAAGTGTAATTCCTGCGGGCTGTAAATTAAAGTGGCGCTTGTTACCCCCTTGTTCTGTGTAGTTACAGGGTAAGTGTAACTCCTGCGGGCTGTAAATTAAAGTGGAGCTTGTTACCCCTTGTTCTGTGTAGTTACAGGGTAAGTGTAACTCCTGCGGGCTGTAAATTAAAGTAGTGCTTGTTACCCCCTTGTTCTGTGTAGTTACAGGGTAAGTGTAACTCCTGCGGGCTGTAAATTAAAGTGGAGCTTGTTACCCCCTTGTTCTGTGTAGTTACAGGGTAAGTGTAACTCCTGCGGGCTGTAAATTAAAGTGGTGCTTGTTACCCCCTTGTTCTGTGTAGTTACAGGGTAAGTGTAACTCCTGCGGGCTGTAAATTAAAGTGGCGCTTGTTACCCCCTTGTTCTGTGTAGTTACAGGGTAAGTGTAACTCCTGCGGGCTGTAAATTAAAGTGGAGCTTGTTACCCCCTTGTTCTATGTAGTTACAGGGTAAGTGTAACTCCTGCGGGCTGTAAATTAAAGTGGCGCTTGTTACCCCCTTGTTCTGTGTAGTTACAGGGTAAGTGTAACTCCTGCGGGCTGTAAATTAAAGTAGTGCTTGTTACCCCCTCGTTCTGTGTAGTTACAGGGTAAGTGTAACTCCTGCGGGCTGTAAATTAAAGTGGAGCTTGTTACCCCCTTGTTCTGTGTAGTTACAGGGTAAGTGTAACTCCTGCGGGCTGTAAATTAAAGTGGCGCATGTTACCCCCTTGTTCTGTGTAGTTACAGGGTAAGTGTAACTCCTGCGGGCTGTAAATTAAAGTAGTGCTTGTTACCCCCTTGTTCTGTGTAGTTACAGGGTAAGTGTAATTCCTGCGGGCTGTAAATTAAAGTGGCGCATGTTACCCCCTTGTTCTGTGTAGTTACAGGGTAAGTGTAACTCCTGTGGGCTGTAAATTAAAGTGGAGCTTGTTACCCCCTTGTTCTGTGTAGTTACAGGGTAAGTGTAACTCCTGCGGGCTGTAAATTAAAGTGGCGCTTGTTACCCCCTCGTTCTGTGTAGTTACAGGGTAAGTGTAACTCATGCGGGCTGTAAATTAAAGTGGAGCTTGTTACCCCCTTGTTCTGTGTAGTTACAGGGTAAGTGTAACTCCTGCGGGCTGTAAATTAAAGTGGCGCATGTTACCCCCTTGTTCTGTGTAGTTACAGGGTAAGTGTAACTCCTGCGGGCTGTAAATTAAAGTGGAGCTTGTTACCCCCTTGTTCTGTGTAGTTACAGGGTAAGTGTAACTCCTGCGGGCTGTAAATTAAAGTGGCGCTTGTTACCCCCCTTGTTCTGTGTAGTTACAGGGTAAGTGTAACTCCTGCGGGCTGTAAATTAAAGGGTCATGAAACCCCCCTCTTTCAGCTCAAGTCTAGCTCACAATCTTTTTGAAAAATGCAACTTAAATGGGCGTGGATGGCTGTGATAAGAAGGGAGGGGAGTGGGTGTGGTCAAAGCCAGTGGCCCATGCATATCGACTGTCACTAAAAATCAGTGGTAAAACCTACAGTCTATGGGTAAAACGTGAGGAAATGCTAGATTTTTTATAGCTGGCAAAGTTAAAGTATCATGAAATACACTGACACCTTATTTTTGTCCTTTCAAAAGTAACTGAATGCCCTGCTACACATATTAGCCTACTACAGTAATCATAATTCTATTTAAAACATATAAATGTACATGCATATGTATAATTATGCCATTATAAAATATATATTTGTTTATATACACACTATAAATGCATATATTTGAAAATAATAAATTTTCCGCTTAAAAAAAAAAAGTTCCGTACATAGCCTAGATCTACGCGCCCCCTGAACCCACATAATAAAGATGGACAGTGACATAGAAATGTGCACAAACTAAGCATACGTTCCATACACTTGAGGTATTATCGAAATATCTAAATTATAATAATGAGTGACTATTTAACAAAAGGCAAGTAAAACGGTCAGAGTTACATTTTAGACACACACACACACACACCTCTGAAGCGATAGAAAAGTCCTCGGACCGCATCACTCGCAAGAAACCTGCATTGTTGTACAAGGTCGAAGTCCACCATTCTCCCGTTGAATGGTCGCTACACACGCATAGTTTAGATGTGTCCGTGGTTGATGGCCAACCAACCGCCTGCAGTCAGAGTCCAGCCCGGGCAGCATCGCGGACACTGGAACTTTTGCACCACGAAAACAAACGCGCGTCCCATCATTGCCTCTCTCATCTACTACGCGAAATCACAGTTTGACATGTCTGTGGGAAGTTCCACGTGGTGTCATGAATAATTAAGAGACAGTGTCTTCTCATTGGATAAGAAAACTCAGTCATGAATAATTATGAGACACCGATGAGTCATCAGAGTACTATAGTGCTCTGTGACGTGGACATGATGAAGATTTTAAACCCGGAAGATGAAAATAGCGGAAAAAAACTCAAATTTAACCATTTTCCCCCTACTATTAAATCTAACAGATGCTAACATTGTCTTCAATGGTGTTCAACACACATACCTCTGTTAAAATCTCAGAAAATTTGGTTTAGGGTTTCATGACCCTTTAAAGTGGCGCTTGTTACGCCCTTGTTCTGTGTAGTTACAGGGTAAGTGTAACTCCTGCGGGCTGTAAATTAAAGTGGAGCTTGTTACCCCCTTGTTCTGTGTAGTTACAGGGTAAGTGTAACTCCTGCGGGCTGTAAATTAAAGTGGAGCTTGTTACCCCCTTGTTCTGTGTAGTTACAGGGTAAGTGTAACTCCTGCGGGCTGTAAATTAAAGTGGAGCTTGTTACCCCCTTGTTCTGTGTAGTTACAGGGTAAGTGTAACTCCTGCGGGCTGTAAATTAAAGTGGCGCATGTTACCCCCTTGTTCTGTGTAGTTACAGGGTAAGTGTAACTCCTGCGGGCTGTAAATTAAAGTAGTGCTTGTTACCCCCTTGTTCTGTGTAGTTACAGGGTAAGTGTAACTCCTGCGGGCTGTAAATTAAAGTGGCGCTTGTTACCCCCTCGTTCTGTGTAGTTACAGGGTAAGTGTAACTCCTGCGGGCTGTAAATTAAAGTGGCGCTTGTTACCCCCTTGTTCTGTGTAGTTACAGGGTAAGTGTAACTCCTGCGGGCTGTAAATTAAAGTAGTGCTTGTTACCCCCTCGTTCTGTGTAGTTACAGGGTAAGTGTAACTCATGCGGGCTGTAAATTAAAGTGGAGCTTGTTACCCCCTTGTTCTGTGTAGTTACAGGGTAAGTGTAACTCCTGCGGGCTGTAAATTAAAGTGGCGCATGTTACCCCCTTGTTCTGTGTAGTTACAGGGTAAGTGTAACTCCTGCGGGCTGTAAATTAAAGTGGAGCTTGTTACCCCCATGTTCTGTGTAGTTACAGGGTAAGTGTAACTCCTGCGGGCTGTAAATTAAAGTGGCGCTTGTTACCCCCTTGTTCTGTGTAGTTACAGGGTAAGTGTAACTCCTGCGGGCTGTAAATTAAAGGGTCATGAAACCCCCCTCTTTCAGCTTAAGTCTAGCTCACAATCTTTTTGAAAAATGCAACTTAAATGGGCGTGGATGGCTGTGATAAGAAGGGAGGGGAGTGGGTGTGGTCAAAGCCAGTGGCCCATGCATATCGACTGTCCCTAAAAATCAGTGGTAAAATCTACAGTCTATGGGTAAAACGTGAGGAAATGCTAGATTTTTTATAGCTGGCAAAGTTAAAGTATCATGAAATACACTGACACCTTATTTTTGTCCTTTTAAAAGTAACTGAATGCCCTGCTACACATATTAGCCTACTACAGTAATCATAATTCTATTTAAAACATATAAATGTACATGCATATGTATAATTATGCCATTATAAAATATATATTTGTTTATATACACACTATAAATGCATATATTTGAAAATAATACATTTCCCGCTTTAAAAAGAAACATTCCGTACATAGCCTAGATCTACATGCCCCCTGAACCCACATAATAAAGATGGACAGTGACATCGAAATTTGCACAAACTAAGCATACGTTCCATACACTTGAGGTATTATCGAAATATCTAAATTATAATAATGAGTGACTATTTAACAAAAGGCAAGTAAAACGGTCAGAGTTACATTTTAGACACACACACACACACACCTCTGAAGCGATAGAAAAGTCCTCGGACCGCATCACTCGCAAGAAACCTGCATTGTTGTACAAGGTCGAAGTCCACCATTCTCCCGTTGAATGGTCGCTACACACGCATAGTTTAGATGTGTCCGTGGTTGATGGCCAACCAACCGCCTGCAGTCAGAGTCCAGCCCGGGCAGCATCGCGGACACTGGAACTTTTGCGCCACAAAAACAAAAGCGCGTCCCATCATTGCCTCTCTCATCTACTACGCGAAATCACAGTTTGACATGTCTGTGGGAAGTTCCACGTGGTGTCATGAATAATTAAGAGACAGTGTCTTCTCATTGGATAAGAAAACTCAGTCATGAATAATTATGAGACACCGATGAGTCATCAGAGTACTATAGTGCTCTGTGACGTGGACATGATGAAGATTTTAAACCCGGAAGATGAAAATAGCGGAAAAAAACTCAAATTTAACCATTTTCCCCCTACTATTAAATCTAACAGATGCTAACATTGTCTTCAATGGTGTTCAACACACATACCTCTGTTAAAATCTCAGAAAATTTGGTTTAGGGTTTCATGACCCTTTAAAGTGGCGCTTGTTACCCCCTTGTTCTGTGTAGTTACAGGGTAAGTGTAACTCCTGCGGGCTGTAAATTAAAGTGGAGCTTGTTACCCCCTTGTTCTGTGTAGTTACAGGGTAAGTGTAACTCCTGCGGGCTGTAAATTAAAGTGGAGCTTGTTACCCCCTTGTTCTGTGTAGTTACAGGGTAAGTGTAACTCCTGCGGGCTGTAAATTAAAGTGCCGCTTGTTACCCCCTTGTTCTGTGTAGTTACAGGGTAAGTGTAACTCCTGCGGGCTGTAAATTAAAGTGGAGCTTGTTACCCCCTTGTTCTGTGTAGTTACAGGGTAAGTGTAACTCCTGCGGGCTGTAAATTAAAGTGGAGCTTGTTACCCCCTTGTTCTGTGTATTTACAGGGTAAGTGTAACTCTGCGGGCTGTAAATTAAAGTGGAGCTTGTTACCCCCTTGTTCTGTGTAGTTACAGGGTAAGTGTAACTCCTGCGGGCTGTAAATTAAAGTGGCGCTTGTTACCCCCTTGTTCTGTGTAGTTACAGGGTAAGTGATTCACTTTAGGTGATTCAAAGGGGCAGTGATGTCAGCAAAATGTGGAATGAATTTGTGGTTCCACCCGGCTAATCCCAGAAAGTGTTGGAGAGCTTTGAGGTCTCTGGGAAGAGGATATTGGGCAACAGCAAGGTTTTTTTCCCTATCAACCTCCACTCCTTTCACTGAGACAATGTGCCCCAGGAACTTTAGCTGTCTTTTAAAGAAGTGACACTTCTTCATGTTAAGGGTAAGAGATGCCTGTTCCAGTCGTTGCATTATGGAGTTCAAGTGTTTGGTGTGTTCCTCTAAGGATCGTGAATAGATGATAATGTCATCTATGTATACGAAACAGAATTTTCCTCTCAATTCTGCCAGAACCTTCTCCATAAGCCTCTGGAACGTGGCAGCGGCATTCCTGAGCCCATAAGGCATGGATCGGAATTGGAATAGTCCCTGGTTGGTGATGAAGGCTGTCTTTTCTTTGCTCTTTTCCTCCATATCCACCTGCCAATAGCCTGACTGCAGATCCAATGTGCTGAACCAAGTGGCGCCGTCCAGTGATTCCAGGATGTCATGAATAAGAGGCATTGGATAAGCATCAGGTATGGTCTTGCTGTTGAGCCTCCTATAGTCCACACAGAACCTGTAGGATCCATCAGGTTTGGGGACCAGGACTACTGGTGATGACCATGGAGAGCAGGAGGGTTCAATGATGTGGTCTTTTAGCATTTGGTCAACCTGGTCATCAATGATCTTCTTCTTGAAAGGAGAGACCCTATATGCTCTAGATTTAATTGGCATTTCATCCGATAGGATGATTTTGTGATGTTCCACTGATGTTTTGCCCAGGACATTAGATGTGGTGCGAGGCCAGGTATCCATCAGTCTCAGCAACTCCTGCGGATTGTCGGAATCCCAGCCCGGAGCAACCTCAGTTTCCAGGGTAGCGAGTTGTGTTTCCCAGGTGGGAGGTAAGGCATAGTAAAGACTCACACTAGCAGTATGGGATCTTCTTTCACCCACCGGGATTGTAGACAGATCTGTATTCATCAGGGCAGATAAGAAGGGATAATATATATATCCTTTGCCCATTTTCAGGCCATATCTACTTTGGCCTACATCCACAATGGCTTCAGCTGCCCTCAGGAAATCCAAGCCAGCTATAATGGAAAACGCCAGGTGATCATCCTTCATTATATACGTCTCCACTCTGCATATCTTATCATGCCATTTATAGCAGATGGTTTTCTGGTTCATAGCTTGGTGCACCTTTCCATCCGCCATGATGAAGCGCTGAGGGGAACCTGGAGTGTCAGATGCTGTCTCACCTCCTAGCTGTCTCCAAAGGTTTTCCTGCATCAGGGTGTACGTACTACCTGTATCCACCACCGCCTTCACCTCTTTACCTTTTACTATTACAGGCACCAGGAGAAGAGAATTTAGTGAATGGGGTTGAGCAACAGAGAGTCCTGCCAAGTTTTTGGGAAAATGACGTTCCGGTGGTTTTTTATTGGCCTTTTCTTTACCATTCAGATTGTCCACTTTCTGCCAGTAATCCTTCGCCCCCATACAATCCTTCTCTACCATAGAGCCCACCTTCACCAGCTGTTCCACCGTCCTCACCGTCCCTCTTAGACAGCCCGCGACTCTGGGGTTGATGTTATTAAGGATGCGGCTCACCATCTCTTCCTCCGTGATATCAGGCTTCCACTTGAGGCAAAGTGCTCGGTAATCATAGGCAAAATCTCTCAGACGTTGACGTGGCTGCTGAACCAGAGACCTCAGCTTATCTTCCACTTCCGTGAGGTAATCATCTGGAAGAAACGCACCCATAAAAGCCTCTTTGAAAGACTGCCAATCTGTTACCTTGCTCTTCTCTGCCTTCCACCAGCTCAGAGCTGGTCCTCTCAGAACCGTGCTCAGTGTGCCCACAAGCTCCACACTGGGGAGTGGCCTGATATCCAGAAAGTTTTCGCACTGTTCTATGAAGTTGAGCACATCCGATGTCTCACAGGAGTCACCAAAGGTGGGAAACTCCAGCCGAATCGGGGGCCGCCCGCAGAAGGACGAAGAACTTGGAACAACTGGGGGGGTAAGCACTTCAGTAAGAGGAGAAGATACATGAGAGACATCATACGTAGCATTGACAGTCTTAGTTGGAGGGAGTTTAACTCTAGTTACTGGTATTGGAGTCCTATGATCGTGAATGGATGAAATGGAGGTAGTTGGTGTATATGGCGGCAATCTAGAGAGAGAAGGGGTACTGGTGAAACGTAATTTTTTCAACTTATTTTCCCATCTTTCATCTCTTCTCAGGAAACAATCAGCCACAGCTCTCTCCAACTTTTCCAGGGAGCGACGGAAATAATCCTCCAACTTTGCTAAGCCATTGTCCACTGCCTCCCGGAAACTAGTTTCCCTATTAAGTGAACTGTCAGCCGAGTGCTTAAATTCCTGTTCAACTGCTGTAACTTTTGAACTAAGAGCCAATAAATCCACTTTGAGTTTATCAATCTCTGTTTGCATCGTTTGTACCACATTTCCATTCACTACACAACTATCATCATTCTCATCATCATCATCCTCCTCATCAGAAATATACAATGAGCTAAGCATAGACGTTATTTCACCAGTTGGATTGCGTCTAGTGACAAATGGGCCTGCAGTGAAATCTGCATGGGGTGTCACTCCACATTTATTTTCTTCATGTACATTATGATCAGGGTTATCAGTGTCCAAAGCAGCCGGTGTAACATTTTCAACATTTACATTTGTCTCCTCCTCCATATTTACAGACTTTTACAAAAAAAAAACATCCAAAAAGAAACAGAACGTCCCCGTACGGGCCACAAATATCCTCTTCCCAAAGACCTCAAAGCTCTCCAACGCTTTCTGGGATTAGCCGGGTGGTACCACAAATTCATTCCACATTTTGCTGACTTCACTGCCCCTTTGAATCACCTAAAGAAGAAGGGAGTAAAATGGGACTGGACTTCTGAGTGTCAAACAAGCTTTAATACCATCAAACAAGTGCTACAAGACCCTCCGGTATTGATGCAGCCTGACCTCAACCAATCTTTTCAGGTGCATACGGATGCCAGTGATGTAGGTTTAGGAGCCATTCTCACTCAACAAACGCCTGAAGGGGAAAGAGTAATAGCTTATGCTTCTAGGACCTTAAGAGGAGCAGAATTAAATTACTCTACCTCTGAAAAAGAGTGTTTGGCGGTGGTCTGGGCAGTGGAAAAATGGAGGCATTACCTTGAAGGGAGTCAGTTTGACATTTACAGCGATCATGCTGCTTTAACATGGGCTTTCAATAGTCCCAAAACTTCCTCACGACTAACCCGATGGACTCTTAGGTTGCAGCAATTCAACTTCCAAGTACACCATAGGAAAGGATGTCTCAACCTAGGTCCAGATGCCTTGTCTAGAGTCAGTGAACCTGAGGAGAGAGAAGAGGCTCGTTGTATGACCATAACAACGACGAGGTGCTCATCAGACATACCACACACACTAGCAGAAATTTCACTAGCACAAAGTACTGACAGCACTGTTGCTCACCTGAAGTCAGACCCCAAAGTCAGAAAGGTACAAGACCAACAGATTACCTTCGAGGTCCAACAGGGGGTGTTGTATCGTCGGGTACCGGTAAAGAACAACGGAGACAAATTCCAATTGGTTGTTCCTCAGGTATTAATTCCGGGCTTTCTACACTACTTTCATGACAACCCACTAGGAGGACATCTGGGTCGACTAAAAACGCTATTGAGACTCTTGGAGGTGGCTTGGTGGCCGACTGTCCGCAAAGACGTCTGGCAGTACGTCAAGGAATGCAATATCTGTCAAAAGTATAAACATGACAACACTAAACCCAGTGGTTTTTTACAGCATACCCAAGTGACAGAACCAGGGCATACATTGGGCATGGATTTGATGGGACCCTTCCCCAGCAGTAAGAAACAGAACACATACCTCCTAGTGATTGTAGATTACTACACCAAATGGGTAGAGATGTTCCCCCTTAGGGATAGCAAGACACAGAAGATTGTTAAAATTCTAAGGGAAGAAGTTTTTACTCGTTGGGGGGTTCCCAAATACCTGATATCAGACAGGGGAGCACAATTCACCTCCCACATACTGGCTGAGTTATGCAAGACCTGGGGAAGTATCCAAAAACTCACCACCAGTTATCACCCTCAGACAAACCTGACAGAGAGAACAAACCGGACATTAAAAACTATGATTGCATCATATGTGGGACAATACCATCAAGCCTGGGACCAGTGGTTACCTGAGTTAAGATTTGCTATTAATACTGCACACCAAGAAACCACCGGTAGAACACTGGCAGAGTTGATGCTTGGCAGACAGCTTCTCGGACCGCTGGAGAGGTTAATCCTCAAACCCCCCACACCAGACCAAACCTCGTACAATCTACTGGAACGACAAAACATCATTGCAGAGGAAGTAAAGCAAAGAGTGGGTATGCAGCAAGCCAGACAAGCTAGATATTACAATTCCCGTTGGAAAGATGCGCAGTTTCAGCCGGGCGATCTAGTCTGGATAAAAACTCATTGTCTCTCTTCTGCCTCTAATAAATTCTCTGCTAAGCTAGCGCCCAAGTGGGAGGGACCAGCTGAAATAATGGAAAAAATGGGGCCAATAAATTACACAGTTAGTTGGGGTGACCCACCTAAAACAGACATTGTAAATGTGGTTAACCTGAAGCGCTGGTTCGGACGTTCTCCTCCGATGCCGATGGCTGGGGGGGGGGGGGGATCTATGTAGCGTGGCCACATAAGGGGAAGTATATTTATAGTAGATCGACCTATAAGAGTGATTGGTTGATCATGTTGTTTTATATGCTTTCTCCTGTGTCTGTATTTTCTCCCTAACCTGTATGTGTTGTTGGTCTGGATCTCCCGTCTCGCGAGATGCGTTCCGAGCGAGACGGGTTGTCACGTGATTACACGTCACCCAAACAGGAACTGAGAGGGTGTTTTTAAATATATGGGCCATTCTACAGAATTGGTGCAAAGTCAGAGTTGGAAACATCTTGAAATTTTTTTGTTTTTTTACACAAATTTTGCATGTATGTAAATTGTATAATATCCAAGGTACGCTTTTCTAGTAATTGTGCAGTTAATTCTCATATTGTATTTTTAGAAAATCCTGGAATATTTTCCTTCTCCCCAAATTTGTCACTACCGAAACACAATATTAAATAATTTATTAAGAAGGCTTATAATGACCTATTAAGATTTTGTTTACATCTACCTTATAAATATATATTTTTTCTATTTAAAAAAAAATATTTTTACAGGTTAAATCAATAAAGGTTATAATTTTAATAATATTTTAAATGTAATTTATGAGATTTGTTGTATTTTGAACCCAATCTTTCTTTGTAGAAGGCATAAAATGTATCATACTGATTTCAAAGTTAAGGATTCATTAGTTTGAATATGCATTGAACCAAACACTATCATAACATCTTAGTTGATAATTCAATATACTTTATTTTTGACAAAACATCCCATGTTACGGTAGTGACTTCACATTTTTGGTAGTGACAGTAATGTTTTGGTAGTGACCACAATACTTAGTTTGCCATGGCTGAATCAGACTGTCCACATTTTATGTTAATAAATAACTATGATGCACATATGCAGTCAGTGCATATAGCAGACACACATCTGACAGTAAAGATCTTATAAGCACACCTAGAGCTATTCTATACTTTGGGTCTTGAGGTGCAAGTGAGAAGAGGTATGCTCATAGATTTTTCTTCCTAAAAAACAACAACAACTTACAATGTAGACTGTTTCAGAACCACTTTGTTTTATTTTCACATTTTCAACATTTTGTTTGAGTCATTCAGATAAATCTCCAGAACCACTGAACTGTGTGTGTGTGTGTGTTTACATAAAACATTAATTTCAGAATAATTTTCCTCATTCAGATAAATCTCCAGAACCACTGAAGTGTGTGTGTGTGTGTGTGTGTGTGTGTGTGTGTGTGTGTGTGTGTGTGTGTGTGTGTGTGTGTACTGGTGTCTGATCACCCTCACTGGAAGTGCTAGGTGGTGTGGAAGCCCTGCAAAATGTATCCACCTCTTTTTGTCTTTTCACCATCATCCTGTGTCTTTTCTGTCTTTTCCTCCATGCTTTTCTGACCTGTCTTTGCTCCCTGTCAGATAATTCACTGATACTCTTCAACTTTCCTTCTTCCCTTCCCTTTGTTTCTTATTTCTTTCTCTTTCTTTCCTTAAAGGATTAGTTCACTTTTAAAAAAAACTTCTGCTGATAATTTACTCACCCCCATGTCATCCAAGATGTCCATGTCTTTCTTTCTTCAGTCAAAAAGAAATTAAGGTTTTTGATGAAAACAGAAGCAAGAAGAACAGAGCAAGGCGAGCATTTGTGCTTATAAAACTTAAACTTTTTTATTTATTTTTGAAATGGCCGATCGTTTCGCTAGATAAGACCCTTATTCATCGTCTGGTATCGTTTAAAGCCCTTTGAAGCTGCACTGAAACTGTCATTTGGACCTTGAACCGTTTGGGGCCCATTGAAGTCCATAATATTGACAAAAATCATGGAATGTTTTCATCAAAAACTTTAATTTCTTTTCGACTGAAGAAAGAAAGACATGGACATCTTGGATGACATGGGGGTGAGTAAATTATCAGCAAAAGTTTTTTTTTAAAGTGAACTAATCCTTTAAGTATTCCTCGTACTTCACTGGGTCTTCCCTCAACCTTTGTTTGTATTCTCTCTGTCTCTCTGTTGTAGTTTTTTTTTTTTTTTTTTTGTTATGTTGGTGTTTTCTGTCATTCTCCCTGTCAAGTTAATCATAGAAATTAACATTACTGACAACAACCTTACACCTAAGCTAGTATCATGGACTGCAACCTTGAGTAATTGTAACCTCATCACATTACAGAATTTTAACAGAATCTTGCATACTAAAACACTACTAAAACATACTACAGTAGTAATTATTTGCATAACTGTACTAAAATGTAGTTTATTCCTCCAAATAAAGGATTATGTGTTCCCTTTTGTCACTATCACAACCGAAACTTCAAGACATGTTACGGTTGTGACTGTTTTGGTAGTGACAATTTTAGATACTTTTGAGCCTAGCTCGAAGATGCAAATCAGCACATGGTTAGCAATCACTGGTCAGAACAGTTGAACACATATAACAACTAAATTTTATGGAATAACATCCAAAAAAGTTTTCTCAATAGCAGAAAAAATGAGTTTGGTAGTGACATTCCTTAAAGTTACAACACAGATTTTTAGACTTTAGAACACATTTACTTCAAAATGATGGGATCAATCTACTCACCATATAGCACATGAGAGAGAGGGACACAGGAATATTTCCTGATCAAAAATGTAGGGCTGTGGTTAAAATCAGTCTCAGCCAATGGACTACAACATTCAGTGTTTTGGTAGTGACATGAAAATGCGGGACAAGTTTTTTTAGATAAAGTTTCATGATTTAAAAATAAAAAATAAAAAAAATATTTTTTTTTAACTTCATTTTTTAAAAGAAAACAAAAATATATTTTTTAAAACAAGAATGGAAAAATTTGCAAAATTTTTTTCAATATAATTTTCACAAGTTGAAATTTAGGGGTTAGGGTTTGGGACAGCCACCTCCTAATTGAAAGTAGCCCATAAATAATGATTTTATATATGTAAAGCTTACTGATATCTTAAATATTATTGTGGGTTTCAATAGATAATTGAAGGATCTTAGTAAACATCTAAGATTTTAATAATTAAATGCTTTTCAAATGTGTTTTTTCGATGAGGGACAGCAGTTTGCACCAATTCTGTAGAATGGCCCATATAGGACCGGCATACCGGCGATCGGGAGCGCGCTCATTCATTCACGATACGGACACGATCGTAGTGGATTACCTGTATTTTTTTGCCGATCCTTTCTTTGGAATGTGGATTACTCATCCGGGGGACTGTAAACAGCTGGAGACACACAGATTCTGCTCATGGATTTACCATCCTTGCCGGTGAGGCTGATCTGACTTTGTACATAGTACACGCTGGACTGAGATACTTCCACACACACACACACACACACACACACACACACACACGAACCTTTATTCACGAGTGTGCAATTGGTTTACTGGGTTTATACGCTGATTTCACGCAGCCGTTATTTTGAAATCGAAAGCGAGGCTCCGGTGGGAAGAAAACCGGAAGTGTCGCCTTTAATCATAGGAGAGTCATGAATGCAATGGCGTATTGTTGTGTTTAATGATGTTGTGTCAATTCTAAAACTGTACATACATTTCTTTCATACTTTAGACTATATACAGTGAAATTTATTTATAAATAAAATAAATTTTTTATATATAATTCAGAGAGTAAAAAATGAAGCAGGAATGAACTATATACATATCCTATATTGAATATTATCTTCCAATAGTGTAAATCGCGGCAGCAGCTTCAGGTTGGTAGTCCAAGGCATTGTTGTTTATCTGTACTTCCGGGGTTCTTCCCACCGGAGCCTCACTTTCGATTTCAAAATGGCGGCTGCGTGAAATCAGCGTATACTGTTGTCTTATAACTACACTTTGTTTTTTTTTTGCTATTCTATTTGTCTTATTTTGTGTTTATTACTCCTCCATTCATTTTGATTTATTCCAACTGGACGACAGTTCTCCTTTTATAGTGTAAACTCCTCTTAGTTGCTTAGGGCAGTGGTTCCCAATTCCAGTCCTCGTGACCCACAGCTCTGCACATTTTGTATGTCTCCCTTATTTAACACACCTGAACCAGATCATCAGCTCATTAGGAGAGACTCCATGAACTGAACTGAGTGTGTCAGATAAGAGAGACCTACAAAATGTGCAGAGCAGTGGGTCACGAGGACTGGAATTGGGAACCACTGGCTTAGGGGAGTGTTACAAGTGTAACTCCTGCGGGCTGTAAATTAAAGTGGAGCTTGTTACCCCCTTGTTCTGTGTAGTTACAGGGTAAGTGTAACTCCTGCGGGCTGTAAATTAAAGTGGCGCTTGTTACCCCCTTGTTCTGTGTAGTTACAGGGTAAGTGTAACTCCTGCGGGCTGTAAATTAAAGTGGTGCTTGTTACCCCCTTGTTCTGTGTAGTTACAGGGTAAGTGCAGTAAATATACAATAAAGGATCCCATTTAATTTCTGACTTTTATTTTACAAAAAAAATTCAAAACACTTTTTCATCTTAATAAAACATTGTCTTTCCTACAGTATACTCAAACAACAAAGTTTAATTTACAATCCACAGATGTCAAAATTACCCTGTAACTACATTGCATAAGAACATATTTTGCCAGAAATGTGATAAACTTTTATATACAACAGACGTACAATTTTTGCCTGGAATATATTAACAGAATAGGTACCTGTTAGTTTTAAAATAATTACATTATAAATAATTTGCTTGTATATCTGGTTGTACCACTTTATTACCCAAAACTTAACATATTGTTCCCTCATACCTACACGGAAGTACACTATAATTACAGAAATGTACACCGTAATTTCGGTTTACTTACGCAGTTGTTTGCGGGTTGTAATATAAAGTGTTACCCAACATTTCTGGTTGAAAACACATGTTTTTGTTCGGTTGTGGAAATGACAATTTATTTTGCGATGTCTGGAATAAAAAAAAAAAAAAAAAAATTATTTCATAAAAATCAGCACAGCCAACTTCAGGGCAGGTATCTAGGCATACTGGGGAAACAAATTATGCCAGTAATATTTTAATAAAAAATGTTTAATTTTCTAAAAAATGTCCAGGGGTCGTATTCACAAAGAATTTTAAGGCTAAAAGTAGCTCCTAACTGGCGAATTTAGGAGCAACTCCTAAAAATAATGGGCGTGTCACTCGTAACTTTAGGACTCCTAATTTTTTTGACTAAGAGTAATTCACGAAACATTTTAGCCCTAAAAGTAGCACCTAAGCCTGGGACAGCTTAAAAGAAGTAGAGAGGACTCCTAACTCACTAAGACCTATTCACAAACCGCTTTTTGTGGCATTTCACGTTGCGATATATTGAAATGCGTATGCGGCGGCTACAGGAGCTTCCAATCGCGAGGGAACAATTCTGCATTGTAGGCACAACTAGGGATGCAATAACGCCACCAACAACAAGCAAAACTAGGCTACTCATTCATTGCATGTAAACTAATTGTAATGTTTCATTGTGAATCAAATTAAAATGTTCTTCACTTTGCAAACGTAGGCATATAGTGACAGATTAATTCAATAATGTTGCAAAGATATTGCATCAATCCATATGTTTCATTAGATTAGATTAGATTAGATTCAACTTTATTGTCATTACACAAGTACAGGTACAAGGCAACGAAATGCAGTTTAGGTCTAACCAGAAGTGCAATAGCAGCAAGTGCAGGATATACAGTGGTTCATAAGTGCAGAACATGGATATGTACTGAATAAATATAGAGTTGAATACTATTATAAACAAAAATTTACAGATAGATTGTCCTATGAATATAATATACAGATAACTATTACTGTGAACAGAATTTACAGCTAGATATGTACTGAATATAATAATATACAGATGGCTATTACTATAAACAGAATGTTTACAGATAGATATGTACTGAATATAATATACAGATGGCTGTTACTATAAACATAATTTTACAGATAGATATGTACTATGAATATATATACAGATGGCTGTTACTATAAACAGAATGTGAGCATAATATACAGATGGATATTACTATAAACAGAATTTTACAAATAGATATATGTATAAGTTAGGCTAATGAGCAGTATAACAATGGATTTAAAGTAGTGCAAATAAAGTTTGGACAGAAGCTATCCGAGTGAAAGTGCAGTGGAAAGTAATTGCATATTACAGTTAAGGTACGATATTGCAATGTATATATAACAGTCGGTACTGTAAATAAACAGTCGGCAGTGCAAATGAGCATATTCCAGTCAAGGTAGTAGTGCAAGATGCATATGTAAACAGTTGTTACTGTAATAACAGTCAGCAGTGCAAATGAACATTATAGTATTGCAAATAACAAAATGGAGGCAGGTGTGAGGAGGGAGAGGAGAGTCAATCAGTATATAAGGGGAGTGGGATCAATGAGGGTTAGAGTTTAATAAAGAGACAGCTCTGGGGAAAAAACTGTTCTTTAGTCTGCTGGTCCTGGTCCGGAGGCACCTGAAACGCCTGCCGGAGGGCAGGAGAGAAAACAGTCTGTGGGCTGGGTGAGAGGAGTCCTTAAGGATGCTGCGAGCTCGATGCAGACAGCGTTTCCTCTGGATGTGCTCGATGGCAGGTAGTGGAGTCCCAGTGATGCGCTGGGCGGTTTTCACCACCCGCTGCAGTGCCTTGCGCTCTGCAACAGAACAGCTCCCATACCACACTGTAGCACAGTTGGTCAGGATGCTTTCTATTGCACAGCGATAGAAGTTCACCAGGATAGTGGAGGAAAGCTGATTCTTCCTCAGTGTCCTCAGGAAGAAGAGGCGCTGGTGAGCCTTCTTGACCAGGCTGGAGGTGTTGGTTGTCCAGGTCATGTCCGCCGAGATGTGGGTCCCCAGGAACTTGAAACTGGAGACACGCTCAACAGCCATTCCATTGATGTGGATGGTGTCGTGTGTGCCTCTTGACACTTTCCTGAAGTCCACGATGAGCTCCTTCGTTTTGGTGGTGTTGAGGAGCTGGTTATTTTCGGTGCACCATGTGGCCAGGTGCTTGATCTCCTCCCTATAGGCAGTCTCATCGTTGTTGCTGATGAGACCAATCACCGTAGTGTCGTCCGCAAACTTGACGATGGAATTAGATCCGTACACAGGCTTGCAGTCGGAGGTGAAGAGGGAGTAGAGGAACGGGCTTAGCACACAGCCCTGTGGTACACCAGTGTTGAGTGTGATGGATGTGGAGCAGTTGGAGCCTGATCGAACATTCTGGGGTCTGTTGGTCAAGAAGTCCAAAATCCAGTTGGACATGGAGGTGTTGAAGCCCAGGTCTCCAGGTCTTCATTAGGCTACTAGGCTATTTGTTTTGCCTTACTCTTTATTCATTTAGGCTATTATTCAGTTATTCATCATCTTCTGTCCTTCGCACTACTTGTGTAGCGCACGCATTCTCAGATCTGTCACCTGTCACTCATCATCGTAGGGGAGGTGTTTGGAATCATTCCCGCGTTACAATCATCAGCCAATCAAGGTGGTCACTTCAGTCAAGCTCGTGCATGAGTAATAACGTCATCCATAGCAACGAAGACTCACTCTTAGTTTAGGAGTTGTCATTTTTCTTACTAAGAGTAGGTCTGAAAGGCGTTGTGAATAACTTTTAAGAGAAAACTCCTAGCTAAAATCTTTTAGTGTGATTTAGGAGTACTCCTAGTGGTAAGATAAAATGCTTTGTGAATACGGCCCCTGGTCCAAAAAGTACCATAGCTGGAGAGTCACCCATATATGGCCTCTCCCGTTTGTATCGCAGTGTGGGCGCTCCTATCCGAACAGCGGACTGGAGGAGCCGGGAATTCGTCCCGGCAGGAGCGGGCCCCCGTGTTCTCATGCGAATCTTCTAACGCACTAAACCGGATCTTCATTTGGAACTACCGCGACCAGTTTCGACTTTCTTTTCCAGCTTGCTGTCCTAAATTTCATTTGCACTTTTTGGGGGGTTTATCTCAGCTGGAGCTGAAGCCGCTTCCTCGAGCCCCTCCACTGCGGACAGCAAGACAAGTACGCTTAACCTTATTAGCTTAAAGATTATATGGGCAAAGGAACTCCTGAAATTAAATATTCTCATGTTACATGGCAAATTTCACATCCATTAATGCAAGTGGTCTGAAAGGAAACTTAACATTATCCAGTTAAAAAATAAAGTTAAGCTTTATTTTGAAACATTGCAAGAACTATGGACATCTACAAATACTTGAATCACTCCATTAAATTTAAATATACATGTACACTGTAAAAAATTTCTAACCCTCCCAAATCAAAAATTTCAAGTGACCGATAACATCTAAATTTTTCAACTGGCCCAAGTGAAATTCTGTAAATTATAAAATTAAATTTACAGAATTTCACTTGGGCCAATTGAAAAATTTAGATGTTATCGGTCACTTGAAATTTTTGATTTGGGAGGGTTAGAAATTTTTTACAGTGTATGACCTCTTCTTTATTTGTGATTATTAGTGATTATGTCATGACTGATCATATTCTATGTTCGTTATGTGCTATGGTATCTTAAAAATGTGATAAAAAAAGTGGTGGAGTGCGTTTTGTTTTAATAAATCTGAAAAAATATAGACTTTATTGGTAATCATGAAGAATACACTTATGTTGACCTTTATACATTGTACATCTAGTTGTGAATTAAGCAGTAAATAAACTGAATGAAAAGTCTTCCTGTTTATTTAAACGTCTGTTTATTTGACACATGCTGAGAAATATAATCAACTTGATCTGCAGTAAAGACAGAAAGCCCTGAGCAAGAGTCGCTGCGGGAAGCAGAAAGTGGACGACTTCAACAATGTTAACATTTAAACATTAAAGGTAAGATTAAAAAAAGGAGAGAGAAATTAATACTTTTATTCAGCAAGGACACATTACATTGATCAAAAGTGACAGTGAATACATTTATAATGTTACAAAAGATTTCTATTTAATACATGCTTTAATATATAAATGTAACTAATGCAAATAAATACTGTTCACTGCACTTTCTAATCATCAGACAATCCTGAGAAATAAAATGTATATTTCGGTTTCCACAAAAATATGAACTGTTTTCAACACTGATAATAATCATAAATGTTTATTGATCATCAAATCATCATATTAGAGTGATTACTGAAGAATCATGTGACCCTGAAGACTGGAGTAATGATACTGAAAATTCAGCTTTGATCACAGGAATAAATTACACTACTATATATTCACATAGAAAACATTTATATTACAGTTTTTTTTTAAATTGCTGAGATTTCTGAAACTATGGCTCATTTTTGCAAAACTCACACTAAAGCCACAAAACACACACATCTCTAAAGCAAACACTTCATTCAAAACTATTTTAACTCTTCTACAAATTGTGTTTTTGTATAGTAACTTTACACACAAACCAATGTTTCATCACGGTTATCATATCAACATTCTACTTTTATGATTCCAGCATATACACCACTTATAAAACTACTATGTTTTCAAAGATCTGCAGTGTACGACCTCTGTTTTGTAGGACGACCTTTTCTCAATCATTGAAACTGTGTAAAATAGCAATCCATGCATAGAGGCGCAAATATATATTTAGCAACAGAAAGGTTTGTTCTGAACCAGAATATACATATTATAAACACTAGAAAATGTGTTTTACTGATTTTGACACCCAGCTAGAGCTTCATTTGTTCAGGCCTACAAATAGATAAAAATGAATGAAGACACAGCCGTTTAGTTTTAGTCCTCTACTCTAGTTTTGCTCCAACAAAAGATGTCGTTTTTAACATCATTTAAAATGTTTTCTTTATAATCTCTTAGTAAATACAGGTCAGCTTTCTTTATGTACTTCTTTCACTAGTAAAACACAAGAGGAGATCTGCCATGAGATGACCCAGAAGCAAACCGTATTAAACACACATTTACCAGAGTTAAACACTTAATATAACACCGTGATATGAAGCAGAATCAAACGCAGGTTATGGACAAATGCGCTGTTTTTATTATCAGAAATCTCTTTGAATAGTAAAGCTGTGTTTGTATGAAAAATCCATTATTTTCACACTGGAACAGATTCTCCAAGTGTTCTCGACGTCACGCGTCACGTGCGTCATATTTATCGCGTGCACCGACACTCAAAACAGGAGATTTTCCTTTAAACGCTTTAAAATATAAACTGAAGGTCAGGCCGTATTTACACACACATTCAGCGCTTGTGGCTTTGACGTCATGCTCGCTCTCACGGTAACGCGCGCGCGCGCCCTCTAGCGGGCGTCATCGCGCCCCGTGACGTCACTTCAGCACCGTAGAGGAGAACAGCTCCTTCCGCTCGACTAATGGACCCGAATCCGTGATCGCGCAAACCAGCCGATGGAGCTCGAACCGGACCGGGCCAAAACACCACACACGGCACACACACCTCGCCGAGCCTAGAGAACAGCACGCGCTCGCGGGGATCGAGGACAGAGACGCGTTTACCGCGGAACATCAGATCAACCACCCGTCACTGACAACAGCATCCATCCTCCAGAGACACGGTACTGCTCCTCATCTACACACACACACGCGACGCGACGCGACGCGAGCCTCTCCGCGCGGCACAGCCTGTACACGCCAGCGGGAGAGATCAGATCAGATCAGTGTGTGTTCGTGCAGTGTGTGTGTGTGTGTGTGTGTGTGTGTGTGCATCCTCTCCTCACTCATTGCGGTACTTCGCGCGGCTGGACGCGTTCGCGCGCGCCATTGACGCCAATGACATCACATCTCAACAAACGCGTCCATTTACTGCCTTTCATCAGCGCTTTCTCGTCGCGTGTGTTTGTGCGCTGTTTTTGCCTGGACACGCGCAATGGTGTAATTACACGACACGCGCGAGGAATCGCGTCGTTCAGGAGCGCACGCGTGCGTTTGTTATGCAATTTTGCCATATTGTGCAGAGAGCGGCGTGACGCGCGCGCGAGCGTCGAGCAGAAGCGCCGTGATTTCTGTACGGCACGTCAATATTCATAATATATCTCATGCAGATGCGTGTATAGATTCGAGGATGTTTATAGCTGAGAAATAACAATATTTAAGGGATAAGTGTATATTTAGGTGCTGTGATGGTCACCATTAATTTGTTCAGCAGTTCCTATAATTAGAAGTGTGACAGGATTAGCAAGTGATTAATATGAGTCTATAACGATCTTATTGTACAATTGGACAAACGCATGGGGTTTTAAATTGTTTTAGCTTAATATTTGAAACTAGCATGTCAGCTACCAACATAAATATGTAGAAACATTTAGTCCTTGTAAACACAATAAAATATTGTAAATGTAATAAAATCTGCATCTAGAAACACAAGAACCAACAATATATGAAACAAACTAGGGCTGTGCAACGATTAATAGCATCCAAAATAAAAATGTATGTTTACGCATGTGTGTATAATATATGTGTGTGTACTGTGTATAATTATTTCTATATAAACTCACACACATGATGTATATATTTAATACATATTTGCATATATACACTGTATATGTATTTATATATAATTTATATTAAATATAGATCTAAATATTTTATATATAACAAATTTTTTCTTAAATATATACATGCATGTGTGTGAATTTATGTATACAAAATAATTATACACAGTACATTATATAATGTATACCTTATCGTGTATATTATAAACCTGATAAGAGGTGTGTATATATTATTCGCATCCAAAATAAAAGTTTGTGTTTACATAATATGAGTGTGACACACCTCTTATCAGGTTTATTATTGTTAACTAAAACTAAAAACATAAAAATGCAGGACTTGAAATATAATCAGTGCTGAAATAAATAAAACTTCTAATTATTTTACTTCAGCTGGCTGCCAATGCAACATTTATCATATTTAATTACTAGATATTAAAAAAATATAAAGCCATATTTTAAATTTTTGATAATAAAGATGACAAAACACAACAAAATGACCAAAACAGACAATATGATCAAAGGCTGTGCTAGTCTGTGGATGTGCAGATGAATCATGTTCCTGTATGTTTGAACTCTTGCTCAGATTGTTCAGGAGGATCCTCAGAGTTCAGTGTTGGGTTAGCTCCTGCTCTCTTAAAGGAGGAGTTCACTTCAGAATTAACATTTCCTGATCATTTACTCTCCACACGTCATCCAAGATGTTCATTTCTTTCTTCAGTGGAAAAGGAATTTATGTTTTTGAGGAAAACATTCCAGGATGTTTATCCACATACTAGTGTCTTCAATGGGGTCCAACGGGTCGAAGGTCCAGATGTGAGTTTCAGTGCAGCTTCAAAGTCTCTTCGCCAGTTCTCAAACTTTTTACACCAAGTACCACCATAATGACCAATATTAAAATACAGTAGTGTAGTGGGCCTAACTGTTCAGCTATAGCTATCCACAGCTCAAAACCGAGGCAGCATTTTCTAATAAGAATATTTATTATTGTCAATAAAATATACAATAATATATTTATTATTGTCATCCCCTTTTAATACAGTGCAAAACCCCAGTTTGAACATTAACACTGCACTGTGCTGCTTACATACAGGCAAATAAAAAACTTAAATATTGATTAAATACAAATGAATTGCACCTAAAAGTGAGATAAAAAATGTACTTAAACATTAAATGAAAATGTATTGTACTTAAAAGTTAAATAGAAACTGTACTGTACTTAAATGCTAAGTAAAAAAAAAAAGAAAATAAAGAAGATAATTCTTTAACACAGGCTGTGCAGCTGCAGGAGAAAGAGAGCCAGTGGACATAATCAACCAAAAGCTGAAAAGAAAATACGATGGTGTTAGTTGAGCTGTATGCGCGATGGGCGCCGCCATGTTAGTTTGAGCCGCTCTTCAGAGAATCGGATCTGTTGGATTTACAACACGTGAATTCATCCACTTCTCCCGAAATACATGAAAGAAAGTGGCCGGTGAACTGGGAGAAGAATAGAGTAATCTTTAAAGTTACTTACACAATGTGTGTCTGATATAAATAAAACATCTACGTCGTCTAATTATAATGGAAAGGAATATTATTCAGCTTCCATAGACATCAGTGTGTAACTCTAAATGTGTTGTTTTTTTATTACTGATGTGAATTTAAATGTCTGAAACCTAAAATAAACATTATGTGGTTGAAAACCCTGAAATGTTAATATAAATATATGACAAGCGATGAGCGTGTCTGTTTTTAGCAGAACGAATTTAGACCAAATTTAGCAGTTGATGCACTGACCGTTCTAATCGCACCTGTGTGATCGTACGTGCGAAATTCAGTGATTCCCCTGCGTACTACTAGAGGGAGAGTACCCCACTCTGAGAATCAGTGCTCAAAACGATCCAGCCGAGGAATAAGCGTCTGATTAAGACAAACCAGCGGACATTTTAAAACAAAATAAACATTTATATACTTTTTACCTCAAATGCTTATCTTGCACATCCACGACTTCACACATTATGTAATCACGTTGGCAAGGTCACGCGTGTAGGCGCGTACTAGACAGTAGGCGGAAAATGTAGGGAAGGGTGTAAAACTCCATCTCATTTTCTCCTCCAACTTCAAAATCGTCCGAAATCGTTGTTTTACCTTTTATTTATTAGTTTTTTTGTAAATGGCGTTTGACTCAGTCTTTGCTCGTTCTCTTTGTAAACACTAGATCTGTTCTTACGCCTACGTCACACTTGACCTTTCAACCTGATTATGTAATGTGTGTCGCATCACAGCTAGAGCAAGACCAGCATTTGTGGTTAAAGTATATAAATGTTTATTTTGTTGTAAAATGTCCGCTGGTTTGTCTAGATAAGACTCTTATTCCTCGGCTGGATCGTGTCAAGACTTTGAAGCTGCACTGAAACTCACATTTGGACCTTCGACCCGTTGGACCCCATTGAAGTCACTATATGGAGAAACATCCTGGAATGTTTTCCTCAAAAACCTTCATTTCTTTTCCACTGAAGAAAGAAAGACATGAACATCTTGCAGACCTGCCAACCTGTATGCAAAATGCGTAGCGGATACGCATTTTGACCTCAAAGTACGCTGGCACGATTTGCCACTCTAAACTACGCTAAAATCTGGTGACGCCTCTATGCACGCGCTGTCCTCGAATCAAGCAACAGCAGAAGAAGAAGAGTTCGACCAATCAGAGCGCTGGGTTCATTCCCCAAATAGCTAGCGGGGATGATTGACAGATGCGTAAGGCCTATCATTAAAAAGAGACTGAAAATGTAACTTTGTGTCGAGCGCACACAAATGATCAAATACGCATTAAACTTTACTCCCTCTAATTGTTTGTAAGTGTGAACTCGTGGACACGGACGAGCGCACACAAAGAGAGAAGATAATTGTAAAATTAAAGTTGACGCGCTAAGTTTAAATTTTGTTCTTGCTTGTGTTTTTTTCTGTCAAAATGTCAGAAAGCGTTTTGTATTATCCATCCGTATTTTTAAAATTCGTTAAATGACGTACGCTTTACTGTTAACACAGCCCTCATTATATGTCGGATTCATCTTATTCAAACTTATACTTAATATTCTTTTTATTATTGGTATTATTGGTCCTGTGACAGGACTCCTGTCTATTCATTGTCAACTGTTTTCTATAAATTTATATAAAGTTAGTTTGTATTGGCTAACGTTTATTTAGCTAATATGTGTCCTGTTTAAAATGTGCAATGTTCAAAATGTAAAGACAGCACGTCACAAAGAGAAAATCCCCTTTTCGGTGTGGGATTTAGCATCATATTTGGATATTGGAATAATAAATTAAGTAGCCAATTTAAAATAAATCACATGTACACACAATGGTCCCGTTTTTTTTTTTTTTACTGTTTTCTAGGGATTTCTTAATTTTAGACTAGTTGACCAGCACACATTATATGCAATGCAATATTAATCATGAATAAAAAATGGTGTTGAGCAGTATTGAAACTTTGGAGTTTCACTGTATTTTGCAGTGCAGCGCAAGTGAAATTTGGGTTTTGGGTCGAATTCAAAAAACTTATGAAGATAGGCATGTGTTTGTGTGTGTCTTGCATTCTCAAAATGATGACAAAACTATATTTTAGAAAACAACAACAACATCAAAAAACAATTATAATTACAAATACATTCTCATAGATAAATAAATTGGAATATATATATCAAAATCCACAAGTCAAAAATAAAATACCTGCTGTTGTCCAAACCCAACGAGACAATGTGTGAAGCAGCCGATAGTCCACAGGCAGCCCTGTCGATGTTCAGTGCAATATACTGAAATCAAGTGTTCCTAAAGTCAAATAATAATTTAGAGCTTTTCTTGTGCTGGCCTCGTCTCGTTATTTTTATTCCACTATTCTGCATGTGCATTGGGATATAATTTGTAAAGCAAATACTTTGTCAAGTCATCTTCATTTATATAGCGCTTTTAATAATATAGATTGTTTCAAAGCAGCTTTACAGTGATAATAGGAAATTAAAGTAAAGTGTTTTGGCTTTATAGCACCTCTAGAATAAAGTTATTGTCCAGCTAAAGTTAGTTTTGATTGATTCACTTCTGTTGCATAGATCATTAGTTATTAACTTAGGGGCCGCTAACACGACACCGGTCTAACAGAAAAACCCTTATTGTGCTTCAACCTGCTCATTCGCACGCCAACAGTGCCTGGCGGCTCGAACCTTGAACGCAAACCTTGAAATAGGTTCCAAGGTGCAGGTGTTGAATAATTTAGAAAAAAATTATATAATTATCATCTCCCCGCAAACTTCAAAAACGTGAATATGTGAAAACGCAGACATGCGCACATGCGCATTACATGTTTAGTCTATAGGTATGTGCATTTGAATATATATGTGCGCAGGCATGTAGTCTTTCTCTTCAAATTGACCTCAACAAACTACCTGTCTGGCCTTAAAAATTCATAATACAGGTTTTTTTTTTTTTTACGCTTACGTGTGTCCATGCGAACTGGAATTGTTTGGATGTTTTATCTGTAGAGCGGTAAAGGGAGGGAAGGAGGCCTTCACACTGTGTGTGTGTGTGTGTGTGTGTCCAGGCGCAGGTCCTTCATCAGATCTGGATACGGCCTGGACTGCGGTAAACCTCGGGATAAACAGAGAGACTAATATTAGCATTGAAGCCATCCTTCTAATGGATTCTTAAGGATTTTTGGGAAGTGTTCCCGGTTCCGGCTGACCTAATCTATGCAGCCTAACATTGAATTATAGCTACGTCAAGGAGAAATTCGAAAAAACTCTAGTTTTGTTTTCTTCCAGTTGCGCTCCATTTTTCTGGCTGCTCTCTTAAGGGCCCGAGTGTGCTCGTTGTACCACGGCGTTGGACTATTTTCTTTAATCTTCTTTAAGCGCAACGGAGCAACTGTGTCTAAAGTGCTGGAAAAGAGAGAGTTAAAAGTTTCTGTTGCAATATCGAGTTCTTCTAAGCTATCCGGGATGCTAAGATGATGAAACTGATCAGGAAGATTATTAATAAAGCAATCTTTAGTGGCAGAAGTGATAGGTCTCACATATTTGTAACACGGAGTCGGCTTTGCAGCCTTGGCTAAATGTAATTTACATGAGACTAGATAATGATCTGAGATGTCATCGCTCTGCTGCAGAATTTCAACGGCATCAACATCTATTCCATGTGATAATATTAGATCTAGAGTATGATTACGAGAATGAGTAGGTCCTGACACATGTTGTCTAACTCCAATAGAGTTTAAAATGTCTTTAAATGCCAAACCCAATGCATCTTTTTCATTATCGATGTGTATATTAAAATCACCAACAATTAGTACTTTATCTGCAGCCAATATTAACTCTGATAGAAAGTCAGCAAATTCTTTGATAAAGCTTTATGGTGCCCTGGTGGCCTGTATACAGTAGCCAGCACAAATCTCAAACGTGATTTATCATTTACACTAGATATTGTTACATTAAGCACTAACACTTCAAAATAATTATATTTGAAACTAGACCTCTTAGTAATTCTGAAGATATTACTATAAATTACAGCAACACCACCCCCTTTGTGTTTCAGACGAGGCTCATGTTTATAACAGTAGTCTTGCGGGGTGGACTCATTTAAAGTAATATAATCGTTTGGTTTTAGCCAGGTTTCTGTCAAACACAGCACATCTAGATTATAGTCAGTAATCATATCATTAACAATACTGCTTTTGAAGTAAGGGATCTAATATTCAGCAACCCAAGCTTTATAATTTGCTCATTTGTATTATATCTGTTTTTTATCTGTTGAACATCAATTAAATTTTACCCTTAGATGGGTTTGGAAGTTTTTTGTATGTCCTAATTCGGGGAACAGACACAGTCTCTATATGATGATATCTAGGTGAAAGAGGCTCTATGTGATGGGATTTATCTGACCTTGGTGACGCGAGGCCGCTAGCAGACAGTCGGTTTAGCCAGTCTGTCTGCTTCCTGACCTGAGCCCCAGATTGTCATGTTTGAGCTCTAAGACTATGTGCCATATTACTAGAGAAAAGAGCAGCACCATCCCAGGAGGGATGAATACCATCTCTTTTCAACAGGTCAGGTTTGCCCCAAAAACTTTTCCAATTGTCTATGAATTCTACATTATTAAGCGGACACCACTTTGACAGCCAGCCATTGAGTGAACACAATCTACTGACTATCTCATCACTCCTGCTAACAGGAAGGGGGCCAGAGCAAATTACAGTGCCTGACATCGTACTTGCGAGTTCACACACCTCTTTAACATTAATTTTGGTGATCTCCAACTGGCAAAGTCGAACATCATTTGTGCCGATGTGAATAATAATCTTAGAGAATTTACGGTTAGCATTAGCCAGCACTTTTAAATTTGCTTTGATGTCAGGCGCTCTGGCTCCCGGCAAACATGTGACTATGGTGGCTGGTGTCTCTATTTTTACATTCCGTGTAATAGAATCTCCAATAACTAGGGCACATTCAACAGGATTCACAGTGAGTGTTTCACTGAGTGGGGAGAATCTGTTTAATGTTGAAATCGGAACGGAAGAGCGGCGTTTTGTGACTGCAAAACTGCGACTACAGCGTCTCACCGTCAACCAGTTGCCCTGCTGCACGGGCTCTACTTCAGCCGGAACCAAACAATGTACAGAGTTCTCTAAGCTAGTCGCATCCAAAGCAGTATCTAAAGCCCTTGCACTCTCCGTCAGCCTGACTATCTCCCTGCATTTATCACATGTAAAGTCCTCACTGCTGACAGAGAATGCTATACTATACATGTGACATGAAGTGCAAGTGACAATAACAGGAGAAGACATTACTCACCGTGTTTGTTGACTGATCCTACTTATCACAGTAGTTTGATAGCAAACATGCACATCGGTCAGAGCTGAGCATGTGTTTTCGCTGAAGATCAAATTAAGCGTCTGGTGTTTTTGACGAACAAAATGTAGATGTAGTGAGTAGAAGTGGATTGTTTTTGAATGGCAGTTTGCTATTTTGTGTGCAAAATTCTGGCACACACTATTCTGGTCATGCAGTACATTATGCTGTCTCTGTTGAAGCGTGTTTTCTCAGGTGCATGCACTTACATGCACATTAAGGAAATTATATTTTAAGTACAATTGTTTCAAAAGTTAATGCACTTTAAAAAGTGAATCTCATTTCATTTCAATAAAAGATGCGATGCTTGATTTGGTCTTGTGGGCATAAGAGACATTACAGTACTTTTTTCCCTCTAACGTTAAGTATTGCCTTCAGAATTCGAATATAATGCAAATTTTGCTAATATTTAAGAAAGAAATTCTAATTTAGTTTTTCAGCCATTTTGACAGCCCCAGTTCCTAAATACACGAACGCGTCCTCGTGTTGTTGCTATTGCTACACAATGATAGTGATTTAATCCACCATAATACACATACGCAATTGTATTTGATTGCCTTTCCTAGTAAGCAATGAGTAATAAGTAATAAGTAAGCTCTTTCTCGAATCTTATGGCTTGCTTTGTGATTCCCCTCTCCAGGTGTGTTGACGAGCAGTGGTGCTCCAGAGTGAGTGGTGAGGGCCACTTTCCTGAAGGGTGGGTAACTCGCGGGCCACCCTCGCCCCTTCTGCCCCTTCTGCCCCCTCTGCCCCCTCTGCCCCCTCTGCCCCCATGGCTTGTGTCCATGAGCAACATGCCCCTTCCCCCTCCCTCTCCGGGTTCAGCACCCCGCTCTCTGATCCGCCCTTCTGCCGGCCGGATTCGGAGGTGCCGGCGAGCACCCCAGACACCGAACTCACCCCGACCCAATGCGTCCTCCGTAACGTGCTCTCCATCGACCCCGTCGGGGGCGGCAGCGGCACCCACAGCAACAGCCCCACCCTGAGCGACGAGCCCACCAACTTCTCCAACAGCGTGCTGAAGCTGCAGGAGGGCGGAGCCGAGGGCGGAGCCGTGCGCAACCAGTCCGACAGCTTTCGGCTGCAGGCGGGCGGAGGGGGCTTTCTGGAAGGCTTGTTCGGATGCCTGAAGCCAGTGTGGACGATGATCGGGAAAGCCTACTCGACAGAGCACAAGCAGAGCCATGAGGGTGAGTACCACAATCGGAGACAGCAAGCAGCAGCAAGAGTTAGAGGGCGCTATTTTAATGATCTAAGCGCTTGGTCTAAAGTGCACGACGCAAGTGCACTTAGGGCGTGTCCGAATCCACTTTTGTTAGTTTAACGATGGGAAAAATGGTCGGCGGTCCCGGCGCATGGTCTACAAGAGTTGTCCCTATTCTTTTAATGTGTAATGGGTGTGTTTTGGGCGTAACGTGCAAAAAACCAATCAGGGTCTCATCTCCCATTCCCTTTAAAAGCCAGTTGCACTCGCGCCATGGCAGAATCACTTTTAACATTGCGGATTCTACAAGCGGAAAGACTGAACGCGTCTCCAGAGAGGAAACGGATCTGCTCTTGCGCGAGGTTAAAGCGTGCAAGCAGACTATCTATGGGACAAGCCGGATTCCACCATATCTTTATGTACACAATAATAATCTTTTAAATTGTAATCCTTAAATGTTTTATATTTGGCATGTTTGTGTGCTGCTCCGTGTCTCTGTGCTCCCGTGTGTGTAATAAGTAGAGTTTACGTGCATTGTGGACCCGCCTATAGGCTCATATTACTAATGCGCACTTTAAATAACAAAACAAATATTACGCCATTGACTTTAGACCGGGTTTCAGTTGGTCAATGGCTCAGTCTATTTCAATTGCCTCAAAATAGCAACGCACCAACAATGCACCTGAACACACCTCGTTTTCAGACCAGCAACCCATGAGCACACAGATGGGCGCAAATGCATTTGCTATTTAAACAATGTGGCGCAGGACGTGAAAATGATAACTGCGTCAGGCTAAAACTAGCAAAAAACACTGCCGCTGCGTTGCACCAGGTGTGTGATAGGGCCCAGAATCGTTTCAGGCGGGGATAATAAAATGTCTCTTCCAGATTCCTGGGAGGTGCCGTTCGAGGAGATCTCCGAGCTGCAGTGGGTTGGCAGCGGGGCGCAGGGGGCGGTTTTCCTGGGCAAGTTTCATGGTGAGGATGTGGCTGTGAAGAAAGTAAGGGACATCAAGGAGACTGAGATCAAACATCTGCGCAAGCTCAAACACCCCAACATCATTACCTTCAAGTGAGTGAACAGAAACATGCACAGCACCATCACCCTCAATTAGAATCGATAATTTAAAGTGTTTTCCCATCTTCATCTGTCTTTAGTGTGTGATGTTGCTGTTTGAGCATGAAAAAGCTCCAGTTATTCTCTATGTCAGTGTCAGTGTTTCTGAACTCCTGAAACGCCTCCATTGTAGTCTTGAGTTTCTTCCGGGAACGAACACGTCCCAATATTCCTAATTTAAATAATTAATACGCAGAATAAAGGGGCGGGGCCTGGTTGAGTTAGTAAGTAGTGTGTTAAACTGGGGGTTATGATAAGGGGCGGGACATTTACCAAACACACTCGAAGAGCTTGACCAATCACAACACACTGATCCAGCCGACCAATCAGAGCACAGTGTGCTTTTCAGAAGGAGGGGCTTCATAGAGACAGGAACTAAACAGAGCGTTACTGACAGACTGGGAAGAGAGGAGCCGCAACAATGGAGAATATGAGGAAAATAATCAACATTCAAGCAGGAAAACCTGTTCTAGTAGAGCCCAGACACAACACCAAGACTTTGTACAAGAGCATGATAGGTCCTCTTTAACTTTTAAAATGACATGTGCAAGCTTCAAGTTAGTGCGGTTTTTGAGAAATCAGACTAACAGACCTGGGTAACGTGACTATGTCTTTGTCCAGCATGTACTAAATGCAACTGGACTTAGCACTCCGAAAGACAGAGTGCAACCTTATTCGGTTGATCAGCGAATGATCTGTGTGGTTTTTTTAAAAGTGTAAATCTCACCCATAGTTGATTTCATTGGTCAACTCAATCACTGTCAAGAAAGTTATGGATTCAGTTCAGAACAATCATAGATGGATCTAATCACAACAAACAGTAATGCTATCTGTCATGATGTGCTACCAATGCTATACTATGGTTAGGGTCAGGGTGTAGGTTAGGGATTAGTATTTATTTCAGAGGTGTGTAAGCAATCAGCACTGTAAATAAAATGACCTATGAAATCTGTCGAATCAGCTTAGAAGCGGGGTTCGCAGATCATTACAAGAGATGACGTGCATCAAACACAACACAGGTGAGGTATCAAAACAGTCTGATCATGTGTGCAAAGTGCGCACTTTGCTTTGAAACACACAGCACAATATATTTTATATATATAGCTGCAAGCAGCAAATAATGGGGCCAAGCACACTAACTACAAAAATGAGTAATTAAAGACATTTTAAGATGATTTTAAGCAAAATGGCTGAAAACTCACTAGTAATATGATTTAATTGCTGATCACTTTTGACCAATAGGAGGCACTGTTACCATATTGATGTGGTGTGGTCAGTGTGAGGAGGTAATGACACAAAGGCAACACTTTACTTGAAGGGGTGTGCATAAGACTGACATGACACCTTCATAATCATGACATGGCAGATGCCATAAATATGAAGGAGGTCTTATGCATGTTTATGGCAAATGTCATTAAGTGTCATTTGCTCAATTATGACATTTTTAATGCAAATATGACATTGTTTGAGATGTCTTTGTTATGACAGCTTGACATAAACCAATACATCATAACCTGTCAGTGTCTTTGTCATGACAACTTGACATTACCAAGACAACATAAATTGTCATAAATATGTCATAAACATGACATAGCAGATTAATTATCAAACTTAAGAAACCACTTAGCTTTATGGGTTAACATTTCATTAAACTGTCAGGTGTTTGGTTTTGACATTGGCTGTCATGAGGCCATTATAACTGTGTCATGAATGTTTTTCTTGACCTCAACTACAGTGGTACAAATTTAATTTGTCATTAAAATGTTATAATGGCTCCATGACAGCCAATATCAAAACCAACCACATGACAGTTTAATGAAATGTTAACCCATAAAGCTAAGTGGTTTCTTAAAGCGATAGTTTACTTTGAAATTAATTTTTGGTATGTTTTAGCTTACCTCAAGGGCATCCAAGATGTAGGTGTCTTTGTTTCCGCAGTAGTTTCAATTTTGATATTTTTAGGTCAAACCGTTCTTGACTGTCAGTCATATAATGCATGTCGATGGTCATTGTCTCAAAACACAAGCACAGAGTCCAAATTAAAACAATTCCCCATCGTCCAAATGAAACAATTCCCCATCATAAGTACACATTGATGGCCTAAGACACGAAACGAGCGGTTTGTGTGAGAAAACGAACAGTATTTATATCGTTGTTATCTCCTGAAAACAGCACACGTCCAAATGGTCTGACGGCGCTGGCGGGTATAGATAAACATAGCTGTCGCCTTGGCTACTGCAGTTCATTGGAACAAAACCGTAGCCAAGCGACATCTAGTGTATATATCTATACCCGCCCGCGCCGTCAGATCATTTGGACACACAACCAATTGTTTTGTTATTTGGCTCACACAAACCGCTCGTTTCGTGTCTTAGGCCATCAATGTGTACTTATGATGGGGAATTGTTTCATTTGGACGATGGGGAATTGTTTTAATTTGGACTCTGTGCTTGTGTTTTGAGACAATGACCATCGACCTGCATTATTTGACTGACAGACAAGAACGGTTTGACCTAAAAATATCAAAATTGAAACTACTGCGGAAACAAAGACACCTACATCTTGGATGCCCTTGAGGTAAGCTAAAACATATCAAAAATTAATTTCAAAGTGAACTATCCCTTTAAGTTTGATAATGAATCTGCTATGTCATGTTTATGACATATTTATGACAGGTTATGTTGTCTTAGTAATGTCAAGTTGCCATAACAAAGAAATCTCACACAATGTCATATTTGCATTAAAAATGTCATAATTGAGCGAATTACACTTAATGACAGTTGTCATAAACATGCATAAAACCTCCTTCATATTCATGACATGTCATGTCTTGATTATGACGGTGTCATGTCAGTCTTATGCACACCCCTTCAAGTAAAGTGTTTCCCAGCTTGGTTAATGCGAAACACAGTGGTTTGATCAGTCAAAAATCTTTTTATAACATTATGTTGGCATGGTCTGAAGATGATCTGAGACGAAAATCGGACCAATGGTCTAGGAGTTAGGATAAAAATTGCAGACAGCAGTTTCGATAATCTGCAATTGTTTATTGTTCAATGTCAATCTATTAAGACTAGTTTCATTGAAATAGGCAAAAGTAAAAAAAATCCATTAACATTGAATTATTTTTATATATTATAATTTCATTATAAATTTGGACCTCAAGGTGGCACTGTTCCGAAACTCTTCAGTTCCTTACACATACAAACACGTGACAAATACTAAGTTTCGTAATGATACGATAATGCTGAATTTTACGACAAAATTCAAAATGGCTGAAGCCCAAAATGGCCGACAAGGGAAAATTGGGTATCATTCGACACTGTATGCTGCACTGAATCAAAAAGAGACAAATTGTACGATTTTTGGGCTAACCAAAAATAGTTATAAACAAAAATAGCTATTTTTCATTTCTCCTGACCAGTGGGTGGCGCTGTGCCAAAACGCTACATGTAATGCCTCAGACTAATCTTGATACGCTAAACGTTGTGGAGATATAGCCTCACATCTATTTTCACATGCTCTTCGTTAAACTTGTTTAAGTATTATTCACGTATTCACGTTATGAAAAAGCTTCTAAGAACTTTTTTGCCAGCATGGTCTGAAGATTATTTGTAGGGCTGTCAAACGATTAATCGCATCCAAAATAAAAGTTTGTGTTTACATAATTTATGTCTGTGTACAGAGTATAATTATTTTCTATATATAAATACACACACATGCATGTATATATTTAAGAAATATTTGCATGTATATACTGTGTATATATATTTATATTATATATAATATATATTATATATAAATATTTAATATATAAATAACACATTTTCTTAAATATATACTTATATATATGTGTGTGTATTTATATATAGAAAATAATTATACTCCGTACACAGACATAAATTATGTAAACACAAACTTTTATTTTGGATGCGATTAATCGCGATTAATCGTTTGACAGCCCTAATTATTTGAGCTAAATTTGATGACAATTAGAAAAAGGATGAATGTCGAAAAAATTTGAATTTTCAGAAAATTCTAAATGGTGCAAAAAATTTCATGGCGTAAAATGAATTATGTTATTCCAAGGAATCAGAATATTCAAAAGTTATTAGCATAAACGTCAGTGCACAGTTGGTGGCGCAAATTAGGTCACAAACAGAGCTGATGGTAATTAGTGTGATCTACTAATAACACGACGCTGTAAATGAACAATAACACAGCTTGGCAAACGATATCTTCGTCCTCTGGCATTACAGATAAATGAAGGTGAGTGGAGAAGATTCTCTGCGGTTCCTCCTCCTACAGCAACTATCGCAGCATGTTAATGGCAAAATGGGTCCAGACATGCTTTTCTAACGGCACAAATACCAGTAAATTGACTAGCGTAAACCTTAGTAAATCACTTTTTTTCGTGATAAAGACTACAATGTAATAAATGTATCGGTCTGACAGGAAAACTACAAATGCATACGTGGAAATAACTGTCTATGCGTTCATCGCAAATTTTTAACTGCGTGTCTTTAGTAAATCTTGACAGTCATTTTTTTTTTTTTTTTTTTATGCCAAAAGAGGGTTTGACAGGCAATCTGACCAATCATAATGCCAATATAATGTTTGTCTGACAAACAAACTAGACAGTAGAGTTAGTAGATTAACGTGGGTGGACTTGAACTTGAAAAATGGTGTGTGTATTGACGTTTTTACACAGATGAAACAACATTCCTTCTGATGTTCATTGATGTTTATTTAATGCTATGAATTAAATAGAAGGAAGAGATGATTGGTTGAACTCATTATTAAGGACATAAGGGGGCGGGGCTTAGCACGGGTGAACTGAAGTTCTCATCAGCAGCTGATACTCAGCAAACACTCTCAGCACAGTCCGTTTCTGCAGACGCGTGTTGAAAGCATGTGTGTGTGTGTGTGTTTCAGGGGCGTGTGCACGCAGGCCCCGTGTTACTGCATCCTCATGGAGTACTGTGCGCAGGGCCAGCTCTACGAGGTCCTGAGGGCCGGACGGAAGATCACACCCTCCCTGCTGGTGGACTGGGCCATGGGCATCGCCGGCGGCATGAACTACCTCCACCTGCACAAGATCATCCACAGAGATCTCAAATCCCCCAAGTATGACCGCCTGACTAGCTTTAGTCTTGTTTGTCCCCTCCTCCCACACGACTGCTAAACTAAAACACCCTCTCTCCCGTCAGTATGCTGATCACACACGACGACCTGGTGAAGATCTCGGACTTCGGCACGTCTAAGGAGCTCAGGGACAAGAGCACCAAGATGTCGTTCGCCGGCACCGTGGCCTGGATGGCGCCGGAGGTCATCCGCAACGAACCCGTGTCTGAGAAAGTGGACATCTGGTACGATCATTAGTAGTGATTGGGTCTGGGAGGATTTAACGCAGTTCAATAAAAGTAGTAATAGTAGTAGTGTTTATTCATCCCCGCAGGGACAGTAGTTTGCAGAAAGCTCACACAGACATTAAAAACATTATAGTTGGCATATACAAACAAAAATTTAAACCAAATAAATCTAATTTAGGTTAACCAGACCATCAATCAACACTAGAAGACATTTTTTACAATCTAATTTTAGTAGTACCTAAATGGGTTAATTCACCCCAAATTTTAAATGCTGTCATGAATTACTCGCCCTCATGTCGCCCTCATAAGAAACACAAATGAAGATATTTCAAGTCCCACCGTGGACTGCCTATTCAACCAAAACTCTGACGCTTCTAAAACTTTTATTCACACATAAACATTGAACAGTGAACGCACATCAGATTTGGTAAATGACCGCTCAAGTTGATGATGACAGAATGGTTCATATTCCTCCTCCAGCGCATTTCTATGCTCTGTCTAACTCCAGTAGAGTCTCCAAATGCCAATCCCAATGCGTCTTTTTCATTAACTACATGGATATTAAACAGATAAGGTACAGCGTTGTCTCTTTGAGGCTCTGCTGAAGGAAACACTGGGAGTAGGTGCTCATTCTTCTGGTGAAACACCACTTCATCTCTTAAGATCACAGATGTTAGCGTTTCTCCTCGGCTGCTCTGTGTTATTGCACAAGCCTCCCATAGAGCTCCTGTTTTGTGAAAGCAGTGCTCTCTATAGGGGCTTTGGCTCCGGAGGAACCTTTTCCTACAACTATTGGCGGAAGTTCCCGGATTTTGGCGTGTTCACACCACAGGAACTGGGAACGATCTTAGTTCTAGGAACTCCTTTTGGAGGAACTGATTTACTCCTACTTCAGAGTCGGGTCTAAACCAGCGCTATAGGAGCTATCCGTGATGTTAGTGTTCGCTGATTGGCCGAACACACGCGAAACACCAGCACCCGCCATTTTAAGGCGAGACACTACAGGTCAATAGGGTCAAATTTTTAACTAGCAGATATCACCATGAAACTTTTAACTCATCTTAAGATGAGAAAAAAATGTATTACAAGTTTTCTGTAATTTAATGTTTAAATATGCAAATAAGGCAATATCTAATTAAATATGCGCTAATTTGCATATATTTAAAAAAACGAAATCTGAGTATTGGATAAAGCCAGGTTAAAAAAAATGTTTTCATTGTGTTCACATATTAGATGGGAAAAAAATGACAGAGGGATTTATGGATATCTACTTTTGTTATCCTGTAAATCAGAAAATACTGTCAATAGCCTTAAAAAAATTATTTTCGCCATGTTTTTTGGAATAAAATGTTATATAAATCAGGCTAGGAATAATATATTTACAAATCCCTCTGTAAATGTCTTCATAATATAACTAGGCACAAGACTGGAGAGTTTGGTGTGTATAGGTGCTACTGAAGTGGAGATTTCGGGCTTAGAGAATGAGAGAAAAGTCATTTTGAGAAAACGGGCTTTAAAGATTTATCATCAGCCAAAGAGATTGCGCATTCAGCCCTTTTACTTTCACGATTGGTTGCTGATAAAAAGGAAATAACCATATTTGGATCCGACAGCATTGTACAGGAGAGAGAGAGCTTTCCAGCGGTGTGTGTGATGACAGGAGCAGACAGAGATCGCGGAGCAGCGGGAGGATTAAGAACGCCAACTTTTGTTGAATTTATGAGAAATCTACAGACGCAAACAGACAAAGTGTAATAAAATAAAGACCTAAATATGTATTTCGGACTTTTTTTCACCACAAGTCTGAAAGAAGACGTGTTATTGAAGACAAATATCCCCAAATCTCAAAATTGACCAGTAAAAAAACCCCGATGTTTTTGCCTGCCGTGTCTCGCCTTAAAAAGGCTGTGTAAACACACAGATTATAGCCTATATATTTACTCCACAAGCTAACTCTACGAACATGGAAAACAGTGATAGATGGACCTCTTAACCTTTATGCTGAGGAGAAAATCCAACACAACTTTGAGGAGACCAAGAGAAACATGATTATGTATTTCTGCTCAGCAACACTGGACATCAACCACACGGCATACGCTGATAACTCTTCATTACTGTCTACTTTCTATGTGTGACAGTTCTATCTAATGACGTATATTATACAGGACTGTTAGACAGATCATAAACGAATGAAGACGGAGAATGTGAGCACTGTGAGCTCAGGCTCTGGCGTTCTCAGCGCCGTCAAAATAAAAGTCCCAACAACAAGCGCGGCTTACGTCAGAGTTCCTACTGGCGCAATCAGGAAAACTGGGATGCAACCAGGAAAATGTTCTTATGGGACTACCCGGTGCTTAATGAGCCTAATGTACAAAGAAAATAGGCATGCATAGAAATTTTTTAATATCACGCATAAAAGTGTTGAATCCAGCAGAGAATGAGGTGATTAATGCATCATATCTGGTGTCGGCAGGTCGTTCGGTGTGGTCCTGTGGGAGATGCTGACCGGTGAGATCCCGTATAAAGACGTGGACTCCTCCGCCATCATATGGGGTGTGGGAAACAACAGTCTTCAGCTCCCTCTTCCTGACAGCTGCCCGGACGGCTTCAAAATCCTGCTCCGACAGTGCTGGTGAGAGAGAGAGAGAGAGAGAGAGAGAGAGAGAGAGAGAGAGAGAGAGAGAGAGAGAGAGAGAGAGAGAGAGAGAGAGAGAGAGTGAGAGAGAGAGAGAGAGAGAGAGAGTTAATTGCTATGAAGTGTAATAAGTACTCTTTTTAAAGGTGCATTGTGTAATATTTAGGAGGATCTGCTGACAGAAATAAAATGCAATATCATATTCATAACTGTTTTCAGTGGTGTATAATGACCTTATATGATGAACCGTTATGTTTTTATTAGCTTAGAATGAGCCATTTCTCTCTACACACACCGCGGGTCCGCTTACATCCACATGTTTCTACGGTGGCCCTGAACGGACAACCGCGTTTCGTCACTATTGGTGCTCTAAGCTAGCTAAAGTCAGCGAATAAAACACTGACACAATGATGAACAAGTAACAATAATATTCACAATAACATCGTTTTACTGAATAATTAAGTAAACCTTATTTCTTAATTTATCTTTGTAAAGAAACCTCATTGTTTAACTGGCGACTCTCTGCTGTCTCAGACGACGACATCACTTCCTGTCGGCCACCGTAACTTCTGTTGGGTGCAGTTCACAACCTCACCACTAGGTGCCGCTAAAAATCACACACTGCACCTATGAGTTTGCTAAAGTGTACTTTTTGTCACAAGAAAGAAGACAGGAGAGAACCATGTGGAAATAGATGACAAGGAAAAGATGGTGACGAGAATAATATGATAAACGGACTCACATGATAAACTAATGCGTGTGTGTGTGTGTGTGTGTGTGTGTGTGTGTGTGTGTGTGTGTGTGTGTGTAGGAACTGCAAACCCAGGAACCGGCCGTCGTTCAGGCAGATTCTGCTGCACTTGGACATCGCCTCAGCAGACGTGCTGTCCACGCCACAGGAGACCTACTTCAAATCACAGGTGAGACACTACAGCACTACCGCCCCAAATATGAACAATTATACTGCATTTATAATTGCATTTACATACTGAAACATGCTCATCATAGAAGTCACTGCATTAATAGAAAGGACAAAAAATGAGCTCTGCGTCATTGGTCCTTGTAACGGTGCAGCTAAAGCAAGAGATGATCAGTGATTTAATGATGATAATGTGTGTGTGTGTGTGTGTGTGTGTGTGTTTAGGCGGAGTGGCGTGAGGAGGTGAAGCAGCACTTTGAGAAGATTAAGTCGGAGGGCACGTGTCTGCACCGTCTGGATGAAGAGCTGATTAACCGGCGACGGGAGGAACTCAGGTCAGCAACGATCACATGACCCTAAACGATAGATAAAGACGATGCAGTATTTAGGGGTTCAGTGTGTAAATATTTTTGGGATTAAACAGTTTAATACATTGCAAATAATCACAGAAACCTAATGTTTTTTTTCAATTGGTATGTTTTTTTCCAATATGTTTCAGTCGTAGAAAAAAAGGTTCTATTTAGAACTCTAGGGTTCTTGACTCAGTTTTAAAGAACTCTTTATAGCAGAAATAAGGATGCTTGATATATCGGCAATCATATCGATATCGGCCGATATATGTTCATTACGTTGGCTTGGAAAATGTTCTTTCTTTCTTTCTAACTCCAAACTTCAACTGTCTAGATTCAGATTTTGGCACATTAGACTCATTTAAGCTTCCATTCTATCTAATATTTCTAAACTGAAAACATTTAAACTTTTAAAACTACTAAACTAAAACTTAAACTAATTAAAACTGAAAACCTTCAAACTTCAAGCTTTTAAAACTTCTTCAAGCTTTCTGGCAAGGCTTTTTCATGCCAACTTAAAGTTTGTCTACAAACTTTTATATCTAGTTTTTTTATGTTAGCGTTATCGGCCTGATAAGAAAATTGGACCGATATATTAAAGCCGATAAATAATGTATTATTTCCTTCAGCTGAGACACTTCAGATGCGCACTGTTCATCATGATGGATCTGAATTGCTTGAAATATGACTGAAATCACTTCAAAAAAGGAAAATACAGTAAAGTGCACAGCAAGTCTGTCATATCGGCTACATAACATTATAATGAGAACATCATTATAATTGTGTGTTTGGGACATGGCTTTTAATGCTGAGGCTTTTGGTTTTGTAATCAGGCTCTCAAAAATTATATAAATTTGGATTTGGCCAATATATCTGTTATCAGCTTTCAAATATAAAGAATTATCGGTATCGGGCAAAGTTTTCATATCGGTGCATCCCTAACCAAAAAGGTTCTATATGAGAAGAAACATCTTAAATGATTGCATAATACTCTAATATTTTACAGGTTTTACAATTTTCTAGTGATAAGGTATGTTTACAAGCGGTAGACTCGATGTTTAGAGTTAGCGCAGGTTTTGAGGGCTGAATCTGAGCTGTGTCATAAGAGCGAGAGGAAAGAGCAGTGATTGACATGTTGCTGAGCACTCCTCATGTCCACAGGCACGCGCTGGACATCAGAGAACACTACGAGAGAAAGCTGGAGAGAGCCAATAACCTCTACATGGAGCTCAACGCCGTCATGCTGCAGCTGGAGCTCAAAGAGAAAGAGCTGCTCAGGTGATTCCCTGACATCTTCTGTTCCTCTAACATCATCTTTACAACATGACAGCGTCCACCAGATGTCCTGAATAGCTCTAGATGCAGGGGAGTGAAGATTCATAGCAAATACACATAATAATAGAGCTTCTCAAAAGCGACATTCCCACTGTTTTTCACCCTTTCAATATTACTATACCATAATAATTTAATTACACCTCATATCCTGTGAACTGATAGTGAAAAGAGATTAGCCACGTTTCCATTACCCTTCAAATTGCGCAAATTGAAATTTAAAATTGAAAATACGCCCAATGGAAACACGTCAATTTCGCAAAAACTCCCATTTATCGCAAAATGTTTTTACGCTCGCATGAGGAGGTTTTTCAGGCAATTCGAAAAAGAAATATTTCGCACAACTGCAATGGAAACAGTTTTTGCACATTTACAGGTCACCTGACGTAGACGACGCAGTGTGTTTGGACAGAATACGAGACAGAGTTCTTTATTAAATTCATAAAAGACAAAAGAATTACAGGAATACTGGATTCTAAACCTCAAATAAATGCCACAATCAAGACCTCGCAGCAGAAATGAGGGAGAAACACCCAGAAACTCCTCATATGTGCCGCTCACAAGTATAATAAGGGTCGTTCCTTACCATTAATGCTTGGAAAACACTCATGCATCTCCTGCGATTAATAATAATGGCCAGTGCAGTGGCTGGGATATAGTACATAAACCTACCAACGTCCGTTGCCATGGTTACGCCTATTGACTGATCTAAAGACTATAAACCACTAAACAAAGATACTGTGTTTACTGTAGCGATGGACAGTGTGTAACTATGTCATGTTACTTTCAGATAACTGAAATGCATCCAAATTAGATACATTTATCTTTATTTATAAGTGCAAATGCTATGGTGTTATTTATTAAGGAGGGAACAGTGTCTGGATAAGAAATATCCCGGTCTGTTCAAACATCACCCCTCGACCACAGTGGACAAACTCATCAAGAAGAGAAGCGTCCCTCAGAAACTGCCGTCTCACGGCAAGAGGTAAGAGGAGTCTCATTCAGTCATATCTACAACATATAACATGGACATATATCAGGGTCAGGGTTATAGTCTGTCACACAGTGTTATGCAGGGTAGAAAGGCTTTGTCTTCTGTGACTGTATGAACGTGTCTGTGTATGAAACAAACAGTCTGCTTCACTGCAAGTTGTAGAGAAGTTCCAAGATACAAAGAATATGTACATGATTAAATGTTTAGAAAATTATCTTCAACATTTTCTACAAACACGGACACGCAGAATTATGAAAGACACTTTTCTGAAAAAAAGGACATTACTGATGCGTTTTGCACATAAGGTTGTAATCGCAATTCGTAATTCGCAATGAACAAAAAAGTAATTGAAATAGCTCAACACAACAAACGTTTCAAGTGGTTTCCCCAAATTCAACTGAAAATGCAACATTTAATCTCAACATTTTTCAACCCTTTTGCTGTTATGAGCTGCTGCAAACGAGATGTAAAGCCAGACCGCAGCTTCTGGAAGCGTTTCTGAGGAATCTGAGCTCATTCCTCATGAGCAGTGGCCTCCAGTTCAGTAATATTCTTGGCTTTGCTGCTGCAACCACCTTCTTCAAAGCCCAACAGAGATTTTCTATGGGGCTCAAGTCATGTGACTGTGATGCCACTGTAAAATCTTCTAGGACTTCTGGCGACCAAGCCTTGGTGGAATTTGAGGTATGATTGTGATCATTGTCCTGTTGGAAGGTCCAAGCTCCAGCTTCCTCACTGACGGCATGACGTTTCCTCCAAGGATCACCTGATACTTCAGTGACTCCATCTCTCCTTCCTCACACTGCAGGTTTCCAGAGCCGGAGGATATAAATCAGCCGAGAGCATCATGAGCTCCACATGCTGAACTGTAGACAGAGTTCCTCACCGCTGATGCTTCATTCCTCCTCCAGACACACCACTGATCCAGAGGATATACATCAGCCGAGAGCATCCCGAGCTCCTCATGCTGAACTGTAGACAGAGTTCTTCACAGCTGATGCTTCATTCCTCCTCCAGACACACCACTGATCCAGAGGATATACATCAGCCGAGAGCATCCCGAGCTCCACATGCTGAACTGTAGACAGAGTTCTTCACAGCTGATGCTTCATTCCTCCTCCAGACACACCGCTGATCCAGAGGATATACATCAGCCGAGAGCATCACGAGCTCCTCATGCTGAACTGTAGACAGAGTTCTTCACAGCTGATGCTTCATTCCTCCTCCAGACACACCACTGATCCAGAGGATATACATCAGCCGAGAGCATCACGAGCTCCACATGCTGAACTGTAGACAGAGTTCTTCACAGCTGATGCTTCATTCCTCCTCCAGACACACCGCTGATCCAGAGGATATACATCAGCCGAGAGCATCCCGAGCTCCTCATGCTGAACTGTAGACAGAGTTCTTCACAGCTGATGCTTCATTCCTCCTCCAGACACACCGCTGATCCAGAGGATATACATCAGCCGAGAGCATCCCGAGCTCCACATGCTGAACTGTAGACAGAGTTCTTCACAGCTGATGCTTCATTCCTCCTCCAGACACACCACTGATCCAGAGGATATACATCAGCCGAGAGCATCCCGAGCTCCACATGCTGAACTGTAGACAGAGTTCTTCACAGCTGATGCTTCATTCCTCCTCCAGACACACCACTGATCCAGAGGATATACATCAGCCGAGAGCATCACGAGCTCCACATGCTGAACTGTAGACAGAGTTCTTCACAGCTGATGCTTCATTCCTCCTCCTCCAGACACACCGCTAATCCAGAGGGACGAACAGCTCCAGTTTTGTTTCATCGCTCCACAGGACAGAATCCCAAAACCTCTGTGGCTTATTTATATGATTTTGAGCACTTTTCTTGTGTGTTTGGGTCAGTAGTGGTGTAGTCCTGGAGTTCTGGCATGTGTTTAGTACGAGCTGAAACCTCAGAGCCTGTGGCCGCCAGGTCTTGCTGCAGGTCTTCTGCAGTCGCTCCAGGGTTTTTCTGAACCTTCCCATAGATCTGGTTCCAGCCGGTGATATCTTCCTTTTTCTGCCTCGTCCAGGTAGAGTAACCACTGATCCTTTAACTTTGAACTTGTGAACTATGCTTCCAGCTGTGTCTCTGGGAACATTTAGCGTCTTCACTATCTTTCTGTATCCTGTTCTTTGTTTGTGAAGGACGATGGTGTCTTCTCAACTGTTTGGACCATTCTTTTGACTTATTTCTAACACACAGTCAAACGTGACCCTCGACAGACCTAGCCAGTTCAGATATTTCATGTGTTCTAGCTCAAGCACACCTGGTGAAACTAATGAAGCCCTTGATAAGTGAGACAACACCTGGTTTGCAGATTTGTGCTGTTGTGAGGGATTCTATTCAGGAGGTTGAATAATTTTGAGAGTCATTCAGTCATTAAAAGTTGCATTTTCAGTTGAATTTGGGGAAACCACTTGAAAAATGAGTTGTGTTGAGTAAATTTCAGTTACTTTTGTTTGATTTGTTCATTGCAAACAGCTGAAAGTCTGTACATTTTGCCAATAAACCTTGCAATGGGGGCTGAACTTGTCTGTCGGCTCTGTATGTTTTAAACACCCAGGTAGCCTACACTACACTACACAGCGTCTGTCAGTGCAATGTGAATTTGCCTTGACATGGACACTGTAATATGTAAAGAGCCACCAAAAAGAATGTTGAGTAACTAATGACTTCCTCTTTAACTGCCATATCCAGACCTGACCTCCTGAGGTCAGAGATCATTCTTCCCAAGATGGACGCCGGTGTGATGCAGGTGACCGTCCCGCCGTGTGCAAACCGAGGACCTACCTCACCTAGTCGGAACCGCAGGGTGAAAACACGTCATCGGAGGGGTGGCAGAGGAAGCAGTGGGGATCTGTCCGGGCCTAAGCACCCGTCTGCCCCTGCTAGCCAAGAAAGAAAGCCCCCGCTGTCCAACACAACGGCGCCCGCCGCGCCCCTCGCTGAAACGGCTTCAGTGGGCGCCATGAGGGAGGGCCAGCTGGAGCCACCCCCGCTGAAGCTGTCCTCGTCCAGCCCGGATCTGCTGTGCTCCACCCGCCACGCTGAAGATGGAGTCGGTGGTGCTGCCACGACTGAAGCCCTGGTCAGAGAGACCAGCGGCGGGGCTGAAGCGGGCGCCGGTCTGGACGAGACTCCACCCAGAAGTGACACGGCCAGTGAGGACGCCGCTTCCCTGCCGTTCTCCAGCAGCCCTGATTCCCCCTGCTGTGGCAGAAGTGGAGCGGTGGGCAGAACCCACGCCGAGGAGAGAGAGGAGGGCACCGGCGCCGTGCGATTGCCCAGAGGATCCAGCGGAAGTCATCTGACTCCATCAGCCATACTGTATCGAGCTGCTATCACACGCAAACAGGTACGCATCTCTCTACTCCTTCGACAAAAGATTGCATATTCATATTTTCAGTTCAGATTTCAATAGATCTACAAGGGAAGGTCCCATGACGGGACACCATTTTTCGTCACCTTTTCTATTTCCTCTTGTGCAGAAAAAACTGCAGGATTTACATTCAGGGGTTGGTCAACAATTTTAAGAGTGTAATGCCAGTTTTTTTTATTTATTTATCTCAGACTTGCACAAGTTAACTAGAGCTGCCGTAAACTGTTACAGCTTATTAAATTGACATTCAGCTTTATTTAACTTATTTAACCAATCAATTTAGATGTTACCACATGAAGGACGTTACATGACCAAACAGTCAAAAGTTACTGTACAACTGCAAGTTTCACACTAATAAAAAAATTAGTAAAACATAGCAAAAATGCAAAATATTGTTAAAAAATCCAAACATTTACAATTTATTACAATCCAAAAAACAATTTACATTTGTTATTTTGTTTTTTTTTCTGTGATTTTCTGGCCCTCGATCATTAAGCATGTTTTGCCCATTTTCCTATAAACACATGTAATGGATATTTATTCAATCATGTGAAAAATTTTTGAACGAAGTGTGTTGAATTCCACCAGCGACGTGGTGTTTCCTCTGAAGAAGAAGAGGGTGAAGTGGACAGTGAGGTGGAGTTACCAAGAAGACGGTAAAAACATCATTATTTGGAATATTTTCTTGAAAATTATGATAGTTGTAAGTTGCTTTAAAGCTGCCTTTACAAATCCATAATTAAATAATGTCTTCTTGCTTAAAAAAATGCACATGCAAATAGGCTGACTGAGTGTTATGTATTTTGAGTTATATCAAAATGGTTATATTTATAATATGAGTACAGACACTACAGTGCAATATAGCAATTGCACTACGATGGGAAACTCTGATGGAAGAGAACTTGTATTGATCATTAGTTATGTTGCTAGCTGATGATATTTAAAGGCTGCCTGCTTGCCTGACTCAAATGAGATATTCTGATCCTGAAAACTGATGGTGGTACAGTGTAAAGTGTAAAGTACGTCAATTATGAAATTACTTAAATTCAGCTATAAAGCAGCTCTGCAGAAAACATCGTCCAGCTCAGTTGATCCTCATCCAATAGTGTCAGTGTAGTCAAATCAGTAATATTGCTGAATATTAAGTGTCCCCAACTAAGCAAGCCAGAGGCGACAGTGGCAAGGAAGCCAAACTCCATTAGAGAGAAATGGAGAAAAAAACCTTGGGAGAATCCAGGCTCAGTCGGGGGGCCAGTTCTCCTCTGGCCAACCAATGAACACGGTGTGATTATGGTTCGAGCTGCATCACAAGTCAGAAGTCAGATCATAGCATTCAAAATATTTTATCCAGTTCCTTCTGCTTGAAGATCAGATTCATCACGCTGGTATGGAGATGAAGCTGACCATAGGTCTGTGCAGAAGACTTGTCTGGTTCTTGTGGTCTTTGCTGAGGATCTGTGCCGTGTCAACGAGGTCTTCACAGGGGATTGTCTTGTAGACACAGTCTCTGCTGACATTCAGGGCTGCAAAGAGGTCGTGTCTAGGTGCAGGTCCACCTTCTGATCTGGATACGGCCCGGATACGGCTGACTACGGTAACCTCAGGATAAGAATGAGACAGACAGACTAATATTAGCATAGATGCCATTCCTCTTAAAGGGATACTCCACTTTTTTTGGAAATAGGCTCATTTTACAACTCCCCCAGAGTTAAATAGTTGAGTTTTACCATTTTCGAATCCAGTCAGCCGATCTCCGGGTCTGGCGGTACCACTTTTAGCATAGCTTAGCATAGATCATTGAATTGGACAAGACCATTAGCATCTTTCTCAAAAAAATTACCAAAGAGTTTCGATATTTTTCCTATTTAAAACTTGACTCTTTGACCGACGGAAAATGAAAAGTTGCGATTTTCTAGGCTGATATGGCTAGGAACTATACTCTCATTTTCCGTCGGTCTTAGTACACTATGTAACTACAGAAGAGTCAAGTTTTAAATAGGAAAAATATCGAAACTCTTTGGTCATTTTTTTGAGAGAGATGCTAATGGTCTTGTCCGATTCAATGATCTATGCTAAGCTATGCTAAAAGTGGTACCGCCAGACCCGGAGATCGGCTGAATGGATTCGAAAACGGTAAAACTCAACTGTTTAACTCTGGGGGAGTTGTAAAATGAGCCTATTTCCAAAAAAAGTGGAGTATCCCTTTAAGATGTAACAAGTACATCTGGTGTTATGGGAAGTGTTCCCGTATTCCGGTTAACCTAATTTAAGCAGCCTTACAGTCCTTTAACGGATTTGAATAATAGGATTGTGAGGATACTGCCTTTTCTAGTATCTTTGACAGAAAAGGTAGATTTGAGATCGGTCTGTAATTAACATTCTTTAGGATCAAGTTTTCTTTTTGAATGAGAGGTTTAATCATAGCCAGCTTAAAAGATTTTGGTACGTATCCTAATGACAATGATGAATAAATAATATTAAGAAGACGATCTATGACTTCTGGAAGCATCTCTTTCAGTAGCTTAGTCGGTATAGGGTCTAACATGTTGTTGATTTTGATGATTTAAGAAATTTACATAATTATTTCTTTCTTATAGCAAAGAATGAATGCAATTGTTCCTCAGGGGTCTATAGCATGACGTCTGACTGGATACTGTAGTAGTCAGTTGCATAGTTATAGTTCTTTCTGTAATAGTATCAATCTTAAATGAATTCATAAAGTCATTACTACTGTGCTGTTTGGAAACGTCCGTAGTTGAAGCTTTATTTCTCGTTAATTTAGTTTTTAAGGCCTTTGTGTATGCAGTAACACTGTCCTTCCACGAAATGCGAAATACCTCTAGTTTTGTTTTCTTCCGGCTGCGCTCCATTTTTCGGGCTGCTCTCCTGAGGGTGTGAGTGTCCTCGTTATACCACGCCATTGGACTATAAGTGCAAAGGAGCAACTGTCTTAAAGTGCTGGAAAAGAGAGTCAATAGTTTCTGTTGCAACATTGAGTTCTTCTGGTATGCTGAGGACTTGAAACTGATCAGGAAGACTACCATATTTGTATACATGAGACTAGATAATGATGTCATCGCTCTGCTGCAGAATTTCAACGCCATCAACATTGATTCCATGTGACAAACCAATTTAGGGCCCATACTGGGGCTAATTCAGATACGACCCATAGGGCCGACATGGAACCCATTTTAAGTACTTATAGTTAGTAGAATGACTAATGCCTGGCTCACACTACAGGAGTTTAAAATCCTAACCGACTGTAAAATCTAGTTGCAGCACACACTTAAGGAGAATCTTTGCAGATTTTCTTCCCTCAAATCTTTAACATGCTCACACTATTTATGGAATGGACCACCGGAGGAAAATAGGGGAGGGTCATGTCTTTTTATTCTTTGTTGAGGGGAGGGTCATCCAACTTTTTTTTGTCTATGGGGAGGGTCACCCAACTTTTGTATTCATGAAAACAGCAAAATTGTGAAAAGTGGCTTGTTTGGTGCATATTTTTTCCATGTAGCTCCATGTAGCTCTCTCGGTCTCGGCTCCCCATCGCTATCAGATGGGTCTGACCCAACAAAAATCCAGTTTGGCGCTGTTTGACAGTGCGCGTGCACTTCAGTACGCGCTCAGAAAAAGTGCATCATGTCAGAACAGAACGCCAATGAAATGTTTACCCGGCAAAGCTTTAAAGCACAATTCCAGCGTTATGGATGTGACATTTGCAGTCAAACCTTGAAATTTAAATTCTCAGAAAATGCATTTAATACCAATATATTGAAACGTCTGTTTATATATCCATACTCCCTTAATAAAGGAGTCCAGACATTAGAAAAAATATCAGTCTACACATGCGTTTTATATTTAATATGAGGGAAATACAAAATATTTTTTTGTAATTCTATGAATTACACTGCGCAAAACAAAAGTAATACCCACCGGATGAAGAAGGGTCAGCCTCCACAGAACATAAAATATTCTTTTTATTTTATTTTCACATTTATGAGGAAAAAAACAATGTTACGGACGTGACAGTTCTCCGTTACGGACATGACCGCTCTGAAAGCGGCTTCAAAACTTTCAGAGAGACCTCAAACAGAAAGCACAAAGCCATTCTTTAAAGTGAATTTAGTTTTTTATTAATTGTATCTTAATTTTAATCAATGTTTCATCAACCAATTGCCTGGATTTAATAAATAAGATAGTAGAAAATAGATAATCATGACATGAAGGCGCCGGCGCGTGAACTGGAGCTCGTCTCATAAATGAACCGAAACTCAGCGTAAGCTACTTGCCTCACAGACCTGATAAATATATAGAAAGCTTGAAATGTCTACTTTTAAACAGAACAATTCAAAACGAAAGAAAACAGACTGTTCTCTGCTTATATAATCCATATGGAATGTGCATTTCTCTCTGGCGCGTTCACTACTGCGAAGATCGCGAATCAGCATCGTCAACTTCATCTTTGCAGCCGACACTGACACAGAAAACACTTGTTTATTAATAAACAATTAAAATTTCTCCTTGCTATATTTGACATATTCATAATCATTACTTTTGCCGGTTCTTTGTGGCAGCTTTTAGATGCTTTATTGGCAGTGCCACCATTACATGTTACATGAACGCGTCACACCGCATCAGCACCGAAAACATGATTTTTTTCAAATCTAAAATCAAAAATCGTGATACGAACCGAATCGTAGGTTTGGTCTATCGTTACAGCCCTAGTAAGATGAGAAAGCAGGAGTTTAGTCGTTTGTCATGGTTGTAAAAAAAAAAAAGGCTATCTGAACATCTTTGCCAAGCGCAAACCAGTACAGAAGTAATCAATAAATTATCGGGGAGGGTCATGCCTTTTTTCACAATCATTTTGGAGGGTCATAGAAAAATGTATCACAGTATTATCACAGTATTGCTCATCCCGATTAAAATTCTAAATATCAAACATGTTTGATGTGCTCGGGGCGAGCCCGATTTGTGTGAGAGCAGGTCGGGAGGTCCAAGATTCTATCTGTGAACGCCTCACATTACCAGATAATCTGCGCCGAACATCGGAACCGATCGAGGTCATCAACAAGATTTTTTCTCCGATTCTCGGGAGGGGAAAATCGGGGATAAATCGGCCTAAAACTCCTGTAGTGTGAGCCAGGCATAAAGTGGACCACAAAATAAAGTGTTACCAATTTTTTTTTTTAATATATCCTTGTTTAATTGTTTGTATGTTCTCTAATGTCCAATTTACAGACGGCCAACCAGTATAACCAAGTGCCAATCAGTATCCACTTTCAGCTCAGAGAACCTGTCGGTTTCAGAGGGAGAGGAGGGCCACACCACTGACCACTCCCACAGCGGCACACCAGATGTGGTCAGTACCAACACCGACGAGCGTCTGGACGACCGCAGCGATGACCTCATCTCCCAAGGGTCTGAGATCCCTGTGGATATTACAGACCCCACTCTGTCTGAAAGAGAGGCAGCTGCCCTTGAACAGGAGAGAGCCAATTTTGACCTGGAACAAAATATCCTGGAGGTACTAGTATTGTGTAAAACCATATAACATGCTAGCCACGTTTACATGGATACCTTTTGCTTCAATCGGAATTAAATGAATGAATCTGAACGTGGCGTGGCTAACTCTTGTCCTTGAGATCCACTTTCCTGTAGAGTTTAGCTCTAACCTCAATTAAACAACTGAATAAGCTAATCAAGATCTTCAGGATTACTAGAAAGCTTCAGGAAGGTGAGTCTGATCAGGGATGAACTCTGCAGGACAGTGGATCTCGAGGGCCAGACTTGGGTTAGATCAACTCTAAATAAAGTGATTGGTTTAATGTGTGCTATTATATGTACGATCTTTTGACGTGCACAATGCACCAATATACAGAGTTTCCCGTTGTTTAGAAATGCACATACTAGCAATCCTCCTACCATTGCTTCTTGTTTTTAATATTTATCAATTTTGGGTCCTAATTAGGAGATGACGAGCACATGAAGTTGTGTGCTGTGCTGCGTATATTTATCAAGCAGTACCTTCCCAAAACAAGCGATCTATGGATGAGAATCCAAAGCAAGGACTGCTTGGGCACGACAGACTATGTTCAACAACAGCAGCTCGTTCTGTGTGTCATTTCGCCATTTCTACATGATTTTTCAACTTTTCTATCCGATCAAGTGTTTACATATCTTATCGAACGGGTTAGAACAGGATTGGGCCAATTCATTCCAATTAACATGGTTACATGTGACTTTTTATTGGAACTGGGCTACTAGTTCAATTGCAAATATTAGGGTCCATGTAGACGCAGCTAATAACATCGCTGTGAGACAAACAAATGCTGCTTTACTGCAGGGTTTTTCAGATCTGGCTCTGGACGTCCACTGTCCTGCAGTTTAGCTGATTAAACACTCCTGATCAAGGTCTTCAGGATGACTGGAAAACTACAGGTGGGTGAGTTTGATCAGGGGTGTGTTGCCCGAAAACATTGTTTGCCAACTATGATCGCAAGTTCCGTCGTTATCAGCATAGTTCAACGAGTCTGTGTTTCCCGAAACCGAACATTCGCAAACAGCATCGCAGAGTTGTGTGTTTGGAGCGACAGCTCTCGACCCGTGGTTAGAAGCAGAGTTTCTTGTTTGCATGACATGTGGACTCAATAAATCCTGATCTTGAGCAAAATAAGCAAGCGGACATTCAGAACAATCTGTATCTTTAATTTAGAATACATACAAATGTCATTTACGTCTTTTAGTTTGTCAAGAGATTTAAAGTGTCGTTGTTGAAGAGTGCGCATGTGCGAACGAGCTCTAGTGTAAGAACGAGTCTATGATTGAATCTGGAAATAAAGCAAAATAACTGAGATAAATATGAGATAGTCCTCAGATGCCATGACTGTAATTTATAGCAAAACATCTAGCGTTAATTCAATCTCAAACAGATTCATTAACAGTAGTTATTACTCCACCACGTGCGTGACATCATGAACCAACGTGGTTGAACCACCAATTTGCGACACTATGGTTTCGTGATTAGCTAGTTGGTTTCTTCATCGATGCATCATACTATAGTAGTTAAGCAGCGAGTTACGGCGTTGTATGGGAAACACACCCCTGGACGGTGAACCTCCAGGACCAGACCTGAAAAACTCGACCTTCTTTTTACAGTTCTTTCTCAATGGCTGTGTTTGTTTAGTCCACCGCTGAGTAGTCAATCTTACGAGCATCATATATAATGTGTTCAAGACTTTAATCATGCTCTCTATTCCTGTTCCCAGACTCGCGCATTATGTGAGGACTCGGACTGTGACAGCGCTGAGCTTGACCAATCAGGGAGCGGAGAGCCGAGCCGTCCCCCGAGTGCAGGAGGCTGGGGCCAGGGGCCACAAAACTGAAACACACACACACACACTTACACACACACACACGTGAACCCGTGTAGTCAAGCAAACACAGGCATCACACCAGCACACACTTTCACTTTAGGTTGCACCAAAGCAAAACTGATTTTCGTGAAACACGTGTGTGTACACATCATCTAAGAAAGGCAACGATACAACAGTAAACACAAAACGTCTAGCCACACAAAGAACAAATACACTGACACGGGTCATAACAAATTTGGGATCACAAACTGCCTCGTGTCCAGGACATAGCCACGGAAAACATAGGAAGACAAGTAGTGCAGCAAACTAGAACGAGACGAACTATGTGAAAAGATCAATGCAATTAAAAACTTCAGGGCATTCCCAATAAGCAGCAGTGATGCTTTCGTTAGGTTTGTGCTATTGACCACGAGCGCGCCAGATCATCTCCGTTAGTGTGTGGAAGGCTTGTGGTTAGCAGGACGAAGAGTGTTGATCGATTTTGAATGTGTAGAGCCGAATGAAACTCCTGATTGCAGGAATCTTCCTCCTTCGGCCTGGATTAAGTAGTTTCGCCAATAATCCGTTCGGACGTGACGTTAATGAAGTGTGTTGCTCTCGGATTGGGACTGACTTCACTACTATGTACAGATGCTTCCTTTCCAAAGCATTTACAAGGTGCATATACAAATGTGATCTATTACAACTATAATGCCCGGAGTTTATGTAAATATATATTTAGTAATCTAAGTCTAAGAATACAAAAAGAAAACTATTTGTTAACGTAATTTAACCCGAAGACGGTACAGTTTCGACTATTCTCTCCTGTGCTTGTGCCACTCGACCACGGCAGCTCAGACTGGTCTGGAGATCAGCGGATCGCTGTGTCAATGTACAGTTATATAGTCAGGTGCAGGACCTTTGATGCAAGTATACATGAACACCGACTGAACGGCACATATAAACGTACACGATCTACGACACGGAGATATCCGTTCCGACTGTCCGCTCTCCTCTGACCTCTCGGATTATCTTTCAATACTTTTTTCTTTCGTAGGGACATGCAATATGTACATTTCAACTAATCTGAAGAAAGCACTTTTATTTTCTGCACTGTAAAAAATAAAGTAAAACAAATAAATGACAATAAAAAAAAATGAATATGAATTTTAGCTTGCCAGATGTAGGTCTGAGAAGGGTAACGTCCTGAAGAACAAAATGCATGATATACATTTTTATGTATTTTAATTTTTAAATCGATTGTTTTTATACATCTAAAGAAATGTTTGCACCTTTTTTACCTTGAATGTGTAATGTTGTGTTGCTTGTAGGCACTTTACAGTAGGATGTTTATATACAGTACATGATCACTTTCTCATGTTGCACTGAAAATGTATTTAATGATGGTTCCATAGATGCAAACCTCCAGTAACAAGAGTCTGTATGTAAAGACAACCTTTTAAAAGGTTCTTGAAGATAACACCTCGAACCACATCTTTTTTTTTTTTGATGAGGAATGGAAATTGGACAATTGAACATTGGCAGCTGTACTCTGACTGAAACTCAAAAGTCCTCAAATTGGTTACATTTACATAGACAGCAATAATCTGACTATGAATAAGAAATTTCTATGTAAAGAAAAAATGCATTTTTCTGGCATATTTGCTAAAAGCATGAATGAACTGAGATTACTTAAGTCATGTAAACACCTCAATCCATCATCCTACAGCAAACCATCTGATGACACGTTTTATGTTTGTGAACTTGTAAAAATAAAAATATATAATTATTAAATAACTGCTAAGCTACAAAATAGCCTCAGATATAATGTTTTCCACTGTTGCGCAAACTTCGGTCAGTAACCAGGCTCTAGAAACAAGAATCAAATATCTGAAATCTGAATCAAAACAGCTCATGGTATTATTGTCTTGTGAGGAGACAGAAAAACTGAACCAGAATATTGCCTTCCATATACATGTGGCTAATGCCAGACATGAAGCCCCCAGTATAAAGAACTACAAGTAAGGGCAGGGACACACCAAACCAACGCCAAAGAACTAGCGCTGGTGAAAGCCGACTGTGTTGTCGCCTGCGACGGGGCAAAAGAGCCAGACGCCAATTCTACATGCTGAATCGGCCCAAAAAAACGGAACACACCGGAAAACTACAACAGGCTTAAATGCAGACTGAAGATTCGTATCCAAACTTGTGAAGGTAGTTGGTTTAGTCTGGGTCAGTGCATCACTTTGGGCCCCCAAAGGAAATTCATGACACAAAACAGCCTCAAACTTAAAATTTTAATCAAAGCAATTCAATTATATAATGCTGGAACAACAATTCTGTTGGTTGGTAGACTTATTTCTCAGATGTTTGATTACACAATTTATGCTAAATTATAGTTCATAAAATGGAACAATTAGTCATGAAACTGTTTTGACAGTTAGAAATGGTATTGCGTTGAAACTGAGTGTTTCAGAAATTTTAGTTTTGGAAAAGTGCAACAAAACGACGGCAATATTTATGCAGAAATGAGCGATGCCGAAATAACGCTTTTAATGTGATTCAAACTTTTAGAGTGCATTAAAAATAAAAACAATAAGTAAAGTCCTTGAACATGGAAAGCAATAGAAATTACACTACATTTTGGAAGTAAGCTAAGTTTAATTATATTTCCCCACAAAAATAAATGTTTGGTCGTATATCCCGCTCTGCGCTTTGAGAGGACTCTCTCTTGTCTAATAGCTGTGTGCTTTCTCCCAATGGTCCAAAGCAATGAACACTGATTGTAAATTTAGCTTTTAATGTATGAGTGAGGATTTGGGAAAAGAAACAAGAGATTCCATTTCCAGACGAAACAGCCCAGACAGCATGGTAACATTGATTCAATATTGAGTTTTGATCCAAACCATCATTTTGGTTGACATCAAAATTTCAATGTTTAAAGTGTGTTGGATCAGCATTGAAATGTTGATGAAAGGGAACAGCACACATGGTTGAAGACAGTGACATTGAACTAACAGTGAGTCTTAGTTTATGAGCACAAGATCTTGCAGGCATGTATCTGTGCAAAACACTACTGGGTGTTTCCCAATCAGTGGGGTGTTTCAGTTCATTATGAGCACTTTCAATGGTGTTACCTCATTTGCTCTAATACACTGGGGGTTTGGTTTAGGGGTGGGCCCTCATGATTTTAGCAAGTCTTTTGAAAAACCAATTGTAGTTTGCACTAAAAGTTGGCACTAATTGGTATGTGCCCATTTTGGTTTTGCATGTGGGCTTCTCAGTAGTTAATTGATGCTTCCTTATTAGAGAGAAAACACAAGGTGCATCCTATACGGAAGTCTTGTGTGTTTGACATGCATAAACTCTCCGAGTTTCAAACAATGGTGCATATAATGTATTTCTGTTTTTAGCATGCTTTTTACTTGCATTTTATTTATTGTTACTAAATCTACTAACATACATTAATTTTCCAAGTAAGTAAAGTGTTGAAATAAATCGCACAGATAGCATGGGAACATTAATACAATGTTGAGTTTTGATCCAAACCATAATTTTGGTTGAGATTGACATTTCAGTGTTTAAAGTGTGTTGGATCAGCATTGAAATTTTGATGAAAGCCAACAGCACACATGGGAGGAGACAGTGACATTGAACTAACAGTGATTTGTAGTTGATGAGCACAAGATCATACAGGCATGTATCTCTGCAGAACACTAGTGGGTGTTTCTCTATCAGTGGGGTGTTTTCAAACCACAATGTGCATTTTCAACCGCTTTACCTGATTTGCTCTAATCCAGTGGGGGCTTGGTTTAGGGGTGGGGTGGTTTAGCAAGTCTGTTGAAAAATGGTTGAAAAACATTTATTGTAGTTTGAAATTGGCCACTGATTGGTAAACACCCATTTTGGTTTTGCATATGCACTTCTCAGTAGTGTAATGCTTCCTCATTAGAGAGAAAACATAGGCGCATCCTATACAGAAGTCTGGTTTGTTGAAGCACCTGACATACTTACATGACTTCTCTAGCACAGTTTCAAACAATGGTGCATCTACATACTTAAAAAAATGCACATTACTTTAGTAAAGTTTATTACGAATTTCCTGAATAAAGTTCTAACGTCATTTAACACATTTCTTGAAGTGCAGAAGACATGAACATGAGCAAGAAAGTTACACTGCAAACATAGCCCATGTCTTGCATCCATCAGTGCTTGCATGCAGAGCACATTGCTCCTTTAGTAGGAATGAAGGCCGACGAAGATGGACAATAAATAAATAGAAAGCACCCCCCTCCTGATAATGCTGACATTGATTATACACCGAGTTGTTGTCGACAGCATAATCACCTGACCTGGGACTTGATGATATCCTGTGCCTTATCACTGCTTAATCAGGTAATCATTCATATTCCTGAATCTCTATTAAATTTGAGAAATTTCCACTGAAACACAATAACAAAAAACATCTTGTGTTTATTAAGAAAGTGACTGACATGGCTATTTTATTTTGTGATATTTGAAGAGATTAAGTTCTACATAAGGTGAATCTGCAGTTTCAAAGGGGATAGTTCATCCCGAAATGAAAATTCTGTCATTATTTACTCATCCTCAAGTTGTTCCAAACCTGTATGAATTTCTTTCTTCTGTTGCACACAAAAGATGATAGAGTGAAGAATGTTGGTAACCAGACAGTTGAGGGTAGCCATTGACTTCCATGGTATTTATTTTCTACTATGGAAATCAATGGCCATCGTCAACTTTCTGGTTACCAACATTCTTTAAAATATCTTCTTTTGTGTTCAACAGAAGATAGAAACTCATACAGGTTTGGAACAACTTGAGGGTGAGTAAATGATGACAGAATTTTCATTTCGGGCTGAACCATCCCTTTAAAGAAATTTTCATTGTAAAAACCAAAGTTATTTTATTCTACAAGATAAATGTGTTACTTGAATGCTATGTAGTTTCACAGGAATTGAACTGAGATATTGTTAATGGCTATAGCCCATAGGTGTTTGTTCCTCTTCATGAAGTCATGAGTTTAGCTCCAACACCTGCCTGGAAGTTTCCATTGATCCCAATGACCTTGATTAGCTTGATTAGCTGCTTCAGGTGTGTTTAATTAGGGCTGGAGATAAAATCGGACACCCCTGCCGTAGTGATTTTTTTTTATTATTGAAGCATTATTAGATAAAAAAAAAAAAAATGAAATAATCATAATTTAACGATACTTTAATCATAGTTAGAATATTTTGTGTTCAGCAACTTTTTTTAAAAAGCGAATCGTATTGTGTTTAGTATATTAACATTCTTGAATGTGGCACCTGAATTGACTTGTTCTCGAGTAACATCATGCTTTCTTTCAGATTTCAGAGAACCCAAAGGAAAAGAGGCAGTAGTCTGATGTATGACAGATTTTTAAAAACCTGAACCGTTGGACCACCTGTAGTTATGACATCAGACTTCTGAAGCCAATTTTATTTTTAAAGGTTGAAATGCTTTTGTCCTATTTCTCCCCCTTTCTTTTTTAAAGAATGATCTTTTAATATATTTTTGTCATTGATTGATTGAATAAAATAAATTAACTCAACTGCTGGAAATGTGTCATTTATATTTTAAAAGGTTTTTGCCACATTTTTGGTCAGGAATTTGTTGACGCATCATTGAAGTGTAGTTGAAATATTAATGTTGTTTCAACATTAACTTAGTACATCAGATGGCAACGTTGGTTAACATTCCTTTTCAGTTGTATTTTCAGTGTTTCAGCAAAATGTATTTAGAATCAACATCATAGTGTAACATTGATCAAACCATATTACCAAAGATTATTTCTGTTAATTTCAGTGTTGATTCAACAGCAGTGATGTAGATTCAACATCATAGTGTAACATTGATTCAACAATATTACCATCGATTTTTTTAAGTTAATTTCAGTGGTGATTCAATAGCAGTGATGTAGATTCATCATCTTAGTGTAACGTTGATTCAATATTACCATTGATTATTTGTGTTAATTTCAGTATTGATTCGGCATTGGTGATGTAGAATCAATCATAGTGTAATGTTGATTCAACATTAACTGAGGGTGCAAAAGTGATGTTGATAAAAAATCACTTTGTAATGTTGAATCAATACTATTACCATTGATTTTTGGTTGAAATCTCAACATTGCTTCAGCATTAACTGAGGGTGCAAAAGTGACATTGAAACAACATCACTTTGTAATGTTGAAGCAATATTAACACCATTGATTTTTGATTGAAATCTGAACATTATTTCAATATTAACCGAGTGTGCAAAAGTTATGTTGAAACAACATCACTTTTTAATGTTGAAGCAATATTAACACCATTGAATTGTGGTTGAAATCTGAACATTATTTCAATATTAACTGAGGGTGCAAGAGTGATGGTAAAACAACATCACTTTCTAACGTTATTTCAATGTAATCAGCGTTGACGCATCAACACTGACTTAACATTGTTTCAATGGTTACATGCTATCTGGGAGGCTAATTCATGGAATAGGTTATTGGTAAATTTGTGGAAAATGGCAACCGACATATGGTTCAGTTATAATTTATGTGCTCGCACATACCTCTCTCATTCGGCACGAATCCAAATGTTTCCATGGTCGTGATGTAACATTTGGTTGCTAACCTATCATTTCTTTAGTGAACAAAGCGTTGTACTGATATCCTGGTAAAACAGCATTCACGGGCACAATAATGTGTTTTGGTTTACCAGTGCAGGTGCTACTCTACACAGCCCCTAACAAAAGTGAATAATATAGAACATTAATTTACTATTCACAGTAAATGCATTTGAATATTGAACAGTTCATTTACATATTTTTAATTCAATTATTTAAAAAAAACTGCTTAGTTACTAGTCATGAATGGCAGGTTTTACACACTAAACCGACTCATAAACATGACCGAACTGTAGCTAATGGCTCATCTGAGAAGATGTTCCTAGTTGAAGTTTGCACTTAAAGCAACGTTTCAGCCGGGGACACGCCAAGCCGACTGGGTTTTTAGACTGCTTGCTAGTTATCACTGCAGCACGCAACTGTGCGTGGAAACCGCAACAGCAAACATGGATGCATTTGTAATTCGCAAGTCTAAAAATGTTGAGGATATTGTGAACAGTCTTCCTGAGTCCCCTGAACCGTGTACCTCTGCTAAACACAAGAACCAGACCCCGTTGACCACTGTAGGAAACCTGGGAAATATCAAGAAGAACTCATGAAGTATGGACTCCCCTGCTGTGCTGTCAGCGACGTGGACCATCCTCAGTGTGTAATCTGTTCAGAGGTGCTTGTCCATGGCAGAATGAAGCCTGGAAAAATGCAGACGTTTGAAAACAAGGCACCCTACTCGAGTCAAAAAACATATAATACATATACAGTATATATCGGTGTGTGTTTTTTCAGATCAGTGTTCTTTCAGGTATGTTGGTGATGTTGGCTGGGTTGTCAATGGCATACTGAAGCTAATGTTAGCTTATTTTCAGAGCGGCACAGTGGATGAAGTCCTGTGGCTGACATTTGGTCAAGGTTGCCCCTCTTCTGGCAGGTGGAAGTCATCCATGATTGTGTTTTTGTCCAAGTATCCACTCGTATTGTAGCGCCATCCTTGTTTGTGTATAGTCAAAGGTTTGGGTGAGACTGATTCAGGCATGGCCAGTGCGGGTGTTTGCATTACAGTATGGATGCGTTTCTGTCCCTCTGGCGTTCACATTGTTCTCCAGATAGACTGGACGATCCCTCAGCTTCCAAGCATGCATGTTGTCTGCCTGACTGAGTTAGTTCCCGGAGATCGGCTCCCCGCCTCCGTTCAGAAGAGGGCCGATCCTTTACACGAGCTTTGGATACTCTGGCAAAAACAAACGTGTGAATCTCAGTTATCTAAAATCTCAGAAATAACCAGTAGCGAGTGCAGCCTTACGGAGAGACTCAAGAAGAGGCCACAACTTTTAGACACACCTGGACGTTTCTGAATGGTTAGTGGATACATTTAGCCTAGTTGTTGTGGAGTTGCATTGATTTATCTCATCGACTTGCATGTACCATAATGTTTAACTTTTACATAAAGTAACAGTTCCTTTATAAGATAGCTGGGAAATGTTTTGGTCAATAGTGTTCAGTGCTCGTCTGTGCTCAACCACAGAACAGTTTCATGCTTTGCTCGAGCTTTTGCCATTGTGTTAGAACTGGTCTCTGTTGTCTTTTGCGAAAACCAAATGTCGGCTGGTCTGTGTAAACGTGCAGATTAAGGGCTGGTAATATTATAATAAGATCCCCTTCCTACGTCAGAAGGAGAGCGAAATCTGATCGACTTATTTTTTACATGCTTGCAGAGAAAGGCTCACCAGACAAAGTTACTGGGTTGTAAGTTTTCACATTTTCTAGTAGAAGCACCGGGATCCCGATTATAGCACCTAAACACGGAAACAATTTTCATGATAGGTCCCCTTTAATAAAATTTATATTTTTCTTTTAAATCCATGTCTCCTGCCAAGCTTACTGTGAGCTACTGTGGCCTTAATAGGAAATTCATTTAGTATTGTCCCTGACGAGATTCCAGGGTGGTGTAGTCGCTACTTGTCAATCTTTAATCCCTCCGTGTTCGCAACAATAGCAATTGTAAAAAAATGTCTTGGTTACGGTTTGTATCCCTCGTTCCCCGAAGGAGAGAACGGAGATATACGTCAGAGATGATCCAACAGAACGGGGATATCTACCAACACGCCACTGCTGCTGGCCCTTAGGGGTGGGAATCTTTTACCATCTCACAATTCGATTCGATTCCGATTCTTGAGGCCACGATTCGATTCAAAAAGATTTTCGATTCAAAACAATTCGATTTTATTCATAATGATTTCTAATCAGGTTTCTGATCATGATCTACTCTCATCTGCTTTGCTATACAGAATGACAAACATAATGACAGACATTAAAGTGTCTTTTTCACATTTATTAAATTCAATTCTCAGGGAAGTGCCTTTTATCAAAAACATTGAAAAAATTTTTTTACTTGGTACTTTTAAAGCAAAGTATTTATGATGACCCATAACGAACTTACTTCCAATACTTCCTATATTAATTTTATTAATAAAACAAATGGAAGTGATTTGGCAAGTCAACTGTAAGGTTACATTTGCCAGCATATGTCCCAACATTGCTGAGAACCAACAGGAAAATAAATGTGTGCCTGTACTAGCAGCATACTTGTAGTAAATTAATACAAACTTCAGCATATTCTGAATCTCTAGCATAGTAGCATTTAATAATAGACTTCTAACCAACATCCTCTTGTTATTTCCAATGAGCAATATAATCCTTCAGACAAAAAAAAAACATTTTGCTGTAGCAAATTCACAAACAGTTTTCATTCAAAAATATAGAATTATGTACCAGAAGCTATCATAACATATAATGCTTGTGGACTTATGCATATTCTGAATAATTAGTAACATACAAAGTCGCTCTTAACTTATACACAACTAAATAATAAAGAGTTATGACTTGAAATGTTTGCTGTATACCACAATCAAAAACAGCTTATACAAAGAAAGTGAATGAACATCTGCAGAGAGTAACTTACAGTCAAAATGTAACTTTTTGTGACTGGCATTGCACATTTGGCGCTCAGCCATCATGCGTCTGTTATGTGCGCGTCTCTGTTATGTGCACGCCACAGACTGTCATTTTGTGACAAACCCACTGCTTTCATGAAGAAATGAGCTATGGAGAAGGAGGTTACAAGATAGAGTTATAGACATGTTCTCCAACTAACAGAGTTTCTCCACACAAACAGCCTGTCTGTGGCTATAGTGAGAGAGGCAGTTTCAGCTCATACTACTGGAATGTGAGCACGGGTACATGGGACTGGGTGCGGGATCCTTTTGCCCCAGCTGCAACAAGTGGTCTTGCTGGTAACACAGAAGAAGAGCTGTTGGACTTATCCTGTGATGGGACACTGAAGGCCTCATGCTGGCTTTTAGACCTCCCTCTCACACGAGTGTCCTGAACTCACTGCCAAGCCCATGACAATATTGCTCCCATTTCCTACCACTCATTCTCCACTTTGGCTGCAATGAAGTTCAGGGTTCGTTTGAATGTGGAGAATGATCTGAGAGTCTGTCTCTCGTCCAACACTCCACAAATAAACAAAAGGTGTTGTGAGAGAGAGGCTCACCCATCTCATTAGTTTAGGTGGGCTATGAATGTGAGCTATGAATCTACCCTAATTATCCAATTAAACATTTCTGAATAGGCTTAATTACTATGATGTGTTCTGTTTTGTTAGCTTCTGTTATGATTTTTTCTTGAATCATGTTCATTATGTGTTGTTTGTTCTGCTATTGATATGAATGAAAACTGAAGCACTTAAAATAACCTAGTAAATTTAATCTTTGGGTTTATTAGAACAGTGTCAGTCTTGCTACTGTTGATTTTAAGAAAGCTTTTAAGATCATTACTTTAAAATTATTAATATTCTCATAGATTTTAAATATATATACTGTATATAAAATGCAATCAAGTTTTCCTGAACTTCGCTACAGGGCAGAGGTCTGACTTCTTCTTCAAGAACTCGTGTCCCAATGTGACTTTGAATCAACGCTGACCGTCAACATGATAAACATCTGCAGGTCTGATGTTATGAACTGTGTTATGAACAGGTTTGACCTTGAGAAGAGAAGTGTAATCTTCCTGGATTATGATGGTCAAGGAGAGGGAGCTTTCAGGGACCAGAGCACCAAAACATTTTTAATTAGATGTAAATACAGCAGTCACTGATCCAACATATGAAATAATTTATTAAATGATGTAACCATAGCCAATAAGATTAATCAGAATTTTATACATGTAATCATCTACTAAAAAGTTCCGTAAGGATCTAATCAAAACACTGTAGTAGACCAAAGAGTAAAGGCCATTGCACACTGAGTCCGAAATTCGCATCCGAAATTTTCGCACGTAAAAAAAAAAAAATCGACCTCACGTTATGTCAATCATGCTTGCACACTGACCTACGAAACTTTCGTCCGTAAAAAAAAATTCGGATTGGGTTCGATTTTCTGCGTTTTTCGCATCCACAGACAGTGTTTTGAGAGGTTCAGTTCAGTTCAGTTCAGTTTATTTATTTGTCATTGTTACAGGATAACAACGAAATGTTGTTAGAGCAAAAACAGACAGGCATATAGTTTTAAGTTGTCCACCCATTTACCTTATCAATATTTGTCCCCATAAATTAAATAAGTTAAATTACCCATGACTTTATACCTAATTTAATCCCCCCATAAATACCCTTAGAAAACCCCATAAAGTGCTATGTCCAGTAAGGTGCATGGTACAATTTATAAATCTTATAGAGGTAAAGTTGTTGGAGTATTTTTGCAGCAATGCAAGTCCAGATCACAGGTATTAAGGGTGTATGGACAGAGACATTATGTCACAGAGGGATGTCCGATGGGGAATGGGAGGATAGACTGCTCATTAAGCAGCCTGACTGCATGGGGGTAAAGACTGTTAGCCAGCCTGCTGGTTTTGGCCCTGATGGACCTATATCTTCTCCCCGAAGGCAGTAATTGGAAGAGGTGATGTGCTGGATGTAAATGGTCCTGGAGGATGTTCTTCACTCGGTTCATGCAGCGGGAGGTGTACACAGTTGGGATGTCTGGTAGAATGACCCCAATGATCTTTCCTGCAGTTCTCACCACTCTGTGTAGGGCCTCCTTCTCTGCGCTGGTGCAGGCAGCAAACCACACCAGTAACCCATAGGTTTTTTGAAAATTCAGAGCCACCGTACAAGCGAACGACAAAATCCAGAATGACGTCTGACAAGTTGATACACTTCGTCTCGCAGCACAAGTACTGTATGAAAAACAAAATGCGGATTACAAAGACACTGAATAAAATATAACCTGTATACAGCTGTTCTGTCTGCCCAGCGCTTCTGCCGGCCGCGCGCGCACACGTGTGTGTGTCCGTCCATAGATTGCCAGTCTCTGTTCAGGATCGACTGGTTCACGGAAATTGGTCGTCTTCTTTTTAATATGTGGCTCCAGTATCGCTAGCAAAGCATCAAACTGTTCCACTGACATTCTGAGGTAAATTTTGAATCGCTCGGGACAATTTCGCAACTCCTTGATAAGGAGGTGAAACTCTCCTTCCTCTCGGCGCAATCTCAGGATTGGATGCACCCAATATTTCCTTTTTCTTTTTTTCTTTTTAAGAAGAGTGCAACAAATTCATCCTCACTGCTTGACGAATCTTTTTGTATTTTTTGCGTTTTTTTCCGCAAAGGTTTAATAAATACGCATCGGACTCAGTGTGCAAGGTTTCTGTGCGTGACGAATTTTAAGGCTGACGAACACGAAAAAACGCATACGAAAATTTCGGACTCAATGGCCTTAACGCTTTAGATTACAGCCTGAAGAGTAATGTACAGTATGTATGTTAAGGAATAATATGTAAAGTTTGGGGAATAAAGGGGTAACAACCAGGAAAATTAACAAATTATTTATACTGTAACTATTTTAGAAATAAAAGGGCACTTATTCTTCTATTATGATACAACAACCTTACATTTGGGAGCAGTTTGTTATAATAGTGTACTAATACGTAAAGGCTTATGTAAAATTATGGGGTACATATCTGTGCATTTATATAGTAAATTTTTTTTATAGCAAAAGTGCACTGATTAAGTTTGGGCTTATATATTGCAACTTTTGCTTAAATACTGAGGAAATCTACTCTTGTTCATGCAGTTACAGGGTCTATTCTGTCCTGGCAGATACATCACTGTATTGTTAGACAGATAGCGAACATCAACAATAAGACTCAGTAGGCTTGACTCCAGGGGGCTGTTCCATAAACCAAGATTAGAGTATAAGCCAGGCTTATTTCGGTTAGTCAGGCTTATTTTTGGTAGATTCGGTTTCATAAATCAAACTTAAAATAGTTCAAACTCAGTTACCCTGGCAACTTATGCTGGGAAACGTACTTGGTTACTTACGTAACCTCGGTTCCCTTAGAGATAAGGGAATGAGTACTGCGTTGAAAACGCTTTGGGAAAACTCCTTTTCTCGAGAATATTGAAGCCTTTATTTTAAAACGCATTGCTGCAGCACAGGCGAGAGCATCATGCTCGCGCGAGCTAGCTGATAGGCTTTGCTGTAGGCAACTGCACGAACCAATGGCGAGAGAGCAGAGGCGCGCGAACCAATCAGAGAGCTTGGCGCCCTGCCATACTCGAGCGCGCCAAATAGGGCGTGGCAGGAGAGTATAAATACAGAGAAATCTCGCCATAAAACAGGTCTAATCGACTGAACGAAAATACCTGATGTTCGAGAATAGCACGGCAGGGCAACGCAGTACTCGTTCCCTTATCTCTAAGGGAACCGAGGTTACGTAAGTAACCAAGTACGTTCCCTTACGAGAACGTTCTCTCGTACTGCGTTGAAAACGCTTTGGGAACACTTTTTAAAACGCCGTGCTAAGTCTCGTGGCTACTCTAAATCCAGGAATCCCGGGATAGGAAGTGTAGCCAGAATACCACAGACCAGAACATCGGGCCTAAATATATAAAGTGTGTACATAGACTGGAGCAAGAGGCCAGCCTATGTAAAGTTCCCTTACAACTCAGAGAATTAGCCTGGGTCCATAGAGCCAGGGCTAGATGGAGAGAACTCGTGCTTGTAAAAGCAGGGACCTCTAAGTTATAAAATCTTGCAAATGTGGACGGAGCTGACCAGCCGGCCACCGCACAAATGTCTTCAATAGGGACACCACTAGTCCAAGCCCACGAGGAGGCGATGCCTCTCGTAGAGTGAGCTCTAACACCTATGGGGCAAGAGAGGCCCAGTGAGGTGTATGCTAGAGCAATAGCATCAACTATCCATCTGGATAGTGTGAGTTTCGTGACCGGCAACCCCTTGGTCCGGCCCCCGAAACAGACAAAGAGCTGTTCAGACTGTCTAAACGAGGCCGAACGCTCCAAGTATATTCTCAGCGCTCTAACAGGGCAGAGCGTGTGAGCATCACTGTCTTCTCCCGAAGCTGGGAGAGCCGACAGCGAAATTACCTGTGCTCTGAACGGAGTAGAGAGCACCTTAGGCACATAACCATGTCTTGGCTTCAAAAGGACTTTAGAGTCGTTAGGGCCAAACTCAAGACAGGAAGCGCTTATAGAAAGCGCATGTAAGTCCCCTACTCTTTTGACTGACGCCAGTGCCAGCAACAGAGCGGTTTTCAGGGAGAGGGACTTTAGGTCCGTCGACCGTAGAGGTTCAAAGGGAGGTCCCTTAAGGGCCCGTAGAACCAGGGAAAGATCCCAGGCCGGTACTGTGGGTGGCCGAGGCGGGTTGAGCCTCCTTGCTCCTTTAAGGAAGCGAACAATAAGGTCGCATTTTCCCAAAGAAGATCCAGCCACCAAAACGTGAAAAGCCGCAATGGCTGCCACATATACTTTGACCGTGGACGGGGAACGTCCCGCGTCCAACATCTCTTGAAGAAAGGAAAGTACCATTGGCACTTCACAAGTGTACAGGTCGAGGTCTCGAGCCTGACACCAGCTGGAGAACACTGACCATTTAAGGTGGTAGAGGCGTCTGGTAGACGGAGCTCTAGCCTCCAGAATAGTATTCAGGACGCCCTCTGGGAGGTCCTGGGGTACCCGTTGAGTGGCCATGCATGAAGGGCCCACAAGTCGGGACGGGGGTTCCAGATCCTTCTGTTCGCTTGAGCCAATAAGTCGCTCCTCAGAGGAATTGGCCAAGGGTCTGAAACAGACAGCTGCATCAACTCTGGGAACCAAGATTGGGACCGCCAGAGAGGAGCTATCAAGAGGATCGCACACCCCGTGTTCCTGATCCGTTCGATAACCTGAGGTAGCATCGAGACCGGAGGAAACGCGTAAAGGGGAAGATTGGGCCAGTCGTGGGCCAGCGCGTCCATCTTCTTCGAAAAGAAGATTGGGCAGTGACAGTTGTCTTCTGAGGCGAAGAGGTCTACCTCTGCCTGCCCGAAGACTTCCCATAATAGGAGAACTGTCTGGGGGTGGAGTGACCATTCCTCTGGGGGAACGTTGTCTGCTCCTGTGTTCAACGTGCCCGGCACGTGAGCTGCTCTGAGCGAGCGCAGATTGGTCTGAGCCCAAAGTAGCAGCTGAGTAGCTATGGCGAACAGATTGCGGGATCTGAGGCCGCCCTGGCGATTTATGTAGGACACCACTGACATGTTGTCCGTCCGGACCAAGACATGGTGTCCTGCCAGGTGTGGAAGGAAGGTTTTTAGGGCTAGAAAAACTGCTCTCATCTCGAGGCAGTTTATGTGTAGGCGTTTCTCCGAGCTCGACCAGAGGCCGGAGGCAGGCCTGCCCTCGTACAGGGCTCCCCAACCTGAGTTGGAGGCGTCTGTCGAAATGACCCTCCTTTCTGAGACCACTCCCATGCTTACGCCCTGCTGGTACCAGCTGGCGTTCATCCAGGGGGCCAGTGCTTGAATGCAGTGCTGGTCCACCCTGATACTCAAGATACCTGAACGCCAAGCGTGAGGCGGTACCTGAGGTGCTAGCCACAGCTGAAGAGGACGCATGCGCAGTAGGCCTAGTTGGAGTACTGAAGCTGCCGAAGCCATAAGGCCCAAAATCCTCTGATACGTTCGAAGGGGTACATAAGCGCCCTTCGTGAACGACGCGGCGAGCCGCTGAATCGAGAGAGCACGGGTTGATGTGGGCCATGCTCTCATAAGTACGGAGTCTAGAACTGTTCCCAGGAACGTGATACGTTGACTGGGCAACAGAATACTCTTGGAGAGGTTCACCCTGAGCCCCAGGCATTCCAGATGACTGAGAAGCCAGGCTTTGTGAGTATGGGACTCCGCCTCTGACTGACTCAAAATGAGCCAGTTGTCGAGGTAGTTCAGGATGCGCATTCCCCGTTGTCTTAGGGGGGAGAGAGCTGCATCCATGCATTTCGTGAACGTACGAGGTGCCAGTGCCAGTCCAAAAGGTAGAACTGTGTACTGGTATGTCTGCCCCTCGAAGGCGAATCTCAAGAATGGCCTGTGGTGGGGGTTCACTTGAATGTGAAAGTACGCGTCTTTTAGATCCACTGAAAAGAACCAGTCGCCTGGGCGAATCTGCGCCAGGATGTGTTTGGTTGTAAGCATTCTGAACGGCCGTGTCATGAGGGCCTTGTTCAGATGTCTGAGATCTAAAATGGGTCTTAAGCCGCCGTCCTTCTTCGGGACGAGGAAGTAACGGCTGTAAAACCCTGACTCGCTTTGTGAGGCGGGAACTTTCTCGATAGCCCCCTTTGCCAGCAGACCCTGTCCTTCGGTGCGGAGGACGTGAGACAATGTGCTCCTTACCGAAGTTTGAATAACAGCTCGAAAGCGTGGGGGTCTGCGGGCGAACTGAAGCGAGTAACCGCGCTTTATAATGTTCATCACCCACTCTGAGACTCCGGGAATGGCCTGCCATGCCAGAGCCCGATGAACCAGAGGTATGATCATATCTGAAGACTGAGCGCCCGGAGTCAGGGGCTCGACTAGACATGAATTTAAATGTGAAATTTTGCTCGATTTGTGCTTTTTGTGGGTCGCTGTTAAAACAGCGTTTGGGTGCAGAGGTGCGTGACGAATAACAGGCCCTTTTTCTGCATGTAAAACTACTCCAGCCGCCTGAGCTGAAGAGGGGGCTGTGAGAAGCACTCGAGCGATCTGGTTTCAGCCGCTGGGCGGGGCTGGTGAACCTGAGGCACTGACTTCTCTGGCCGCGGCGCGCTCTTGGGACGCCGTGAAGCCGAGCTGGAGCGTTTAGGAAGAAAGTGCTTCATAGCACTTGAAGCCTTCTGCGCTTCAGTGAAACGCTCCGCGAAGCCGTTAACAGATGGGCCGAAGAGACCAGATGTGGAAATCGGAGAATCCAGGAAGGCGGTTCTGTCTGCGTCCTTGATCTCCGTCAAATTGAGCCACAGGTGGCGCTCAAGCACAATCAAACTGGCCATACTGCGGCCGAGGGCTTGTGCGGTGGTCTTTGTGGCCCGAAGCGCCAAGTCTGAAGCACTACGGAGGTCTTTCAGGGTGTCCGGGAAAGGGCCTGTCTCATCCATGGAGCGGAGGAGCTTAGCTTGGAACGCCTGAAGTGTAGCCATGGCGTGAATCCCCGAAGCGGCTTGACCAGCGGCGGTATAAGCGCGGGTGGCCAAAGCTGAGGTAGCCCTGCAAGGCTTAGAGGGGAGCGCGATTTTAGACCTCCAACTACCTGCAGTGGGAGGGCATAAATGAACGGCGACCGCTTCCTCGATGGGGGGAAGAGACACGTAGCCCTTCTCTTCAGCGCCGTCGACGGAGGAGAGTGTGTGAGAAGCTGAAGAGCGCGTTCGCGCTGAAAAGGGCGCGCGCCAGCTTTTAGTGAGCTCCTCGTGGACCTCCGGCAGAAAAGGAGCGGCGCGCTGACGGGGGGCCTGTTGGCGGCCCGGCAGGAACCACTCGTCGAGGCGGCCTCTTGTAGGTTCAGCTGGAGAAAGCCAGTTGAGTCCTAGTTCGTCGACAGCGTGAGACATGACACGGAAAAGTTCGGCGTCAATGCTCGCACGTGTGTCAGGACGATCACACAGAGAGGAGGGGGCGGGGTCCGCGGAGCCCGACCATTCCTCGCTCTCAGATGCCGCCACAGAAACTGCGTCATCCAGGTCCTCAGCGGATCCGCCGAAGGAAACGAGTCCCGCCGCTTCGAGAGAGGGGCGTTGGTCGCTCCTCGCGAACAGAACCGGAGATGGGGGGGAGGGGCGAAGCACGCGGGGAAAGACCCGGCGTGAGCTCTTCAACCTCACCGCATTCAGGGATCCTCTGATCTCGTCGCTTCTTCCTACGGGGCTCGCGGGGCACCGAAGACGGAAGTGAAGCGGGTTCACCCTCTGAAGTAGCAAGGGTGAGTCGTGATCGGAGAACCGCCATGGTCATGCTGTCACAGTGTGGACAGCCGCCTTTAGTGAGCGCTGACTCGGTGTGCTCAGGACCGAGGCAGACAGCACACAGTGTGTGTCTGTCAGACACATGCAGGGAAACCCCGCAGGACTCACAGACAGGCATTTGAAACAACGCCGTTTGCGCGCTGTGAAAACAGCGATTTGCTCTTTTATGAGATAGCAAAAAGGATACTCGTCGGATGCCACAGGGAAACGCTCAGCCGGCGATCTGCAAGATGATCTGCCAAGACGCGAAGCTGTTCCGCTGAAGGGCTTTTCCACGGCGAGCGGCTTCTCTCTGGAGATTTCAGCGAAGAGGTGAGTCTCGAAGCTGAAGGAGATTAGATCTGTTTTATGGCGAGATTTCTCTGTATTTATACTCTCCTGCCACGCCCTATTTGGCGCGCTCGAGTATGGCAGGGCGCCAAGCTCTCTGATTGGTTCGCGCGCCTCTGCTCTCTCGCCATTGGTTCGTGCAGTTGCCTACAGCACAGCCTATCAGCTAGCTCGCGCGAGCATGATGCTCTCGCCTGTGCTGCAGCAATGCGTTTTAAAATAAAGGCTTCAATATTCTCGAGAAAAGGAGTTTTCCCAAAGCGTTTTCAACGCAGTACGAGAGAACGTTCTCGTAAGGGAACTAGCCTGGTCTAGGGCAGGCTAACTGTCAGGCTAAGCCTCAGCTGTTACACAGATCCTCTAACACTGACCGACAAGAACACAATGATATTACCACTGACACTCTCTCATACTATTACTGGACTTTATTAACCACTATTAGTCCAAAAATAAATACACAGTATACAGAAAATAAACTTAAATAAGGCAACAATGATAAATTAGACAATTTAGACATATATATATATATATATATATATATATATATATAGATAGATAGATAGATAGATGTAGTACATGTTTATGATTATTAGAAGAACATTAGAACACAATCTAAAAAAAAGCTTTTTAAAGCAGAAGTTAAAATCACAAAATTAAAAATAAATAATTACAAAAGCACAGTATAAATTTGAACTGGTAAGATGAATCTGAGCTTAGTAATTGACAGTATATTAGCCTACATTTGATTTGAGCCTACACATCTCACAACCTCATTACAATAGTCCCTTTACAGTTATTGCTATCATAAAAATACACTTATAGGTTTAAAATTCTAAATAAGGCACATCTAATGTCCAAATAACAAATATATGTATATATATATATATATATATATATATATATATATTGTATTTTTTTTAATTATTTTTATTATGTACTTTATTATGTCTTTCAATTCAAACACATTTAACACAATTATACAAATGGACAGTTCCTTTAAAGACATCATATTTTCCCCCAATAAATATTCCTTATTTTTCCTTCTACTTTTTTTCTTTTGTGATAATACCCACCAACACACGATTAGAACAATAACCAGAAAGTACATAGTTAGACACTTTTACATATGATTTAAGGGGGAAAAGACAAAAAATAATAAATATTAATACAAATTTCCGCTGCGCGTCGGACGGTTCACGCCTCGCCGTCGTCCATTAAAACGTGATAATGGACACCTCGTCGGGCATTAACCCTTACATATAGTAATAGTTACTTAGTGTGTTAATAAATGCTTTATTAACATGTATTTCTACTGTAATTCATGGTTAATTCAGGGAGTTATAAAGCATTTAGTAGTGGTCAGTTCACTATTTTTGTGAGCTCAAAGTGAGGACCAGTTAAGCCTTGTAAAGCGTTTATAAAGGAGATTTAAAGGTTGTTAAATATTTTTATGTTCTGTATCGCTGTGTGTGTTGGTTTCCTTTTTCTGTTTAGAAGAAAACTGAGCCTTTAAATCTCCTTTATAAATGCTTTACAAGGCATAACTAGTCCTCACTTTAGATTAGCTCACAAACATAGTTAATTGACCACTACTAAATGCTTTATAACTACCTGCATTTACTACATATCTTACACTTTCTAAGTGAATTTATGAACCACTGACAACTCCTAAATAACTGCTTTGAAAATAAAGCAATACTTCATTTAGGAATGATAAATTGATCAATAATATATAATGTTAAATATATATATATATATGAAGACTTAAGATGCAAAAGCCTCTAAGTGCCATCTGAAATTTTCTTCTAGAATGATCATTTTTATCAAGCTTGTATGTTTATGTTCAGTTATTTCACTTTAAAGCCAATGAAAATGACCTATTAATTGTCATTAAAGTGAAATTACTGAACCTAAAGATAAAAAATGCTCATTTTAAAAGATCATTTCAGATGGCACTTAGAGGCTTTTGCATCTGAAGTCTTTATATATATATATATATATATATATATATAATTGTTAAACACATTTTAGATATGCTTATAAATCAAGAATAAATAATTTATAGATGTATTTATAAACTGCTTATTAATTCTATTAATGCTTTATAAATTATGAATTAACTGTTTACTAATGATTAATAGCGTGCAGTTATTATAAAGTGTTACCAAACATTAAATGACATGAATAAGAATAAAATGAATAAATGATAAATTGTGTAAATCAAATGACAGCTACATACATGACTAATGATTAATGATAATAATGATAAATTATTATAAACTCAAATCTAAGAAACTAAAACACAACACAGATATATGGTTTAAGAAACGCACACACACACACACACACACACACACACACACACACACACAGGTTTGAGATCCTCAGATTCTTCATTTACACCAGAATTAATCAACAAACTGTGCACTGATTGGCCTGTGTCTCTCACTCATCCTTACACCGTGTCCTAACATCACGCGACACGATAAAAGCCGTCTTTTCCACGTTAATCAGAGTGTTTGTCCTAACCAGCCGCGACGGCGACACGCGACAATTCTATTTTAGAAACGGTTTCTATTTTTCTGCGACGCCGCGCTGGAACAACAAACACAAAGTATGTCAATGATAATCTCAGGTGCTTTACGTGCTTTATTTAATGTTAAAAGCGTGTCATGTGACTTTGAAAATCATTTAGTGCTCCAGCTTTGAAGCTGTAAAATCAACAATGGATAATTCACCTCAGATTTTGAAATTAAGCAAATGGAAACAAGGCCGTTCAAACTTTGAACAAACAAGTGTATTCTTTGACAAATATTTTTTTAGTAACTCAGTATGTATTTTTAATAATATTTTGGTGTAATATTTGTGAATTTGATTATGTAGGGGGGAGACTGGTGATGGTTGTAACACGGGTCAGTTGTATCAATTCCAATCTGTCCAATCAGGAACTAGCTACAAATCACCTGATTCACTTTGCACATGCTCAGTTTAGTTCTTATTCCACATATGATAAAGTAAAGCCCTGTGGCAGACACAGCACATGTTAGAGTGGAAAAAACAATTTTGAGATAAGAAAGTAATTTTTTTTTTTACTTTTTTTGTTTCTTTGTTATGGGAATTTCTGCTTTGTAGTTAAACTCCTCAAACTTTTATTATGTTTATTGTGTGTCTGTGTAGATATTTTCCATGCAAGTTGTTAGTGCTAATGTTTTGCCTGTTAGCTGTAAGGTGAGCTAGTTCATGGCTACATGACTCTGGGTTAGTTGTAACAACAAGACTCTGGGTTAGTTGTAACAACAATGAAACATAAAATTTTATTATGGCCAATACTACAGACTGACAGTAACAACCATGCTTACACAAATAGAATGTTCAAGTGTTCAAGTTAAAACACACTGAGACTAAGAGTGACACACACACACATCAGTTATATTGAAAAGTCAGTGTTGAATAAAAACCTTTCAAAATATTTTTTTTTGGTCAAAATCCTTATTTCATTATGTTACATATCACCCCGGTGGATATCATAATGTTACATCTCACCCCAGGGTATGTTACAACTAACCCAGACTATGGGGTGAATTGTAACATTTCACTCCTCGTGTTTGAATCTAAACCATGCATTTTCTGTTTGTGTTGCAAAGATAATAGCTTTGTCATTTAATAGCAGACACTTGTAACTAGTTTGGATCACATTTTGAACACACTGACTTCAAAGTACTACAAGATATAGACAGAAAGGTCAAAATTGTTACAACCATCCCCAGTCTCCCCTACTTATCCCTTTTCTTGCGAGATTACTCTCTGATGCCGCGAGTCTCTGCCCACAAGGTTTTGATTGGTTTTGACCCATCTCGTAGTCGCGTCGCTTCTGGTGTGGACAGGCAAATTGCTTGTCCCTGGAATCTTATTGTCACATTATGTTCAGTTAGTTTCATTAACATTGACTTTTAGTTTGTTTTCATGTTCATCATGTGTTCCTTTGATCAGTTTTCCCGCTCCTCATTATTAGTTCATATGTGTCAGCTGTGTTCTATTAATCATCCTAATTTGTGTTTGCTATATAAGTTGGTGTTGGTCCCTCACATTCATTCTCTGTCCGATCACCGTTGTCCTATGTGAGTTACTCTGCCTGTTTGCATACCTGGTGGATATTTATCATTAAACATTGTGTTGGAACTTGATTTTTCTGTCTTCCTGAAACCACAAGTGAGAGATGATCGGACCGCCCAGAAAGGACTAAGTTTGTTGTCCTGGCTCAGGAGAGCCATACCTTTTTTTTTTTCTTTTTTTTTAAAAGGATTTTCTTTGTTTGGCCGTCACCAGCTGCCTGGACGACGAGACCCTAAAGACCCTATTCCGGATCGGGGCACCATTCCACTAGCATATCGACCTCCCAGACACCACAGGGCTGGACTGGAGGGAGACTATCATTTGGTGTCTGGAGAGCATCGCGTCCCAATTCGGAACCCAGCCAGACCCAGAGCAAACATTGACCCAAATGACCGTGGAGAAGTCATGAGAGCCCCCCGCAGATCGAGCAACACAACCCGCTGCGACGAATGAGCCAGAACCCGAGGACAAGAGGCCAGAGCTTGCCATCGCCCCGGTAGTGAAGTCTCAGTGTGAATCTGACCAGGGGAGTGAGCCCACGACACCAGGGATTGAGGGAACGGAACGCGAGGACTGGCTGATGGATTTTTATGGAGACTTGTCGGTTCCCACCCTATCCCACCCGGTACCTGAATCCTTTGTGGACCATGAGAATTGTCTGGACAATATACTGCTAGTTTGTTCGGAGAACCACTGCTTTTGAACTGGGAGCTTTTATTTTCATTAACCTGCATATACTGTCATTGTCATCTCCTCATGGTGATACTGGTCTCCTCATGGTGATACTGAGTTCACTGGTTTTCGAATGCGCATGCTAGTCTGAACGCGTTGTTGTCTTTGGAGCTCCATCGATTGATTTATAATTCTTGATTTCTCTTTAAACTCATTTACAATGAACATTTTCTACTTTTCCTCACCTCATAGTTATAACGCGGACTGTTGAGCAGACGCGTCTCAAGCCTAGTGATCCAACGCTGGATACTCCTATAGGTTACGTCCGTGGATCACGATCGGATCTTCTGTCAGATAACATCTCCAAAATGTTAAATACCTTTTGACTAGTAACCAAAAATCCAAATCATAGTCTCTGCTGCACCAAATTAACTGATGTAAATAGTGTAGAACATTGCATAGAAATTGTGTCTATTCCTCGTTTAGTGAGATCAAATAATAAATCTACTGCAGGATCTAGGAAAAATCTAATTGTTATTAAAACAGAAAATGTTGCTATTAGTAAACAAAAACAATTTCTAAAGCTAGGTCTTTTAAACATTAGATCACTCACACCTAAGGCAGTTATTGTAAATGAAATAGTCACAGATAATAGCTTCGATGTACTTTGCCTAACTGAAACCTGGCTTAAACCAAATGATTATTTCGGTCTAAATGAGTCTACTCCATCAGGATACTCCTATAAACATGAGCCCCGTCTGATTGGTCGTGGCGGCGGTATTGCAACAATCTATAGAGATTTTCTCAATGTTACTCAGAAAACAGGTTATAAGTTTATTTCATTTGAAGTACTTGTACTAAATGTTATGCTCTTAGACGCTAGAAAAACATCCCTATTATCTTTAGCCTTGGCTACCGTATATAGACCGCCAGGGCCTTACGCTGATTTCCTAAAAGAATTTGCAGATTTTCTCTCAGACCTATTGGTCAATGTCGATAAAGCATTAATTGTTGGAGATTTTAACATACACGTAGATAATCAAAATGATGCGTTAGGGGCTGCGTTTATAGATTTATTAAACTCCTTTGGGGTCAAGCAAAACGTTACCGGACCAACTCATCGTTTTAATCATACACTCGATTTAATTATATCACATGGAACCGATCCAACCGATATAGATATCATTCCACAAAGTGATGATGTCACTGACCGTTACATGGTAACTTGCATATTACGTACTGCTGTAATATGTCATGCTGCGCCGCGTTATCGATTAGGCAGAAAAATCCTTCCATCCACCATAGATAATTTTTCAAATTGCTTATCGGATCTGTCTCAGCTGCTGCCTGAACCCAAACAAACAGATGAACTAGAGGAACTAACCAGCACTATGAGCACCATTCTCTCTTGAAAATTGAATATTGTTGCACCTATGAGACTAAAAAAGGTCAGAGAGAAAATTAAAGCACCGTGGTACAACAATACTACGCGTGTTCTAAAGAGAGAAACCCGTAATTTAGAGCGTAAATGGAAACAAACTAATTTAGAGGTTTTTAGAATCGCTTGGAAAGACAGTACGTCACGTTATAAAAAGGCCCTAAAAGCAGCCAGGGCTGAGCACCTCCGCAAACTAATAGAAAATAACCAAAACAATCCTAGGTTTTTATTTAACACCGTGGCTAGACTAACAAATAAACAAGCGTCACCTGAACAAAATATTCCGTTACAGTTTAGTAGTAATGATTTCATGAAATTTTTCATTGAGAAAATAGAAAACATCAGAACCACAATTGTAAACGTTCAATCCTCAATCGCGCCTTATAATTCAGCCTCGATTATCACCCCGCAAGAACAATTACAGTGCTTTACAACTATAGAACAAATAGAGTTAAATAAACTTATCACTTCCTCTAAAACAACAACATGTTTATTAGATCCCATACCAACTAAACTACTGAAAGAAGTGTTACCTGTAGTGGAAGAGCCTCTCCTCAATATTATTAACTCATCTTTAACTTTAGGGGCCCTATTTTAACGATCTGAAACGCAAGTGTCAAAGCGCAAAGCCCAAGTAACTTTGTGGGCGGGTCTCGGCGCTGTTGCTATTTTCCCGGCGGGATAAATGACTCTTGCGCCTGGCGCAAATCTAAAAGGGGTTGGTCTGAAGTAGCTTCATTATTCATAGGTGTGGTTTGGGCGTAACGTGAAATAAACCAATCAGAGCATCATCTCACATTCCCTTTAAGAGCAGACGCACTTTTTCCTTGGCGTATTGCTATTATAACGGCGGATTTGCCAGGCGCGCGTCAAGAGCGGTTCACAGCCGAGGAGAGCAACGCTCTCGTCACGGCCGTAAAAGAGAGAGAAGTGACATTGGGGATGGAGAAACACACCCAAATTAGCTTCGGCTAAACAGGCATATTTGTGGGTAAATGTGTAAGCTAGATGTATGCTTTTATAATAAATTATTATATTTATAATAAATTATCTATCTATCTATCTATCTATCTATCTATCTATCTATCGTTTGTAATAATATGATTTGCAAAAATGAAAACTGCTGCTTCTGTGTAGATTAGAGAATCACAGTGTATGAGCGTTTGTGCACTCTATACATTATGGTCAAGCATGCGCCCTTAAAATAGCATAATGAACAACGCGCAACGCGCCACTGACTTTAGACTAGGTTTTTTCTGGCCAGTGGCGCAATTGTTTTATGGAACAGTAAAATAGCACCAGGGATTGTTTGCGCCGGAACACGCCTCCTTTTTTGCGCTGAACCGCCCAGAGAGCGCAAGTTCATTCCCTAGTTTACCGACGTGCTTCTGTGGAGGGAAAAGCGCGCTTTGCGCGGGTGCAAAATAGGAATGAAACATGCGTCGGTGTACAAAGTCAATTGCGCTGGGTGCAAGATAGGGCCCCAAGTCATGTTCCAAAAACATTTAAACTGGCAGTTATAAAACCTCTCATTAAGAAACCACAATTAGACCCAAATAATCTAGCAAATTATAGACCCATTTCAAATCTTCCTTTTATGTCCAAAATACTAGAAAAAGTTGTGTTCGCCCAACTAGGCTCTTTCTTACAAGAAAATGACATCTATGAAAAGTTTCAGTCTGGGTTCAGGCCGCACCATAGCACTGAAACTGCGCTCGTTAAAATCACAAATGATTTACTCTTAGCTTCTGACCAAGGCTGTATCTCAATATTAGTTTTACTTGATCTTAGTGCTGCGTTCGATACTATAGATCATACAATACTCTTAGATTGACTACATAATTATACCGGTGTTCAAGGACAAGCATTAAGCTGGTTCAGATCATACCTATCTGACCGATACCATTTTGTTTATTTAAATGGAGAAAAATCGATCATAACTCCAGTAAACTATGGAGTGCCGCAAGGATCTGTGTTAGGCCCTCTATTATTCTCAATATATATGCTGCCACTTGGAAATATTATAAGGAAAAATTAGAGTTCCATTGTTAAAAATTAGTTTCCATTGTTATGCTGATGACACTCAAATATATATTTCATCACGGCCGGATAAAAACGCTAAATAATCCAAATTGACAGACTGTGTTAAAGATATAAAAGATTGGATGACGCGCAATTTTCTTTTATTAAATCCAGACAAGACAGAGGTACTACTTATCGGTTCAAAAAACCGCCCACAAAACCTCTTACAATACAACTTTAACATAGTAGGATGTCCTGTTACTTTATCCTCTACAGTAAAAGACCTGGGTGTTATATTAGATTGTAACCTGTCTTTTGAAAATCATATTTCATATGTTACAAAAACAGCCTTTTTCCACCTCAGAAACATTGCTAAGCTACGTAATATGCTATCAGTTTCTGATGCAGAAAAGTTAGTTCATGCGTTCATGACCTCGAGACTAGATTACTGTAATGCTTTATTAGCCGGTTGTCCTGCATCCTCAATAAACAAGCTACAGTTAGTCCAAAATGCCGCCGCTAGAGTTCTTACTAGATCAAGAAAATATGATCATATAACACCAATTTTATCATCACTGCATTGGTTACCTATAAAGTCCCGTATTAATTACAAGGTATTGCTACTGACTTATAAAGCCCTAAACGGCTTAGCTCCAGTCTATCTAACGGATTTTCTATCGCCCTATAATCCATCGCGCTCTTTAAGATCACTAAATTCAAGGCTTTTGGTCATACCTAGGATATCCAGATCCACCAAAGGAGGGAGATCATTTTCACATTTAGCTCCAAAACTCTGGAATAGCCTTCCTGATACTGTTTGTTGCTCAGACTTGCTCTCCCAGTTTAAAACTAGATTAAAGACGCATCTCTTCAGCCAGGCATTTATATAATATTTTTAATCTTACAGTTAAATCCGGTCTCTACTTCATAAACGCCAGAGGAGAACTGGCCCCCGACTGAGCCTGGGTTCTCCCAAGGTTTTTTTTTCTCCATTTGGTCACCTGATGGAGTTTTTCGGTTCCTTGCCACTGTTGCCTTTGGCTTGCTCAGTTGGGGATACTTAATTTAATTAATCAATCAACAATACTATTGATCAGCATTATCAAACATGGATGTTTTACACTAGAAACAAACACTGATGTAGGCTACTATTTTATTTAATACTGTGAAGCTGCTTTGATACAATCTGTATTGTGAAAAGCGCTATATAAATTAAGTTGACTTGACTTGACTTGACATCCTGTTTTCGGTTGAAGTCCAAAGTAGTTGATTGTCGAGTTCACGCGCATAGGTTTAGTTACCTATGATCGCGCGCGTGAACTCGGCAATCGACTACTTTGGACTTCAACCGAAAACAGGATGTAAATACAGGTATTTGCGCTGGCTTAAATAATATAATTTTTATCCATTTCTTTCACATCTACTGCAGTCTGATTCACTCGTGTTCACGCTGAAGGAATCACTCACATGACCTGTGCACTTGTAATGACACATCAAGGATGTTAAGAGGCTAAAAGCAGGTTTAAATATTGCCCCATTGAAGTCAACAGGGTGCAAATTTTAAAAAGAGGATAACACGGTGTAGGCAACACCGATTTTTGTCGTTGTTCTCTGTATTGACAGCACTCCAAATTTACAAAAAAATGAGCTCAATGTTAAAATTGACCGGAGTTCTCCTTTAAGGTCACTAGATTCGAGGCTTTTGGTCATACCTAGGATATCCAGATCCACCAAAGGAGGGAGAGCATTTTCACATTTAGCTCCAAAACTCTGGAATAGCCTTCCTGATACTGTTCGTTGCTCAGACTCGCTCTCCCAGTTTAAAACTAGATTAAAGACGCATCTCTTCAGCCAGGCATTCATATAATACTTTTAATCTTACAGTTAAATCCGACCTCTAGTTCATAAACGCCAGAGGAGAACTGGCCCCCGACTGAGCCTGGGTTCTCCCAAGGTTTTTTTTTCTCTCCATTAGGTCACCTGATGGAGTTTTTCGGTTCCTTGCCACTGTTGCCTTTGGCTTGCTCAGTTGGGGATATTTGGGGATATTTAATTTAATTAATCAATCAATGATACTATTGATCAGCATTACCAAATGTGGACGTTCCACTAGAAACAAACATTGATGTATTGTTTTAATTTAATACTGTGAAGCTGCTTTGATACAACCTATGTTGTGAAAGGCGCTATATAAATAAACTTGACTTGACTTGACTTGACTTGATTGTGACTATGGCTTTAGCAAGTCACCTCTCTCTGTCACCACAATGCTCAGCCAGTCTTCAGCCCCATCACTACTAGATGTCTGCAGCCCTGCGCGTCTCTGGGGATCCCCTGCCAGGACGTCAAGCCACAGGTCATGCAATCACTAGCAGCGCCTGTCCCAGAGGATCCTGCGTTTCCGCCTCTCGCCTTCGACCTCTTCCCTCCATCTCGGCCCGTCAACCTGACCAGAGACCCTTAGCCTAGTGGCTCTTCTAGGTTCCCTCATCCCACCGGCTCCCTCCTGGTCTATCGTCACACTGCCTTCGCCACGGACTTTCGGGCCGTCCACTACACATCGACCCTCCACCCCTTTGGCTGCTCGGATGTTTGGTCCTCGGATGTTCTGGCTCCACTTCCATCGCTCATATTTATCATTAAACGTTGTGTTGGAACTTTTTCTTCTGTCTTCCTGAAACCTCACGTGACACTTATCGCGTCGCATCTGGTAGGACACGGTGTTAAACATGCTCTTACTTTTATTATGGAGTTTAGTGGGATCTCATCGTTCACTCCACCAATACGGCTCTAGTGCTCGACTGAAGAACCAGAACATGTTAATTCAGTGACAGAGGTTCAGCTGTAGGATTATTCCATAGCAACCCTTGTTTGTAACCATGACAACTTATCACCATCACCTGTCCTTCATTCAGTCTCTTGTTATCTAGTGTATTTAAGCCCTCAGTCATCTGATGTTCATGTCCTGTTCAAATCAGAACTGCTCCCACAATATCTGTATCTTTTAAATCTAAGTTAAAATCTTTTTTATTGGATCTGGCTTATAATTCACGAGTTCTGTCTTTCTATGCTTTGTTTACTTTGTCTTTGTCACTATATTACTATGTCTTTGTCTGTATTGTCTTGAATGGTTATTCATTCTGTACAGCACATTGGTCAATGGCAGTTGTTTTTAATTGTGCTTTATAAATAAATTAAAATCAAAATTGTCTTGTGTTAATGCTTCGTGCTGGTGTTTATTAAATGTAAGTGTTCACCGTCTTTCTGCGTCAAGCCTCTTATCTTGGATTATCTAGTCAAGCCAGCGTGTGACAGTCACTGATTTATCATGCAGCTCAAAGCATTATGGGTAGAATTTCTCTACAATCTATTCTGATTCATCAACACAGTTTCACTGATGAATTATAATAAACCATAAACCCAGGATAGAGCGGTTGAGTGAATGTGGTCTGGACTGTGTGGATGAGGCTCATTGTGTCAGAGACGCTGTAGAAGGACAGAGTTCCTGCACTGTGATCCACATACACTCCTATTCTACCGTGATCCACACACACTCCTGTTCTACTGTAATCCACACACACTCCTGTTCTACTGTGATCCACACACACTCCTGTTCTACTGTGATCCACACACACTCCTGTTCTACTGTGATCCACACACACTCCTGTTCTACTGTGATCCTCACACACTCCTGTTCTACTGTGATCCACACACACTCCTATTCTACCGTGATCCACACACACTCCTGTTCTACGGCTGATGGGCTTTACAGGGAGTTTAGTAGACCTATATATGTTATTGTGTATGAATAAGTATCTGGAGGAAGAGCAGAACAAACTCCAGGACTGATCATTACATCCAAACAGACACTCTTTACCTGATCCCTTCCTGCTGATGCTCTTATATGACACTGATATGAACACTTTAGTACCACTCCACTCAATCTCCCAGTAACAGCGTCCACACACACTCTCTCTACACAACACCTGAGCATTATCAAATCTGTCTGGATGATCAGGATACAAATGAAACTCTGGGTAAGTGTCAGTAATCACTCTGTTCCTCTCAGACAGAAGGAGGTGTTTATTCACTGTGTTCAGATCCAGAGTGAGCTGATGGGAATCTGATGGAGATAAAACACATCAGAATCAGGAATTATGAATCTGTCTGATCTTTTAATGTATCTGAACTCTTCATGTTCAATATATCATCGGTGTCTCAGTACAGTTTACCAGATATCCTGAGCAAATCATCATTTACATGATCAAGTCTAAAACTCTTCTGTCATGTTTTCTTTCACTTCTCCAGGAAGAACATGAACACACTCAGTGAGTTTTTCTGCTTGTTTTCTCAGTGACTTACATTGTAGAAAGTCGTTCCTGGTCCTGGGAACAATGTTGGAGAAAGTGACTGTGGAAATCAACAGACATGAAGAGTGTGATTATCATGTCAAGAGAAAATGATCCCTGCATCCGTTCCTAAGACATTTCTAATATGATCTTCTACATGATCTGAGATGATGGAGGATCATTTCTGAGAGCAGAATCTCCAGGACTTTACCTCTGTCAGAGATCTTCTTCTCTTTGCAGAAATCCTCCAGTTTGACTCTCAGCTGACGGACAGATTCTCTCACGCCATCAAAAGAGGAGAGAGAACTGAAGAGATTGTCATTTACGTCTGTAGATTCAGGAGGAGCTGAGAGAGACTGGAAACTCTAGAGAAAATAGAAATCAAAGCTAATCCCCTTGTATACAAATAAATAATGCCCAACTGAGACATTCACATTGTTTAAAATGAATAACCACATTCCTAGCATTAGGATCCTTTTGAAGAGAATGTTGTTTTTAGTCGAGTGATTCTGCATCTTCTCTCCACGTAATCTGATCTCACTAACACGCCAGTGCCAACAATGTTACGATGATGAAGTAGGCGTTGATTGTCTTCTGCAGAGGCATCACTATTACGTCATAAAGAGGCACATTCCACAACCAGTTGTTCGCTGGGCTTGGTTACAATAAAAGCTGTTTATAGACTAACAAGGAAGTTTTCAGTTCTGAAACTTACAGGACATTCTTATAGTATGATGACGTCTTGTATGTCAAAAGCTCAAGAAAAATTTGATTTCTCAGTTCATAACCCCTTTAAAGCCTGTTTAACAAACGTTTGTTTTCATCAATGTTTACGGTGTATTTTCACTATATTTTCTGTTAAGTTAAATGCGAAGCACAAATACGCTCAGCAGTGAAAGTCCACTTACAGCTTCTGTTCACTTCTGTGACGTCTGCAGTGTGAATTATGTTTTCTGATCATATGGTGCCAATATAAATAGTGTGAACATTATTTCATCAGTGTGTAGTTTCATACCTGTTTCTCTGTCCTCTGTGCTGCAGCTGATACAGTGTTGTGGTTTTTATGTTCGTCCATCAAACACAGCACACATATAAACTTCTGGTCAGTGCGACAGAAAACCTCAAGGAGTTTATCATGTGTTTGGCAGATCATCTCCTGCAGTCGTCCAGTGGCATCAGTCAAATTGTGTCTCTTTCCTTTAAACAAACTCTCATGTTGTTCAAGGTGACTTTGACAGTAAGAGATCAGACACACCAGACAGGACTTGACGGCTTTGTGTTTTCTTCCAGTACAGACGTCACACTGCACATCTCCAGCTCCAGCGTAACAGTCAGCAGGAAGTTTAGTCTTCTTCAGTTTCTCCACCAGTTCAGCCAGCATGGTGTTTTTAGCTAAAGCAGGTCTTGGACTGAAGGTCTGTCTGCACTGAGGGCAGCTGTAGACTCTCATCTGATCCTCTTGATCCCAGCAGCCTGTAATACAAATCTTACAGTAACTGTGTCCACAGGGAATGGCCACTGGATCCTTCAGGAGATCCAGACACACTGGACACAGGAACTCATTCTGATCCACTGAAATTCTGGCTTCTGCCATTTTACTGCATGAGACACACAAACACACAACAGCTCAACTGCACTTTAGTTTACCTGAACTCTTAATGTGATTCCCTGAATGTATTTCCTGTTTTTTTGTTCTGTGTTTGAATGACATGTAAAACAGGTTCATCTGCAAGTCTGCAAATCAGGTTCCTTATTACTGGTCCTTGTTTCAACCATACTTCCACCCACCTGGATGTTATTTTAAATGCAAAAACCTTTCTTACTTGATTCAGGTGTGTTCAGTAACAACTAGAACGAAACTCTATTGTGTCTCTCCAGAAATAGCTGTGGGCGGCGCGTTCAAACCACACTTTGATGTTCAATTGTAGCAGCAGGGTTGAATAAAGGAAATTTGCTCTCTCACTGATGTTTGTATGTTTATTGTCCTTATTAACTTCACAACACCTTCAGAACACCATAAGAGAACGTAAATAATTCACGTTCATATAAATGACTATATAGCAACAAAATGACTAAATACTATCATTTATCATAAACAACTTAAAATTACTCATAAATCAAACAAACACATACAAAAAACAATCTTAAAGACAAGATAAGCTATAATTGCATAAATATACATGAATACCTTGTACTCTTTTCCAACCAGGTGCTAAACAACAGAGACAAAAAATACAAAATACAACAAAAATAAAACAACAAACAGCAACTAGACGCCTAAATTCACTTAAAAGTGACCTTAACACTCGAATTCAGTTCAGTGAATCCGTGACCGCATGGTTCTGTGTCTCCGTCTGTCAGCGATCTTCTGTGTATGCGTGCTCTCTTGCGCGAGCGATCTGTTTGCTTTTCAAAATAAAGATCTCTATAGGTTAAATAACTTAGAGTGCAAAGTAACGTTCCAAAATATAATACACACATAACTAATATTAAGAAACTATAGAATTATGATAAATAATATCAGAATTATATATTAATCTCCAAAATGAATTAAAATAACTGAGGGTTATTTACAAATGATCCCACTAAATCATGAGTGACTACAAATCTCAAACTTTAAATCACAAATGACTTCTAAAATAAATTACCCTTGTTAAAGGCTAGATGTAAAAGAAAAACATATTCTACTATGAACTCCATAAATCCGTCTCAATCGGCCCAATGGCAGTTTCCGATCAGCGGGTGAAGGAATGCGTCTTTCCTTGTGGCAAAGTAATTTGATTATATGAAATACATTTTCATATGTAATTACCTAATTATTTCATCTGACTCCATAAATGAAAAGGTTTTAATGATATCTGTGCATCATTAGATGTGAGCGAATGTTTGACTATTCTTTTTAACTCTTTAATGAAAATAATCAGTTAGAATAAAAATTACAGTAGAGTCAAATAGAATAAAATCAAATGTTTACAATTTATTATGTCAGGTAAATGTATCACGTACACTTTGCATCATGGGCTGGGCTGGTTTACAGACTCGCCCGAGCCTCGGGCTGCATTTCATTATATAGACAGAAACTTCTTTCACGTGGCTAACATTGGGAATTTGCATTCAGAGGTTACACCTTTTGAGAGCAGGAGGCCATTTGCCTGGAAGACACACCCTCCTGTGTGCAAGATATTTCTAAACTCTTAAGAACTTTATTACCTTTTGGTTACTAACCAGAAACCTGGCTAAAACCAAACAATTACATTACTTTAAATGAGACCACCCCACAAGATTACGGTTATAAACATGAACCTAGTCTGAAAGGCAAAGGGGGAGGTGTTGCTGTAATTTATAGTAATACTTTAAAAATTACTAAGAAGTCTAGTTTCAAATATAATTCTTTTGAAGTGTTGGTATTTAATATAGCAATATATAGTGTAAATGATAAATCACGTTTGAGATTTGTGCTGGCTACTGTATACAGGCCACCAGGGCACCATACAGACTTTATCAAAGAATTTGCTGACTTTCTATCAGAGTTAGTACTGGCTGCTAGCCTGGCTAACGTCAGACCTCGTCTCATTGAGACGTGGTCTGGGAACCACATGTTAATTTTCTCGTATTTGAGGCGTGGTTTACGAATGCCCAGTGCCGTTTATTGGGCGCTACGAATGTCTATCAAATGCACCTGTACGTAGCTCATAGCCAATCGTTTCAATTATACCAGATGACGTATGTAGAGCGACAGAAATTCGACGAGGAAGAAGACGAAATAAACTTGCGTTCTAAACTACTTAGAACACTATCTAAGGCTGCATCGAAAGGTAACTTCGCGTCTGATTCCATGTTGGATCCATAGATATAAACAAACTGCTTCGGTGTGTCGCATAGACGTCGTCATCATTTTGCTGCTCCCTCCCCGTTCTGTGATTGGTTCCCTTTTTAAGGGGAAAATCTGGTCCATGGTGTCCAGGCTGCCTAGCAGCGTGAATAAAATCGTGCTGCGCGCAAGGCAGCATGGGGAAACCCAGGCTAACTGGCTGCAGATAAAGTCCTAATTGTTGGTGATTTTAATATACACATCGATAATGAAAAAGATGCATTGGGATTGGCATTTAAAGACATTTTAAACTCTATTGGAGTTAGACAACATGTGTCAGGACCTACTCATTGTCGTAATCATACTCTAGATCTAATATTATCACACGGAATCAATGTTGATGCCGTTGAAATTCTGCAGCAGAGCGATCTCAGATCATTATCTAATCTGCAAAGTCGACTCCGTGTTATAAATATGTTAGACCTATCACTTCTGACACTAAATATTGCTTTATCAACAATCTTCCTAATTAGTTTCATCATCTCAGCATCCCAGATAGCTTAGAAGAACTCGATATTGTGACAGAAACTTTTAACTCTCTCTTTTCCAGCACTTTAAACACAGTTGCTCCGTTGCGCTTAAAGAAGATTAAAGAAAATAGTCCAAAGCCGTTGTACAACGAGCACACTCAGGCCCTTAAGAGAGCAGCCAGAAAAATGGAACGCAACTGGAAGAAAACAAAACTAGAGGTATTTCGCATTTCATGGAAAGAGAACTCGATTGCATACAGAGAGGCCTTAAAAGCTGCTAGATCTGCTTATTTTTCAACCCTATTAGAAGTAAATAAACAAAACCCTAGGTATTTATTTGAAACCGTGGCTAAACTAACAATAAATAAAGCTTCAAGCCCAGAAGTTTTCAAGCAACACAGCAGTAATGACTTTATGAACTTCTTCAATTACAAAATTGATAATACCAGGGAGAAAATTATAACTATGCAACCGTCTACTACAGTATCGCATCAGGGAGAGCATTGTAGTGTCCCTAAGGAAAAAGATACTAGAAAAGGCAGTATCTTTACAACTATGTTCCTTTTTAGAAAGAAATGATATCTGCGAGGATTTTCAATCAGGAACTGTACCATAGTACTGAGACAGCTCGCATTAGAGTCACAAATGATTTGCTCTTATCATCCGATCGTGGATGTCTCTCTATTAGTGTTACTCGATCTTAGTGCTGCATTTGACACTATCGACCACAACATTCTTTTAAATAGACTCAAAATTATGTTGCCATTAGTGGAAATGCATTAGCATGGTTTAAATCATACTTATCTGACCGTTATCAGTTTGTAGCAGTAAATGAAGAGATGTCTTATCGATCACATGTTCAGTATGGAGTACCACAAGGCTCAGTACTAGGACTGTTGCTGTTCCCTCTGTACATGCTACCCTTGGGAGATATCATTAGGAAGCATGGCATTAGTTTTCACTGTTATGCTGATGATACTCAGCTCTATATTTCTTCACGCCCTGACGAAACTTACCAATTCACAAAATTAACGGAATGCATAGCTGATATAAAAAATTGGATGACTAGTAATTTCCTGCGACTTAATTCTGAAAAAACAGAGATTCTAATTATTGGACAAAAAACGTCCTCATGTAACAATCTAAAATACTGTCTAACACTTGATGGCTGCTCTGTTAAGTCTTCGTCGTCGGTTAGGAACCTGGGTGTGCTCTTTGATACCAATCTTTCATTTGAAAGTCACGTGTCTAGTATCTGTAAAACCGCAATTTTTTATCTTAAAAATATATCTAAATTACGTCATATGCTCTCAATGACAAATGCGGAACAGTTAGTTCATGCGTTCATGACCTCAAGGCTAGATTATTGTAATGCTCTTATGGGTGGTTGCCCTGCACGCTTAATAAACAAACTACAGCTAGTTTAAAACGCAGAAGCTCGAGTTCTTACCAGAACCAGGAAGTATGACCATATTAGCCCGGTTCTGTCAACACTGCATTGGCTCCCTATTAAACATTGTATACATTGTAAAATATTGCTGATCACTTACAAAACACTAAATGGTTTAGCTCCCCAGTACTTGAGCGAACTCTTAATGCATTATAGTCATTCACATATATTGCGATCTCAAAATTCCGGCTAGTTGGTAATACCTAGAATATCAAAATCGACTGCAGACGGTAGATCCTTTTCCTATTTAGCACCAAAACTTTGGAACAATCTTCCTAATATTGTCCGGGAAGCAGACACACTCTGTCAGTTCAAATCTAGACTAAAAACACATCTCTTTGACCTAGCATACACATAACACATTATAGACTTCTATAATTCAATTTAGGCTGCATAGTTTAGATCAGCCGGAACCGGGAACACTCCCCATAAATCCTGATGTACTTGGTACATCATAAGAAGGATGGCGTCTACACTAATATTAGTCTCTCTGTTTATCCGAGGTTTACCGCAGTCCGCTGGATCCAGGCCGTATCCAGATCTGATGAAGGACCTGAGCCTGGACCCATCCATAACGCATCCCTGAAGTGCCAGCCTCATCAGCCCTGTGAAGGCCTCATCGACACGACAGCCATCGGCACTGATCCTCAACAAACTCGTCTCCATACCGGCATGATGACTCCGACCTCCAACCAGATGGAACTGGAATAATATTCTGAATGTTCTGATCCAATCTGACTTCTGACCTGTAATGCTGCCTGGATCATAATCATACACTGTTCGCTCGTTGGCCAGAGGAGAACTGAGCGACTGAGCCTGGGTTGTCCCAAGGTTTTTTTCTCCATTCTGTCACTGATGGAATTTTGGTTCCTTGCCACTGTTGCCTTGGCTTTTGGCTTGCTTAGTTGGGGACATTTAATATTCAACAATATTATTGATCTGCCTTACTTAAGGTAGACGATCATGCAATTTTCTTCTAGAAACAAACTTTGTTGTATTATTTTCATGTTATCACTGTGAAGCTGCTTTGGTACAATCTGTATTGTAAAAAGCGCTAATTAAATAAAGGTGACTTGACTTGACTAGACTACTTTGGCAATGAGACATTTGTACCAGTTGCACTGAGACATTTACATTTACATTTATTCATTTAGCAGACACTTTTATCCAAAGCGACTTACAAATGAGAACAATAGAAGCAGTTAAACTAACAGTAGGACAACAAAATGCAAGTGCTATGACCCTTCTCAGTTTAATTTAACGCAGAACACGTAAAGGTTTCTTTTCTTTTTTTTTTTAATAAATAGAATAGAAGAGAAAGTGTTAGTAATAATAATAATAATAATTCGTTACATTTATATAGCACTTTTCTGGGTAGTCAAAGCGCTTTACATGGAAGGGGGAATCTCCTCAACCACCACAAATGTGCAGCACCACCTGGATGATGCGACAGCAGCCATATTGCGCCAGAACGCCCACCACACACCAGCTTACTGGTGGAGAGGAGACAGTGATGAAGCCAATCAGTATATAGGGATGATTAGGAGGCCATGATGGACAGAGGCCACTGGGAAAATTTGACCAGGATGCCGGGGTTACACCCCTACTCTTTTTCGAAGGACATCCTAGGATTTTTAATGACCACAGAGAGTCAGGACCTCGGTTTTTTTAACGTCTCACCCGAAGGACGGTGCTCTTTGACAGTATAGTGTTCCCGTCACTATACTGGGGTGTTAGGACCCACACAGACCACAGGGTGAGCGCCCCCTGCTGGCCTCACTAACACCTCTTCCAGCAGCAACCTGGTTTTCTCAGGAGGTCTCCCATCCGGGTACTGACCAGGCTCAGCCCTGCTTAGCTTCAGTGGGCAATCAGTCTTGGGCTACACAGTGATATGGCTGCTGGATCAAGTTGATTACTGGATCACTTGGCTGCTGGACCACTTGATTACGGGAGCAAGTGCTGCCGAAAAAGATTCGTCTTCAGCCGTTTCTTGAAAATGGCTACGGGCTCAGCAGCTCTGGTTGAGTTAGTTAGATCATTCCTCCAGCAGGGAATAGTCATGGTAAAGGTCAGAGAAAGAGATTTAGTGCCTCTTTGAGATGGCACCACAAGACAATGCTCGCTTGCAGAGTGCAAGTTTCTGGATGGAACATAAGTCTGAAGTAATGAGTTTAGATAAAAGGGAGCAGAGCCAGTAGTTGTTCTGTAGGCCAGTGGTTCCCAATTCCAGTCCTCGTGACCCACTGCTCTGCACATTTTGTATGTCTCCCTTATTTAACACACCTGAACCAGATCATCAGCTCATTAGGAGAGACTCCATGAACTGAACTGAGTGTGTCAGATAAGAGAGACCTACAAAATGTGCAGAGCAGTGGGTCACGAGGACTGGAATTGGGAACCACTGCTGTAGGCAAACGTCAGTGACTTGAATTTGATGCGAGCTTCAACTGGCAACCAGTGAAATTTTGCGAGGAGAGGAGTGACTTGCGCTCTCTTCGGCTCGTTAAAGACCACTCTAGCTGCAACATTCTGGATCAGTTGCAGAGGTTTGACAGAGCAAGCTGGAAGACCAGCCAGGAGAGCATTACAATAGTCCAGTCTGGATAGAACAAGCGCTTGGACAAGGAGTTGTGTAGCATACTCTGATAGGAAGGGCCTGATCCTCCCAATGTTGTACAAGGCAAATCTGCATGACTGGGCAGTTCTAGCAATGTAGTCCGTGAAGTTCACTTCCTGGCTGACCTTGATGGAGTTATGGATGAAGAGCCTAGCTAAATGGGAAAGTTGTGATGAAGTGTTGGGTTGGCCGGGACCACGAAGTAGCTCTGTCTTCGCAAGGTTTAGTTGAAGGTGGTGGTCCTTCATCCAGCCAGAGATGTCTGTCAGGCAGGCTGAGATGCGAGCAGCTACCATCGGATCATCAGGCTGGAATGAGAGGTAGAGTTGTGTGTCATCAGCGTAGCAGTGATAGGAAAAGCCATGTTTCTGAATCACAGATCCTAGTGATGTCATGTAGATGGAGAAGAGAAGTGGTCCCAGCACTGAGCCCTGAGGCACTCCAGTAGCTAGAGGTTAGGTCTTAGACACCACACCACACCCCTCCACGACACCTCACTACCTGAGAGGTAAGACTTGAACCATTGGAGTGCGGTTCCCGAGATGCCCTTCATCTTTAGGATTGACAGGAGGATCTGGTGGTTAACCCTCTGGGGACCAAGCTGTTTTTGGGGCCCTTGAGATGTTCTGACATGCTCTGACATTTGTGCTTTTTTCAGTTATTTATAAACATGTTAATGGCAAAGGTGTAAATTCACTCTATATAGCACAAACAGGCCTACCATAATATGCGAGCAACATGTATGTAGATGTTTGTATTTTTAAGAGAATAATGTTTATGCGTGGTTATTTAAAAAAATAAAAATGAAAGTTGCTGAAATAAGACCACAAAACTCATACAAAATATGTGCCCACAAGACTTTTGACTAATGGATGTTTTCTCTTCGAGTTCTAGCTTCAAAATTATGTGAAAATAGTCTTGCTTTATCGTTCACAAAAAAAAATACATTGATTTAAATGGTGTAAAACAGGTTTTGCTTGGAAAGCCAATATGCGAGGGGGAGGAGTAGTTTACACCTTAGATTACCCAGTCCCACCCACTCTGCATAATGACTCTGCATAATTAGCCATTCATTCAGGTGTGACACTGACTGAGCCACAATGCAAGGACAAAATAGCCTATATAGTAATTGCACAGGAAGATGTTACCACCTGCTGGGCATTGCTGCCTGTCGCACCTCCTCCAGTGCCCATGGGTCAGCTGCAGGGTCATCAGCCAGAAACCACCATTCACCAACGTTTCGCTCCTTTAATTCTGGAACGTCTCCTGGTGGCGGAGCAGTGACAAGGACGTCTCCCTGTCACCCCCTGCAGCTGATAGCTGTTCTCCCTGCAGCTGTTGTCTGGGGTTAGATGTTCTTCCCCCAACACCTATCTTTCCTCCTCAGCCAGAGCCAAAAGCTACCTTTCTCTGCCTCCTCTGCCAGATCCTTTGTTGCCCTCCTTAGCCTCCCTCCGGTCACTCCTGCTTCCCTCAAGAGGCGTATGGTTGACAACCCGAGGAAACCTCGGCATCCGACCTCCACTGGGTAGATGGTAGTCTTCCAGCCAGCCTCCCGGCACTCAGCAGCGAGCTCTGAGTACTTCGCCTTCTTCCGTTCAAAGGCGGCCTCAATCCCCTCCTCCAGTGGTACAGTGAGCTCAATGAGGTGCATCGATCTTGCCTTGGTTGACCACACCACTATGTCTGGCCGGAGAGATGTGGTGGTTATCTCCGTGGGGAACCGGAGCTGCCTGTCCAGGTCAACCCTCATGCTCCACTCCTGGTTGGGGGAGAAGGGCCTTGCTGTTTCTCTTGATCTAGTGCTTCTCCTTACCCCTCCTTCCGACACAAAGATGGTGGGGTCCTCTGCTGATGGTGGTTGTTTGCTACCCTGTCGACACTCCTCCAGTACTTCGGCTAGCTTTCTCAGGACCTGATCGTGGCGCCATCTATAGCGTCCCTGTGAGAGAGCGATCTTGCAGCCTGACAAGATGTGCTGGAGACTTGCGTTGGGGGCACTGCAGAGTGCACAGGATTCTTCATTCCCAAACCACTGGTGGAGGTTCCGAGGGCAGGGAAGCGTGTCGTAGGTTGAACGAATGAGGAAGCTAAGTCTTGCCTGTGGGATCTTCCACACGTCTGACCAACTGATGTTCCGGTTCATGATTCCCTCCCAGGTTGTCCAGCTTCCTTGTCGACCCTGCGACACGGCCTTGATTTTGTAGCGGTCTTCCTCCATCCTCGTCACCTCTGCTACCACCATCTCCTTCCTTTGCTTGCGATTGGCCTTGGACCAAAAGCGTGGCGTCTCTCCCCATCCTAGCCCTGTTCTTCCTGCCTGAACTCTGCCCATGATCTCCCGGTGTTGTAGCCGACCGACAGCTTGATCGACCTCGGTTTGGGCATTCCACTTGCGGCCAGTAGGAACCTTGACATTTGCGTTCCTTACTGACTCGTCTGTGGACTCCCTCAGCTCGAGAACCAACCTGGTCTTTTCTTGCATGTAGCCCAGCTGTATAGACTGCAGTGGCAGCTGCAGCATGTTTTTTCCAAAGAGACCGGTTTCAGATAGGCACCGTGGCAGCCCCAACCACTTTCGGATGAATGAGTTGGCTTTTCCATCCATCTTACTTACGGTTGATGAGGGAATCTCACTCATTTTCAGGGGCCACATTACCCTCCTGTAGAGTGTAAACTGGTAGCACCAGACCTTATACTTCCCAGGGAGTTGGCTTTGGTCGATCCTTGCCAGTCCGTCAGAGAGCTGCTTCATGACGGTTTTCCCCATCTGTTTGTCAGATAGATCTGCAGTGTACTGCCTCCCCAGGCTTTTGATGGGTTGCTCTGATAGGAGTGGGATTTTTTCTCCTCCAACGACGAAGATGGTATTGTCATTTCTGACTCCTCTCCTGAGGGACAAGCTCCGGGACTTGGAGGGCTTGATCTTCATTCTTGCCCATGACATCAATTCGTCCATCCTCTTCAGCAGTCTTGATGTGCATGCTGCTGTCTGAAGGAGGCTGGTGACATCATCCATGTAACTCCTCAGTGGAGGAAGCCTCTTACCGGTTGGGAGTTTGATCCCCCCAACCATTTGCCTTGCCCCGATGAGAATTATTTCAAAGGCTGCAACAAACAGTATTGGAGAAATAGCACACCCCATCGCGATTCCTACTTCGAGCCGCTGCCATCCGGTAGTGAAATCCTGGAGGGAAAAACACATCTGCAAGTTGCTAAAGTACTGAGCTACCAGGTTCTTGACGCAGGTGGGCATGTGGAAAAATTCCATGGCATAGTTGACCAGCTGATGCGGAACTGATCCGTACGCATTGGCAAGGTCAAGCCAGATGACATGCAGGTCGGTCTTCTCCCGCTTGGCCTTCTGGATCTGGTCCCAGATCATAGTTGAGTGCTCTACACATCCTGGGAAACCTGGAACTCCTGCCTTCTGGCAGTTGGTGTCAACATAGCCGTTCTCGAGCAGATAGTTGGTCATTCTCCTGGCTAGCACTGAGAAGAAGATCTTTCCTTCTACATTCAGTAGTGCAATGTTTCGGAATTGGCTAATGTCTTTGGAGTTCGTTTCCTTGGGGATGAAGACTGCTACCGCTCTTTGCCACTCAGATGGAATGATTTGCTTTTTCCAGGCAGTTCTCATCAGATACCATAGCAGCTCTAGTACCTTGGGGCAGTTCTTATAGAGCTTGTAGGGGACCCCATTGGGCCCAGGTGCGGAAGAGGACCTTGCCTTCTCCACGACTTGCCTGACTTCGCTAAGCTTGGGGGGCATGATGTTGAACTCAGCTGTTGGCTTTGCCGGCTGGGGTACGTATCCTGGAGTTCCTAAAGGGACGCTCCTTTGTGGATCACTGTACTGCTCTTTGACATGCTGTTCCAATTTCTCCCTGGTAGTTTCAAGCTTGCCGCTCTTCTTTTCCTCCAGTAGTTGTCTGGCATGCTTGAAGGGATCCTTGAAGAAATTGCCTCGCTCTTTCTGCTTCCGCTGGCTGCGCTTGCGGATGCGTTCAGCTCTGCGAAGCCCGGCTAGCCTTTTCCGGACCTCCTCCCACAGGACTTTCAGACCCTCTCTCTCTTCGTGGGTTGCCTTCCTCCAGTTCTTGCGGAGTTGCCGACGCCTTTGCACAAGTTGGAGGATTTCCCTTTCCCTCCTTCCCTTCTCTCTCCTGGCGGTCCTCTGTTTGGGGACAATTTCGCCAAACCTGTCTTTGCAGGTCTGGTATATTATGTCTCCAATCAGGTTAAGCTTAGTCTCGGCCCCTCCACGCAGTGATCCCTCTAGGGTCTTGATCAGGTCCAAGTCCAAATTGCGCCATGCCTCTGCTTCATTTGACTTCGGCCACTTCAGCTTGCTCCTTCTGGCTGGTTCTTTGGTCTCTGCATTTGGCTCTGTTCTGTCTAACGTGTTGGGGACTGGGCCTTCATGCTCACGTGGAGGCTCAGCTTCCACCAGGGGGCCTTCCTCTGTGACTCTCATGCCTTCAGCAACGTTAGGTCCTTCGGCTCTGTGGTTTTTTCCCTGGCTTTTGGTCCTTCTTGTCTCACCTGCTAACACAGTGCAAGGTTGCTGTTGGCCTTTCTGTCCACACCTTGCTTTCCCCTGGTGGATCCGTAAGCCTCTAAACGTGGTCACTTTCTCCCATCCACATGCACACTTTCGGAGGATCTTCTCCTCGTTTACTGGAGTTCTGGTGTTCTCGTTGTCCATGTTCATTGCCGTCGTCACCGTGTGGTCTGTCCTGTTGGGCCCATCTTTCGTCCCACCTCTCGGAGGGCCCGCGGGTTGTTTCTCATTATGTTTCTTTGTAGTTAGGTTTGGGTGTCTCTCTCGCAAAAGACTAGTGGGTTAGGTAACTAGCCAACCACTCCCGGTGCGGTCTTTCCCTGCTGCCATCCAGTCTTTCCTGGCTGTCCTCCAGTCTTCCCTGGACTCCAACTGCCCTATTCACAGTAGTCACTGGGTTCGCCAGAACTTCAGTAATTGCACAGGAAGATGTTACCACCTGCTGGGCATTGCTGCCTGTCGCACCTCCTCCAGTGCCCATGGGTCAGCTGCAGGGTCATCAGCCAGAAACCACCATTCACCAACGTTTCGCTCCTTTAATTCTGGAACGTCTCCTGGTGGCGGAGCAGTGACAGGGACGTCTCCCTGTCACCCCCTGCAGCTGATAGCTGTTCTCCCTGCAGCTGTTGTCTGGGGTTAGATGTTCTTCCCCCAACACCTATCTTTCCTCCTCAGCCAGAGCCAAAAGCTACCTTTCTCTGCCTCCTCTGCCAGATCCTTTGTTGCCCTCCTTAGCCTCCCTCCAGTCACTCCTGCTTCCCTCAAGAGGCGTATGGTTGACAACCCGAGGAAACCTCGGCATCCGACCTCCACTGGGTAGATGGTAGTCTTCCAGCCAGCCTCCCGGCACTCAGCAGCGAGCTCTGAGTACTTCGCCTTCTTCCGTTCAAAGGCGGCCTCAATCCCCTCCTCCAGTGGTACAGTGAGCTCAATGAGGTGCATCGATCTTGCCTTGGTTGACCACACCACTATGTCTGGCCGGAGAGATGTGGTGGTTATCTCCGTGGGGAACCGGAGCTGCCTGTCCAGGTCAACCCTCATGCTCCACTCCTGGTTGGGGGAGAAGGGCCTTGCTGTTTCTCTTGATCTAGTGCTTCTCCTTACCCCTCCTTCCGACACAAAGATGGTGGGGTCCTCTGCTGATGGTGGTTGTTTGCTACCCTGTCGACACTCCTCCAGTACTTCGGCTAGCTTTCTCAGGACCTGATCGTGGCGCCATCTATAGCGTCCCTGTGAGAGAGCGATCTTGCAGCCTGACAAGATGTGCTGGAGACTTGCGTTGGGGGCACTGCAGAGTGCACAGGATTCTTCTATATATTTAGAAGAAGACTTATATTGACCATTTAAGATTTTGCTTACATCTATCTTGTAAATATGTTTTGCTATTTTATTAAAAAGGTTACAATTACAACAATAATTACAATTTCAGCAATATTTCTGCAAAAAAAAGTACTCTTTCTTTGTAAAAAAAAAAAAAAAAGATTATAGGCCTACATTTTATCATATGTATTCATTAGTTTGAATATAGCCAACATTGGAACATCTTAGTCTATGACTTTATTTTTGACAAAATAGTATTTTATATATATGAGCAGAAAAGCTTATTTGATGTGACAGTATATTCTACAGTAAAAACTGTACCCAAATCTAGTCAACAAAATATTGTCTTTCATACTTCGCCTGACTGTAACGTTGTTTTTATGAAATATTAGTGCATAGCCTATAAATGTTAATTTGCAGTTTAATACGTTGCTTATACAAATACATTTTATTTCAACATATTTCAGTCGATTTTTACTCATCTCAGTAGGCTCTAGCAAAGCAGTTTATTCACACACAGACGCGCGATTCATATTTAGGCTAAACAGTCTTTACAAATATGTACCCTTCATTCATCTCACAGAAACGCGATTCATATTTAAGCTAAACAGTCTTTACAAATATGTACCCTTCATTCATCTCACAGAAACGCGATTCATATTTAGGGTAAACAGTCTTTACAAATATGTACCCTTCATTCATCTCACAGAAACGCGATTCATATTTAGGCTAAACAGTCTTTACAAATATGTACCCTTCATTCATCTCACAGAAACGCGATTCATATTATAGAAACGCGATTCATCTTTTTGTTTACATAGGCCTACACTAACGTTATTCCATAACGTTATTCCACATTAACACTTGAGAAAGGATAACTTAGCCTACCTCACTCCTCAGCGGGATCTGCTCCTCATATCAGCACGGAAACTTTTCTCCATAAGGTAGGCTATATTATGCCTCTTTGTTTACAGTTGATGTGGGCGTTTCACAGACTGAAATGGTTCTCAGAATTTGCGTTTGAATAGCACGCGCTCTCCGGGGCGTGGTCAAATTACTGTGAATCATCTCGTAATGAGCTCGACTGGAGTCGCTCTCTTTTTATACAGATTACAGAAGCTGATAATATTTGTTTTTTATATAAATTACTTCATTTAAAAGCTGCGATCTCAAGCTTTATGCCCGTGGGTCTGTTTCCCTGTTTGACTGAATTTTCGCGGAGTTATAGATCATTTTCGAACGCGTTTCAAATGGGAGTTTACTGACAGAGAGAAGGCAGAAATAGCATCATGGTTTTTCTTTATTTGTCAAAAAGCAAAACACTTTATTTTTATTGTGAGTATACAGAAAATAAAATAGAAACTGAACAGGATCGATTGATGTATTACACGAAAATGAAAGATCAAAATTAACAGAGCATTTTGTGTTTATTTTTCATTGCTAAAAAAAAAAACGAGCAAAACGCGCGGGCGCGTTTTTGGTCCCCAGAGGGTTAACTGTGTCAAAGGCAGCAGACAGATCCAGCAGCATGAGAACTGAGGATTTGGAAGCTGCTCTTGCCAGTCTCAGAGCTTCAATTATTGAGAGCAGAGCAGTCTCAGTTGAGTATCCGCTTTTGAAACTAAACTGATTGTTGTCCAAGAGGTTGTTCTGTGTAAGAAAGGAAGAGATCTGGTTGAAAACAACTCGTTCAAGTGTCTTCACGACGAATGGAAGAAGGGATACCGGTCTGTAATTTTCCAGATGTGCTGGATTTAGAGTGGGTGTCTTAAGCAGTGGGGTTACCTGAGCCTGCTTAAATGCTATGGGAAAGGTACCCATGTGAAGAGAGGTGTTTATGATGTGCATGAGTGTGGGTACAACTGAGGAAGAAAAGGCTTGAAGTAGGTTAGTGGGAATAGGATCAAGCAGACAGGTGGTAGGGCGATTGGAAAGGAGGAGTTTGGAGACTTCTGCTTCTGAAAGCAGAGAGAAGGAGGGTAGAATGTGTGTGTTAGCTGGTAAAATGTGTGTGTCAGTTTGTGGATTGGTAAATTGGCCGCTGATGGTGGCTGTTTTATTTATGAAGAATGTGGCAAAATTGTCAGCTGTTAGGGTTGATGAAGGAGGAGGAGGACGAGGAGGGTTGAGAAGAGAGAAGAAGTTTTTGAAAAGCATGCAAGAGTCAGAAGAATTGTTAATTTTGTTGTGATAGTAAGTCATTTTAGCAGTAGAGATATTAGAAGAGACGGAAGAGAGGAGAGACTGATAGACCAAGGTCAGTAGGATCTTTCGATTTGCGCCACTTCCTCTCTACACCCCTGAATTTAGATCGATATTCGAGAAAAAAAAAATACTATGGAAGTCAATGGCTACCATCAACTGTCTGGTTATCGACATTCTTCAAAATATCTTCTTTTGTGTTCAGCAGAAGAAAGAAACTGGTTTGAAACAACTCGAGAGTGAGTAAATAATGACAGAATTTTCATCTTTAACTAAGTGAACTAATCATTTAACAGAAAGTAACTGTTGGCATATGTTTCACATCAATTCTGTCCAGTTTGTCCTGTTGGACACGACACACAGCAATACTGTCAAGTGTCACTTGTGACCATTGCTCTGAGCCATGTTTTCAGTGTCCTAAGAGCACTGAACCTTCTTTCAGTCCAGCTGATGAGACTGGGATGATTTGATCAACAGGCCTCTCATTTCAACAAGACCAGCCTTCAACAGACCAAGCAATGTTATTTTTTCATGTTTTATGGGGACTTTCCATAGACATAATGATTTTTATACTGTACAAACAAACTGTGTATTCTACCCCCCTATAGACTAACCTTACCTATCACAGAAAACTGTCTGCATTTTTACATTTTCAAAAAACAAAAGTCTGATTTATAAGCTGTTTTCTAAAAAAATAAAAAAATAAACCCAAAAGGACAAGGATTTCGCATATTGACATCTTTGTGGGGATATTTTGACCCTATAATGTAGAGTTGCACACACTCTCTCTCTCTCTCTCTCTCTCTCTCTCTCTCTCTCTCTCTCTCTCTCTCGCTCACGCTCACACACAACACTCACACACACTCTCTCTCTCTCGCTCACACACACACACACACACACACACACACACACACACACTAACGATTATGTTAGTGTTATGTTACGATTGTCATTATATTGTAAAAACGTCTGTCCCCAAATCAATATTTGACGCGATTTGCCCCGTATTCTTGAGTACAGAACTGTTGATTTCTCCCTCGCTTACCGCATCTAGGTTTCCTTAGGACTCGGAGGAGTTTTGGCGCTTCGCACAACCAAATGTGACTACAGCCTCTCACAAGTTAGAAAGAAAACACAAAGCCAATCAGTTTAGCGATGTGTGTTCAGGAGGCGGGACTCAGATCTCTTAACCGTTTGTGTAATTGGCCAATTTTTTTTTAACGACGACAAACCGGAATGAAAACAAGCCGAAATGAACTAGGAGTAACGAGGCTATTTTAAAAATGTAAGGAGTAGAAAGTACAGATAATTGCGTAAAAATGTAAGGAGTAGAAGTAAAAAGTCGTCTGAAAAATAATTACTCCAGTAAAGTATAGATACTCAAAATTTCTACTTAAGTAATGTAACGAAGTATTTGTACTTCGTTACTTGACACCTCTGAAAATGTATAATTTTTAAGTAATTATCTTAAAAGCTTTCATAAAATCAACAGTAGCAAGACTGACACTGTTCTAATAAACCCAAACATTAAATTTACTAGGTTATTTGAAGTGCTTCAGTTTTCTCGTTGCTCCTCATTCATATCAATAGCAGAACAAACAACAAATCATGATCAAAGGGCCAACAATATCCACTCCAATTTTCTTAAAGGCTGTGTCAACAACGGGTAATGGTATAAGCAGAGCATGAGCAGGTGTGTGACCAACAGTAAGTTGACATTCAGGGCATGTTTTGCAATACTCTTTAACATCACTGTACATTCTTGGCCAATAAAACCTTTTAGAGATCCTCATGAATGTTTTCATAAACCCCAAATGGCCTGCCCAGGGGATAGAGTGTCCTATTGCTAACACCTCCCTCCTCTGTGTCTTGGGTACAACCAGCTGTGTTCCCTCCTCCTTACTCTCTCTGTACAGGAGTCCGTTTTTCAACACATGTCTCATCTGACAAAGTGGTAACACCGCCCCTTCTCGCTTCTCAGCTAAGGTGGGATCTTCTTGTTGGAGCTGTGCTAGATTGTTCTGAATGACAATGTCTGTCTCACACAGTTCAGGTTCTTCTGTCTGAATTCTAGCCGTTTCTGAGGTCTCTATTAACTTTTCTACCCACTCTCTACGCTGCTGCATTCTGGCTTCCTCAGTAGGTCTGGATTCTGCTAGCACCCGATCCTCTGAGCAAAAAGGCATCATCTGCAGAGCTTTAACAGTTTCTGATGGTGGGGTAGATTGTACTTTCTGGTTGGCCTGAGCCCTCGTCACTACACCACACCATGCTGTTCCCTGCACCAATTCGGCCAAAACCGGAAAATCTGTGCCTAACAGAACAGGATATGGCAGATTCTGGGCTACTCCAACTTTCATCAGGTATGGCTGGTTATGCACCTCAATATTGACTTCAGCTGTAGGTAACTATCACTATGCACACAACAAACAGGCACAGTTTCGTCCTCACTCCAGCTATCTCGGGGTACATATCTGGCTTGTATCAAAGTACGAGCACATCCGGTGTCAACCAAAGCCGAAAGTGGTTTGCCATTCAACAAAAGTGTGATAACTGGCTCTGTGTCATGTGTGGAAAATAATGTCTGCACTGGCCTTGGAACATAACAAAGACTAGTTGTTTTGGGCTTTTTCAACGGACACTCTGGCCTAGTATGTTCTGGCTCTCCACAATTAAAACACACAACTTGTTGCTGAACTGTGAGTTGTGATGTGGAAACAGGTGATCTGGGTTTAGGGTGGGTAGACTTCAGAATCTTAACATGGCTTTGAGAGGTTGAACTCACCCCAGACCCCTCAGACTTACCCTTAGTAAGGTAATATACCTGCATAACAGAAGTTTCCAGGGCCCCTCCTTGCAGCAATGTAGGCCTCTACTAGGTTAGCAGCTTCGGCAGCAGTGGTTGGATTGTGTTCCCTGACCCAAGTCCTTACATCTGGGTACAACACCCGCAGATATTGTTCAAGCACGATAATCTCCATAAGATGATTGTCATAACGTGTCCCGTGGAGATCAAGGGGAAGTGGTAGATAGGCTCAGGACTCAGATATCATCCAAAGAAGATTTTTATTAAATGCCAGTGAAGAAGTAGGGGTGAATATATTCACAGTGATGTGTCAAAGAAAAAAATTTCAAAATTAAACCAAAATAAATATACACTTGACTCAGTGCAAACTTTGATGTATCAACAAACAAAGGAAAACAAATTGCTACAGGCAGCAAAATCTTCATGAATATGTCACGCACAAGCCAAAGGTGTGGAGGCACTGCCTGCCAACCGACACCCCCGAACTACCACACCACCTTGAGGAGCTACCCCGTACCAGAGAAAAGGCGGACAACAAGAATTCGAAAGTTAACACGTTTATTTATTTGTTTAAAATGAATGTCTCTAAAAACGGTGCGAGCTTCCTCCCCCGAGGTTGAGTGACTGTGTGTGAACTCTAGTTCCCTTCCTCCAACGCAGCCAACAGAAAGGTGAGTATAGCCCGGGTGGCTACGGCGCCAGATGGCGAGGGCTAGGTAATAACTCTGTTCTTCGAGTCTACAAGCTGGATGTCAACAGCAGCTGACTCCGGTCAGTGGCTCAGTGGGGCTTCAGCACGGATTCAGTGGCTCTGCAGGATTTCAGCACAGATTCAGTGGCTCTGCGAGGCTTTTCACTGAACTCAGGCAGAGAGAAGGGAGGTAAGTATACTTCACAGCTTTAGCAGGCTCTTCACTGGACTCAGGCAGAGAGAAGGGAGGTGAGTATACTTCACAGCTTTAGCAGGCTATTCACTGAACTCAGGCAGAGAGAAGGGAGGTGAGTATACTTCACAGCTTTAGCAGGCTCTTCACTGAACTCAAGCAGAGAGAAGGGAGGTGAGTATACTTCACAGCTTTAGCAGGCTCTTCACTGGACTCGGACGGAGAGGAGGGTACGTATACTTCACAGCTTTAGCAGGCTCTTCACTGGACTCGGACGGAGAGGAGGGTACGTATACTTCACAGCTTTAGCAGGCTCTTCACTGGACTCGGACGGAGAGGAGGGTACGTATACTTCACAGCTTTAGCAGGCTCTTCACTGGACTCGGACGGAGAGGAGGGTACGTATACTTCACAGCTTTAGCAGGCTCTTCACTGGACTCGGACGGAGAGAAGGGAGGTGAGTGTACTTCACAGCTTTAGCAGGCTCTTCACTGAACTCGGACGGAGAGGAGGGTACGTATACTTCACAGCTTTAGCAGGCTCTTTACTGAACTCAGACGGAGAGGAGGGTACGTATACTTCACAGCTTTAGCAGGCTCTTCACTGAACTCAGACGGAGAGGAGGGTACGTATACTTCACAGCTTTAGCAGGCTCTTTACTGAACTCAGACGGAGAGGAGGGTACGTATACTTCGCAGCTTTAGCAGGCTCTTCACTGAACTCGGACGGAGAGGAGGGTACGTATACTTCACAGCTTTAGCAGGCTCTTTACTGAACTCAGACGGAGAGGAGGGTACGTATACTTCACAGCTTTAGCAGGCTCTTCACTGAACTCAGACGGAGAGGAGGGTACGTATACTTCACAGCTTTAGCAGGCTCTTTACTGAACTCGGACGGAGAGGAGGGTACGTATACTTCACAGCTTTAGCAGGCTCTTCACTGGACTCGGACGGAGAGGAGGGTACGTATACTTCACAGCTTTAGCAGGCTCTTCACTGGACTCGGACGGAGAGAAGGGAGGTGAGTGTACTTCACAGCTTTAGCAGGCTCTTCACTGAACTCGGACGGAGAGGAGGGTACGTATACTTCACAGCTTTAGCAGGCTCTTTACTGAACTCAGACGGAGAGGAGGGTACGTATACTTCACAGCTTTAGCAGGCTCTTCACTGAACTCAGACGGAGAGGAGGGTACGTATACTTCACAGCTTTAGCAGGCTCTTTACTGAACTCAGACGGAGAGGAGGGTACGTATACTTCGCAGCTTTAGCAGGCTCTTCACTGAACTCGGACGGAGAGGAGGGTACGTATACTTCACAGCTTTAGCAGGCTCTTTACTGAACTCAGACGGAGAGGAGGGTACGTATACTTCACAGCTTTAGCAGGCTCTTCACTGAACTCAGACGGAGAGGAGGGTACGTATACTTCACAGCTTTAGCAGGCTCTTTACTGAACTCAGACGGAGAGGAGGGTACGTATACTTCACAGCTTTAGCAGGCTCTTTACTGAACTCGGACGGAGAGGAGGGTACGTATACTTCACAGCTTTAGCAGGCTCTTTACTGAACTCAGACGGAGAGGAGGGTACGTATACTTCACAGCTTTAGCAGGCTCTTCACTGAACTCGGACGGAGAGGAGGGTACGTATACTTCACAGCTTTAGCAGGCTCTTTACTGAACTCGGACGGAGAGGAGGGTACGTATACTTCACAGCTTTAGCAGGCTCTTTACTGAACTCAGATGGAGAGAAGGGTACGTATACCTCACAGCTTTAGCAGGCTCTTCACTGAACTCGGACGGAGAGGAGGGTACGTATACTTCACAGCTTTAGCAGGCTCTTTACTGAACTCGGACGGAGAGGAGGGTACGTATACTTCACAGCTTTAGCAGGCTCTTTACTGAACTCAGACGGAGAGGAGGGTACGTATACTTCACAGCTTTAGCAGGCTCTTCACTGGACTCGGACGGAGAGAAGGGAGGTGAGTGTACTTCACAGCTTTAGCAGGCTCTTTACTGAACTCAGATGGAGAGAAGGGTACGTATACCTCACAGCTTTAGCAGGCTCTTCACTGGACTCAGACAGAGAGGAGGGTACGTATACTTCACAGCTTTAGCAGGCTCTTTACTGGACTCGGACGGCGAGGAGGGTACGTATACTTCACAGCTTTAGCAGGCTCTTCACTGGACTCAGACGGAGAGGAGGGTACGTATACTTCGCAGCTTTAGCAGGCTCTTTACTGAACTCGGACGGAGAGGAGGGTACGTATACTTCACAGCTTTAGCAGGCTCTTTACTGAACTCAGACGGAGAGGAGGGTACGTATACTTCACAGCTTTAGCAGGCTCTTCACTGGACTCGGACGGAGAGAAGGGAGGTGAGTGTACTTCACAGCTTTAGCAGGCTCTTTACTGAACTCAGATGGAGAGAAGGGTACGTATACCTCACAGCTTTAGCAGGCTCTTTACTGAACTCAGACGGAGAGGAGGGTACGTATACTTCGCAGCTTTAGCAGGCTCTTCACTGAACTCGGACGGAGAGGAGGGTACGTATCCTTCACAGCTTTAGCAGGCTCTTTACTGAACTCAGACGGAGAGGAGGGTACGTATACTTCGCAGCTTTAGCAGGCTCTTCACTGAACTCGGACGGAGAGGAGGGTACGTATACTTCACAGCTTTAGCAGGCTCTTTACTGAACTCGGACGGAGAGGAGGGTACGTATACTTCACAGCTTTAGCAGGCTCTTCACTGAACTCGGACGGAGAGGAGGGTACGTATACTTCACAGCTTTAGCAGGCTCTTCACTGGACTCAGACGGAGAGGAGGGTACGTATACTTCGCAGCTTTAGCAGGCTCTTCACTGAACTCGGACGGAGAGGAGGGTACGTATACTTCACAGCTTTAGCAGGCTCTTCACTGAACTCGGACGGAGAGGAGGGTACGTATACTTCACAGCTTTAGCAGGCTCTTTACTGAACTCGGACGGAGAGGAGGGTACGTATACTTCGCAGCTTTAGCAGGCTCTTCACTGAACTCGGACGGAGAGGAGGGTACGTATACTTCACAGCTTTAGCAGGCTCTTCACTGGACTCAGACGGAGAGGAGGGTACGTATACTTCGCAGCTTTAGCAGGCTCTTCACTGAACTCGGACGGAGAGGAGGGTACGTATACTTCACAGCTTTAGCAGGCTCTTTACTGAACTCGGACGGAGAGGAGGGTACGTATACTTCACAGCTTTAGCAGGCTCTTTACTGAACTCAGACGGAGAGGAGGGTACGTATACTTCACAGCTTTAGCAGGCTCTTCACTGGACTCGGACGGAGAGGAGGGTACGTATACTTCACAGCTTTAGCAGGCTCTTCACTGGACTCGGACGGAGAGAAGGGAGGTGAGTGTACTTCACAGCTTTAGCAGGCTCTTTACTGAACTCAGATGGAGAGAAGGGTACGTATACCTCACAGCTTTAGCAGGCTCTTCACTGGACTCGGACGGAGAGGAGGGTACGTATACTTCACAGCTTTAGCAGGCTCTTTACTGAACTCGGACGGAGAGGAGGGTACGTATACTTCACAGCTTTAGCAGGCTCTTTACTGAACTCAGACGGAGAGGAGGGTACGTATACTTCACAGCTTTAGCAGGCTCTTTACTGGACTCGGACGGAGAGAAGGGAGGTGAGTGTACTTCACAGCTTTAGCAGGCTCTTTACTGAACTCAGATGGAGAGAAGGGTACGTATACCTCACAGCTTTAGCAGGCTCTTCACTGGACTCAGACAGAGAGGAGGGTACGTATACTTCACAGCTTTAGCAGGCTCTTTACTGGACTCGGACGGCGAGGAGGGTACGTATACTTCACAGCTTTAGCAGGCTCTTCACTGGACTCAGACGGAGAGAAGGGAGGTAAGTATACTTCACAGCTTTGTCGAGGGATTATAGGCTGGTCGCCCGTACACTCTGCGACGTCCCACACTCGTGTATACACTACAACACACTCAATTCACACGATAATTGAAACTCAGCACAGCATGCACAAACCTCAGATCATTAAAGCAGAGTGCGGGCCCAGACGACAGCCTCAACAGATGAACTCTCCGTGCGCTGTTACAAACAGGGCTCTCACTGCTGTCATTTCCAAACATCCATCTTCAGAAAATAGACAGAGGATCGTGAACTTCAGCAGTATGTCAACGCAGTGCTTCTTCATAGAATGATTATGACAGAGAATAACCAGGCACTTATCTCAGGATGAATCCAGTCTCTCTGCCTCCAGTCCCTTCCTCGCTGTGTCTCTGCTGCGTCTCCACCGATCCTTCCTCGCTCCCCCGACTTCCCTTTCTCTCCAGCGTCAGCTTCTTTTATCTCCCTCCAAGTCCAATCGTCTGCTTATATATTTTCCCCACACAGCTGCCAGCGATTACCCTCATTAGCTTTCGTTCCCGGCGTGTTTTTCCTGCTTCCGTGTATCCCCGGAACCGGCCTTGTGTTACACCGGAAGTGCTCCCCGCCACAACAACTTCCCGGCCTGTAGTTTCGGCTTTTGTCACCCCGTGACAAATACATTCAGCAATATGACCCCATCTTTACCTCCCCAAGGTTCAGTTTAGACTGTCTTATATAGCCTAGGGCAGGCTCATTACACTCAAGACCGTACCAACTGCAGGGGTATAGCTGCTCAACTCATCTGTCAGTCACTACTGGAGGTGTCACAACATTCGGCGAAATGTTCCACGACTCGCCGTCAGTGTTTTGCGACAATGTCAGTGGCACAGTATCGTAACGAGTATTGCACTGGCACATGCAAATGATGACTGGATGCGTCATTAAGCATAGCAACATGTGCCATTGGCTTCTGTGCGTCAGATGCCATGTCACTTAATGTTAAAACTGCTACGGAGATCAAAACAAGCAATGCAACATTACACCAGTGAGCAGGTGCCCATTACAGAACTTTTAATAAAATATTTATAAATAATTAATTAAATGTATTAAAATTCATTTATAAAAGAGTTATGTTTTTTAATGTTCTTTTCTACAAAAGTGTCAATTTAATTTTGACAATTTCCATTCTTATAAATTGATAAGAAACTGTATTCGTGTATTAGGGCCCTATGAAATCCGTTTTTTGTTGTTGTTTTTTACCAAATTCTGTGTTTTCTGCTTTAAGTTTTCTGGATTCCATTTTAATGGTTTAATTCAATTGTAATAATCAATGAATGAACAATGATTTAACAATAATAAGAATCAATTCTATTAAATGTTTTATTTTTTTTTAGAAATTCTGTGTTGTGTATTTAAATTTTTCTGGCAATCAAATGAAGGCATAAAACATTAATTTAATTTATCTTTTAATCCAATTAAATTAAACTTTTTGTCAAGCAATGTGCTGCACAACAGAGCTTAACTGTTAACCCTCTGATGGTCTTTATTTATGTCTACACTCGAGTCCTTTGGGGTCTCTAGAGACCCCAGACAATAACATTTAATTTTGTAACAAGATAATAGTTTTTTTTTTTACAAATGTAATTTTATTCTGTTTGTTAATGTTTTTACTCAACATTTGTGCAGTTTTTGGAGAATTTATGATATTTTTTAAATTTCTATAAATAAATAAATAAATAAATATTTAAATAGCCTTTTTACAAAAAAACAGCATTTGATGTAAAATTCACTTTATAAAAGACCCAGATTTCTAACTTTCATTCATGGGGATAACATGGATGATTTTAAATGGTTTAATGTAACATTTATGCCCATTTTTTGGAAAATGCAGTTTTAAAATAAAAAATAATAATTTTAACCATTATATGGCTATAGAGCTCCAGTATATGCTATTTGCTATTAGACTACCTGAAAGATATCTTTTCACAAGTTGGATTCAGTTGGATTCATATCTAAATATTATAAAATAACAATTATAACAAAAATAAAATATTTTTGTCAAAGTTTAGCATTTTTTGTACCAAAAACCCCCCCAGTTTTTCAATAATGTTACATTATGATTAGAACCAAACCTGAACAAAATGTTACAAAGAGAAATGTTGGAGTCTTAAGATTTTATCATTTATTTTTAATCTAATTCTAGATTCTAGACACACACAATTGTGTGTGTGTGTGTGTGTGTGTGTGTGTCTGAGAGATAAAGAGAGAGAGAGTGTGTGAGTACACATTGTCGATGTGCCAGTGTCACCACACCACTTTATATTATATATATATATATATATATATATATATATATATATATATATATATATTATAGCCTTACAAATGTTCCTGTATGTGTATGCGTGTGTGTGTGTGTGTGTGTGTGTGTGTGTGTGTGTGTGTGTGTGTGTGTGTGTGTACATTTTCAATGTGTCAGTATCACCAATTTATTTTTGTGGTGGTACTGCATTTTGGATGATTTTATTTGACAAATTATAGCCTTACAAATGTTTGTGTGTGTGTGTGTGTGTGTGTGTGTGTGTGTGTGCGTGTGTGTCTGAGTGTGTGTGTGTGTGTGTGTGTGTGTGTGTGTGTGTGTGTGTGTGTGTGTGTGTGTGTGTGTGTGTGTGTGTGTGTGCACATTTTTCAATGTGTCAGTGTCACCAATTTATTTTTGTGGTGGTACTGCATTTTGGATGATTTTATTTGACACATTATAGCCTTACAAATGTTCCTGTGTGTGTATGCGTGTGTGTGTGTGTGTGTGTGTGTGTGTGTGTGTGTGTGTGTGTTTACATTTTCAATGTGTCAGTATCACCAATTTATTTTTGTGGTGGTACTGCATTTTGGATGATTTTATGTGACAAATTATAGCCTTACAAATGTTCGTGTGTGTGTGTGTGTGTGTGTGTGTGTGTGTGTGTGTGTCTGTGTGTGTCTGTGTCTGTGTGTGTGTGTGCACATTTTTCAATGTGTCAGTGTCACCAATTTAGTTTTGTGGTGGTACTGCATTTTGGATGATTTTATTTGACAAATTATAGCATTACAAATGTTCGTGTGTGTGTGTGTGTGTGTGTGTGTGTGTGTGTGTGTGTGTGTGCACATTTTTCAATGTGTCAGTGTCACCAATTTATTTTTGTGGTGGTACTGCATTTTGGATGATTTTATTTTACAAATGATAAGAGAACAGTTTTTATAGTCTCAAAAATGTATTCCTCTATATGTGTGTGTGTGTGTGTGTGTGTGTGTGTGTGTGTGTGCGCTTGTTGTGAGCAAAATAATTCAGCATTGTGGATGCTTTTTGAATTGGTGGAAGTGTGCCACTTTATTTCTGTCATTTCTGTCGATGTGTTCTGCGTTGTTTCTGATTTTGATGATGAATTTGGTCTATTTTGATTGAGGACCTCGAGTGTCACAAATTTTGTCACGCTAACATAAAAACAGATATCATTCCACTTTATTATTTTTTTTGTAGATCTAGAAAGTGTTGAGAGCCGTAGAAGGTTTCATACCATTTGGACAAAGGGAACATTTTTTTTAATTTGAGCAAAAGTCATTTGCGGGTCAAAAAGACCCCGCGGACCATCAGAGGGTTAAAATGGGTTGTAAGGGAGCATCTTGTGGATCTGTTGCCCAGGGGCACCATGTGTCAGGGCTCGTCGCAATGAAGAAGAAGATGAAGATCATTTCAAACGCTTTAATAATACAAACTCAGGAACAGGCAATCGCGTGAGACATTGACAAACAATACCGGACACTGAACTGAATACAGGCAGGAACTAAATACACAGTGGTGATGAACACAAACGACAGGCAGCTGTAAGGAAGGTGATCAGTGTCCATGGTAACAGATTGGTGGCGGGAAACAGACAGGGAAACACAGGTGATGAGTGAAAACAACTGAAAGTCTATGAACTGAACATAATGGTGATTGTAAAGTTGTCGACAATACGTCATCAAAAATCAAGTCCAGTGTGTGGGAGAACTTTGGAGTTATCTGAAGAAAATATTGTGAAAGGCTTATTTGCTGCATGCATTTCCGTGTTGGATAGCCGCAAATGTGGAACTTCATCGCCGAGGAAGCACGCAGATAACTGTGGTAACAAACCAAGCACTTCTGTCGAACAGTATTTTTCAAATTTAACACTGTTAAGTATGTGTGGTTTGCAGGGCGTGTTTGAACCCAAAATGGTCAGATGTAGGCTAGACGAAATTGCGTGGCAGATATAATGTTGTAGCCGCGTCTGTTCGATTGTTAAAATGTTATACGGCTACTCAGTTTTGTGGTAACGTTAGCCATGTTCTTCATGTACCGGCCTTTTGACAGCTTCGGCTGAAGTTGTCCTTGTGTTAATTGTCGTGTAATAACTTCTGTATGACCTGGCAATAAACATTTTTGTAATTGTGTCTATAATGTGATTGGCTAAACTGATTTTATTTCGGGTGCGAGTCGGGTGTCGGTTCTATTTTAAGTGGGTCGGATCAGGTGTGGATTTTAATTAGTGCTGCTGTCGGAAAACGGTTTTAAGCGCTGCGGGTACGGGCGGGTGCGGATTTACAAAATCAGACCCGTGCAGGACTCTGCCATGAGGTCTTGTGTACTGGTTTGGCATGTGAAGGGTGCACCAGAAGGTATGTGTAGCTGTTCGAAATGCATGAAGTTAACTTGTTAACTGAATTAAATGTAATAAACCCTTATTGTATAAAGTGTTTTTGGTGTTATTTTCTGTGTAATAATATTTGATGAACATTAAAGGTCCCAATCTTCGTGATCCCATGTTTCAAACTTTAGTTAGTGTGTAATGTTGTTGTTAGAGTATAAATAATATCTGTAAAATTATAAAGCTCAAAGTTCAATGCCAAGCGAGATATTTTATTTAACAGAAGACGCCTACAGCGAACGGCCGGTTTGGACTACATCCCTCTACTTCCTTCTTTAATGACGTCACTAGAACAGTTTTTTGACTAACCTCCGCCCACAGGAATACACAAAAAAAGGGGGCGTGGTCTTGTTGCGCTCCCACGGAGAAGAGGAAGAGTTGCGTTTGTAGAGTGTGTTTGTCGCCATGTCGTCGAGACGCTGTTATTTTCATCCCGAGTCAAATCACCTTTGTTTGGCCTTCCCATGCATCTCCACGTTATGGTAAGAGGCGTGACCTTTCCAGGCAACGTGCGCTAAGCTGCTGTCGAATCACAACACAGGAACCGCTGGCACAATCAGAACTCGTTACGTATTTCTGAAGGAGGGACTTCATAGAACAAGGGAGTCATCTGCCCGTTCAAAGGACAGTGAAAATAGCGGTATACAGATAAGTAAATTGTGTGAAAAATACTGTGTTTTTTTACACGCGAAACATGAACACATGTTATATTGCACACTGTAAACACAATCAAAGCTTCAAAAACACACGAAAAAACGGGACCTTTAAACATTTAATCACATAAACTAACAACTTGAGACAACTGATGGGATGTTACAACACAAAAATCAGGGCTACAAACATACAACTACAAAAAATGATGGTATATTTTGCCGGCATTTAGTTTGAGTGTATGTGTAATGGTGGAAACAGTTTGTTGTGTGCACATACCCATGCTCAATCCCTTCAAAATAAAAGTCCTGGGTCACAGTCAGTCTGAGACACCAATAGGCTGTCATAAACCACTCACTTCACTCAGAGTGAGCATAGAGAAATATTTCAATTCCACAAGTGAAACTAAATACAATGACAATTATATTGAGTTTTATTGAGAACAGCGACTGGAGACTAAAATGTGTCTTGTGTCTTCAGGTGCTAACAAACAAAGCCATGAAGCCTGTCAAGTTAAAGCGTTGTCTGATTACGAAGCACCCAAAATATAACGGCAAAACACAGGATTTTTTCGTTTGAAAGAGTAAGGAATACATCCACCGGAAAACACAGATGGTGACCGAGGCCACAGCTTCAGAAAAAGCCCCCCCACTTTCAAATTCGTTAGTTTTTAACCGCACGCCGTCATCGCCACGGAGGAGCAGGACTGAGCCTGTGTCGTCGCGTGCACACTCTAAAAACGGCTCACTGAAAGTTCTAATGATCAGGTATAGCGGTTGCGGCACAGAACCAACAACAGGTGACTTTAATGTCATCATGGATGAAAAGAACGAAAGGAGATGTGAGTTGGTTGATTCAGTAAATTAGCTCAGGTCAGGATAATCATATTTTGCCGAGTGAATGTCCTCCTGACACACAGACAGCGCGCCAGTATCTTTCGCGCTTGAACGAACAATAACACGCACACATTTATGCCAAAATGTCAGTTTTATCGAGTATCCTCACAAGAACAGTCTTAAATGAGTTAAATAAAATCTTAAATGAAAGTAACACTGTAAAAAAAAATCCCGTAAAAAAACGGTAAATCTCTGGCAGCAAAGTTTCCAGACGGATTCCGTTAAATTACGGCAAATAACCATTTCACAAAATTACAGGCAAAAACTGTAAAAATACAGAATTGACTTTACAGTCCAAATTAATTAAATTACAGTACATTACTGTTGATAATGGCTTATTAAACCGGGGAAAAACGGATAAATTATGTCAAATTACATTAAAAAACATTTAACTTTCAGGTTAAACTGTAAATTTAGGGTTTTATAAAGTTATTTTATAATAATGCTGTCTATCTACAGTAATTATCTTTTAATATATAGTTTTTCTGTGTAAAATAACTATGAAGTTATGTATAAAAATGCAATAAGTACATAAATTCAAATACAAAGTTTGTATATTTACAGTTTTATTTTTTGTAGATCCAATTTCACAACTTTGACCAATCTCTAATTAAGTACTTAATAATAGCAAATGTACAGTCAATTTCTGTTAAATTAACTAAACGTATTTACCTGCACATTTACAGTATTATTCATTAAACACTGAACATCAAGATACATGAATGATAGGAAATACAGGATTAGTATATCATTTAGAACATGTAAAAATATCCACATTAAAAGGCAATTGCTGTATGCCTTTATACTCTAATATAACTTATTTTACACATTTACAATTACATTTTATCCAAAGCGACTTAAAAATTAAGAGAACAATAGAAGCAACAAGTGCAGTGACAAGTCCCAGTTAGTGTAGCACAGTGCACATAGCATTTATTTATTTTTTTTTTTTGTATTAAAACAAAGATTTAGTATTATTGGGTCAAGTGTTTATGAAAAGATGGATCTTTAGAGGTTTCTTGAAAATGTGTTGAGTTGGGCAGGTCATCCCACCAGCAGGGAACAGTCCAGGTAAAGATCAGTGAAAGTGATTTTGTGTCTCTCTGGGATGATGGCACCACAAGGCGCCGTTCACTTGCAGAACACAAAAACAAAAAAACCTTGTGCAGCTCCAGCGGCCTCACAAGGATCAAATGAATATTCACATGGGAAAATATAGTATAAAACAAATAAAAATTTCTGCCACTTTTAGTGCAATCATATGGAATCAGAAGACTCGGCCATTACAATATTTTAAATTACTTCTTTCAAAATGTAGATAAGTTAATTTCTTCATCAGAACACAAACATTCAATCAACTTTTATTTTATAAGCCTAATATGTGCATATGCATTCTATAGCTACGTGTTGGCAAGCAGATGCAGCCAGAATATGCAATTTATCATGTTGTGTTCATATTCTAGTCTCATGTGCTTTCCTGTATCATCAACAAGTACAGTATTTAATTTACTGAATTCGTTTTCTTAACAGTCTTGATAGCCACATTAACCCTTACGAAAATGTACTATGGTTTAACCACAAAGAAAAAACAAAAACATGGTAGGCCTATTTGTAGTATAACTGTGGTTATTAAAAATGGTAATAAAAATCCGCCAAAAACGTGGTTACTATAATTTTACTATAATAAAACCAATGATATTTTTTTAAGAGAAGAGTTTTCAGTAGGGATGAGCGAGTCCAGCATTATCTGTATCTGTATCTGTTAACCATATGAATTATCTGTATCTGTATCTGTACTCGGACTGGGCGGGGCCTAACCCGGAAGTGGGCGGGATTTAACCCGGAAGTGGGTCGGGTTGTCTTGAAATGGGTGGGGCTTTAACCGGTATGTTATTTTAAGCATGCAATTGATATGGGTTGATCAGAAATTGTTATATTTATTGCTGATTAGAAAACTATTTACATGACAGCATCAGCATTGAGCTTCAGATCAATGGTTTTGATCACGATAACAAATGAACTACAGAACAAGTTTTGCAACAATGAATACCCAGTCAACAATTTGATCTCACAATGATGTCACTATGAGCTCACAATATTCTCATGGTGCGGTCATAATGTGAGTGTCACAGTGAACTAAAAGTGTAACCACACAGAGCTCTCACTGTGTGCTCATACTTTGTTCACAACATGAGGTCACTGCACAATCACAGTGCACTCATACTGTGGTCGAAATATGAGGTCACATCACACTCACTGTGTGCTCATACTGTGGTCACTGTGTGCTCATACTGTGAGATCACCATATAACACCACTATGCAATAATTGTGTTAGTTCACTGTTATCTAAAATGATTCAGTTAACTCAAACTTTTACACCCACATTCTTTATTTCCATCAATAAAAACAATCAAACAAAAAGTCAGCTTTTTCCTTTATTTGGTTTCCTTTTCAGCCTGGTGTTGGCGTTGGCCAAAAAAATTTCTACTTGGCGAATACATTCTGCGTCTGGTGTTGTTCTGGTGGTTACTTTTAGCTTCTTCACCTCTATTTCACTTTGTTTGTGAAAATACCTGACACATTCTAAAAACACAAAGAGCAAGGTGTTAACATTACAATTTCTATAGCAGCATCCAGATGCACAAACCAAAACTTAAACACTTACTTTTCAAACATGTCAGGAGCACAGGTGGCAACACCTTCTTCCCATCTTTCCCCGTTCTGTTATACAGACAGAGAACACTGTCTGACGCTATGCTTTTTAAAGCCTGTCTCACCATCTCACCTATATTGGAGCTGCCGTGAGTATGGATGAGATAGTGTACCTGACAAAAACATACATAATATTGTCATGATAATATACCAGGCTTCAACATTTCTTTTACATGGTATCTGCTGCAAAAAAAAAAAAAAAAAAAAAAAAAACTGTGGCTTTGTTGTAAAAATAAACGCTAAATTTATATAGTAGTACTAACATAAAGCTCTCGATAATTTTTGTCTTCTTCAAGCCTCTGACAGAAGGCTTCAAACGTTTCAAAGCTGGAGCACTGTTGTTGTTGAAAAAGTTCCTCATGGGCATCTTCTTCTGCCCGCTTCATGAGAACAGACTTAACTTTTGCCAAGTCATTCATGATGACAGCTTGTCTCTGGTCCAGCATTTGAATTTGTTGGAGTATCTTACTATTCAGATCTGAAAAATTGTAAAGTTAGATTGTTATATAGCAAAGGATGTTTTATGTCTGTATAAATAAATAATGTCTAATTGATATATCACATACCAAACAATTTCTCCATGGTGACTTTGCATTTTGTTTCCTTTGGTTCCTTCCCTGTTATCAAAATTACATACATAAGGTCAGTGAAATTGCATTTATCTAAATCAGTTATATTGTTTCTATATTTATTTTTCTATATCAATTAAACCGTTTTTTTCCCTGATCGTTTTATCCACAATGCACATGTAGGTGGTTCACTTTAATTGTGGGGACATTTGGTACAATGTAAAAAAAAAAAAACACACACACACACACACACACACACACACACACACACACACACACACACACACACACACGCGCACACACACACACACACACACACACACACGCGCACACACACACACACACTCACACTCACACTCACTAAATTATATTAAATTATAACTCACCTGAAGAAGCAGAGCTTTTGGGATGATCATCCTCATGCATTGCCACATTTCCCTGAAGAGTATCTGTGAGAGTCATGACACAAAATTCTCTTATAAGGTACCTTGTGATGTGTTTGCATGTGTTAAAGGGAATATCTATTGTCTCACCTAAGAATACTGGGTTGGGCTGGCTTGAGTTTAAATAACTGTCATCAGGGCTTTCATTGTTATCATCCAGACAGTCACCTGAACAATGTGAATTAGAATGATCAAATTAGCTTAACCAGATTCAATTTAAGAGAAAAAGTGTGTCATACTCACCAGATGTTTTGACACACAGAGCTTTCTGAATAAGTGGACTCTTGACTACTTTCAAGAAAAAACATAAGACATTAAAAATCTGCAAATAAAATTATAAAGCTGATTCTGCTAAGTTCCTTAGATAAGTTAAAACACAAGCTTACCATGGTATCTGGGAGTTTTGGCCAGCTGAACATTCTTTGTCTTCAGACCAACTCGCTTCATTGCATTTCTTGACTTCTTTAAATGCACATCATCTGTTTATCACATTAAAATTAGTATGATCACCTAATCTTTTGCCATAACAAACCTTGTATACACAATGAATTAACAATGTATACACACCTGGTATCCTGGTTTGCACTGTAATTTCTTTATAAGTCATGTGATGTTGTTGAAGATCATGAAATTCTGAGAGGAAGATATAGAAGTAAGTGGCTTAATGTACATCAATACATGAATGCATGGGTTTTCTAACCGGGGTCAGGGGACCCACAACAGGCCTCCAGAGGGTTGTAAGGGTCTTCATAAAATTCATAAAAAACATAAATATTAATATATTCAAACATTGTTACAGTCACATTTTTAAGTTATTGATAGAGACATTTAAGTGTTTATATTTGTTTTTTATCTGTAGTATGGGATTTGTATTTCTTTGTAAAACAGAATTCTTTGTAAAGCTTCTATAAAACTAATAAATTTGAACAAAAAATGTTTATCTTCAGGTTTACATGTCCAACATTACTCCTTAGCTAAAGGTTCATCATATATGGTGGGTTTTGGCAATATAAAGTGTAAAAACCTCTGCATAGTAACACATTATACACACCATTAATACATGAATTTATCTTTTGTATATGTGTGTATATGTTTAAATCACCTGAGACATCAGAGCTTGTGGGCTTGGGATCATCATCTTTTTTCCCACTTCTCTGAAGAGTATCTTTAAAGATAGATCATGCAGAAGAAAAATATTTTTTATTAAATAAAAGTTTAGTTAAAAAGTTAAAGCAGCACTAGGTAACTTTTCAACCTTCATAATATATTTCCAAGACTCTTGTGATGGTACATCGACTTACAATAGGTTGAATGACATGTCTGCCATAGCCTGACGGGGTCTGTATCGTTTTTAATCGTACTTTTAAACTTCGGGGTTCGGGTAGTAACACCCGCGCACACAAAAGAACTACAAAATTCGACTGCTTTACGGCATAGGCTAACGTTACCTCACTTCCCCCAACACGTCCTCACATGCTGTTGGACTTGTAAGTATATTGCTTATATTGTATATCACTCGGACAAGCTTTCACTCGTTGGTGTGTGCTAAAAAGCACCTGGCGTTCTTGTTGATGGATTAGTAACTTAGACATCTTCGGAGGCTAGCTGTGCTTGTTCGATGTCCGACGATTTGTAACGCGTTGTGTTTATTCCCCAATCGAACTCGTGTAACTGTCTGTCACACGTTCTACCGTCCACAGCATTACTTGATAGACAAAAATAGGACAAGAATGAGCATCAAATAGAAACAACCAGCTTACGGGGTGTTCGAGGCACACATACAATACAGACTGCCGACAGTTAAACAGGGCGCGCGCAGCTCTTAAAGGGGCCACACCTTATTTCCACTCGTTACAGCTTCCATCCGACTGAACAGGGACCGGTATACAGGGGGGAGGGGATCAGGCCGTGAGTGAAGAGACTGCTGCGTGAGTGGTATTTACGACAGTAACGTTAAATACAAGTAGTCCACAGCGACTCTAGGGGTCGTTGTTTGACCAAAACGGAAATCTTACCTAGTGGGGCTTTAAAACACTGTCACACTGAACTTTCTGAATGAGCTGAATATTGACTAATGTTCAAAAGAAGAAAAAAACAAACTAATAAAAAAATTGATTGAAAAAACATAAAAGTGCTTTAGCAAGTTCAACGTTCTACATCAAAGTTAAAACAGGCTAACCATGGTATATAGGAGGTTTGGGCAGTGGGACATTTCTTGACTTCAGACCAGATTGCTTCACTTCATTTCCTGACTGCTTCAAGTTCATATCATCTGTTTAGTACATACAAATAAAGAATGATCACAGAGTTATGGCTAAATTGTTTTCTGCATACCAATCATTTCAATATATACAGACCTTCACAGGAAGATGTCTCTGAATTGATGTCACTTTCATCACAGAGCTTATTTTTCCTTTTTCTCTTCTCAGGTAATTCCACAACTGCAGGGTCTGTCATTGAATAAGTAATTGAGTCCTCTGCTGCTGAGATCCCCGTTGTGTAATCTGAGATGTATTGATTTGCTTGATCATAGTCTCCTGTAAGTGGTAAATTTATGTATACTATGTGTATAATGGAAATTCAGTCAACTATTTATTCATCATAGAATACATAAATATATTATGATTAGCACATTTATAAGACCACCTATCATAATATTGATAAAAAAATCTTCCAGAAATGTTAAATACTTATGTAAAACTAAAATTGTGATTGTCTTATATTAGGCACAACAACTTGAATTTGTGTTCTTATACCCACATTTCAGCATCACATTCATTTTCAATTCAAATGCACCATTATTGCAATTTCTTACCAATTGATGGTCCAACGATCTTCACAATGTCATAAACCTTCCAGTTAGGGTTTGGTGGAGAATTGTTTTTAATGTTTGAGAGTGATGATGTCCATCGACACTTCAATGTTCCATTGTCATCAAAAATCCAACTGATTGGTACAACAGATGTCTGTCCATCACCGAATAAACAAATTCGATACTGAAAGACGCACGCACACGCACACGCACACACACACACACACACACACACACACATTATTCATAGTCTTTGGATCAAAATCAGGATAACATGCAATAAAAAAAGGCAAAAACCCTGCCTTACTGATTTACTTGACTAATCAAACTGAATGCATGAGCGGTATAAGCGCTACCGCATTGTATTCATCTTTATCAATCAATGACAAAGGTATCATGATTGCTTTATGTCTCAGTTGAGTGGTGTCAGTATGTAACATTTTAGTGTGATTCCGAAATCCTTTGAATATGCCAATTATTCTGGAGTCACATGGCTTAGTGTACAAAGGTTCCATTCTGCAAAAAACCTCACAAAAAATCTGATTTTCTTGAACTCCATGTATAAGGCAGTAGCTATCATTGGTCATTCTGTAACATTCTTTTGTCTTTGGCGTACCAGAGTTAACATTTGATTTCTTAGAACTTGATATTGCTTGCCTCTCTGTCAATCTGTTAGCTACTTGAATCAGTGGATCACTTGAACCGCGGATAAACCTCTTGATTTGACCCATATTGTTCTCAAACTTGTACGCTGAACAATAGTGTAATGATCTGTTGTAATGTGCAACATCAGTGAGATGTAGCAAGCAATGCACATTATATGAGATGAAACTCGTGCTATACAGGCTGATACCTTTTTCAACAAAATATGTTAACAGCTCATCTGCATAATCACGATGCTCCATTAGGTTTTCACTGTACAAGATGCGCATTCCAATACTAAGTGAAAGGAAGTGAATATACTTCTCCTTATCGAGAACATATTTCAAAATCACTGGTCCAGTATAAAGCAAAAATGTTCGGAATTCAGTTGCTTTCCAGTGCTTCAGTTCATCTAAACCCCTGGGTTTCCTATTGAATTCAGGAGGTATGTGATGTCGGACAGCTTGATGAAAATAAGTAATGGTGCTAAGATGTCCAGCTGATAATCTATGGGCCAAAGGTCCTTCTTTCCACAGCATCAACATTCGCTTAGTCACTCCTAGATCTACACAATGCATGGGATCTATTGGGAACTGCCTGATCATATCAATGTCCAGATTCAAAAGAATGCTATCTGTTTTGTGATGTTCAGGATTTGTCTTCTGTCTAAATGACTCATTGGTTCTGAGATTTCCTTTATACAAAAAAAGCATTTTGCTCTCATGAACTCCCTTTACATCACAAAAGTCACAGCCATAGCGGCCATTAAACTGAACTATTCCTTTGATGAGGGCTCGTGCTGGTGCATCACATATGATGTTTTTGAGGACAATTCTCTTCCCTTTAAAGCCTGTTTCCTTCAGTTCTTGCAGCTCCTCCATAAAATCCCTCAAAAACTCCAAATCATTTGGTTTCTTTGCTCCAGAAAACAGAGCAACAACAAAAGGACTGTTTTTCACTTCATCAATGTTGATGACAGCACACTGAAGTGGCCACATTGTGAGGTTTTTGGACTTGAAAATGGGTAGGCCATCAATATTCAAAGAAATCTCAAAGTGGTCGTATTTTGAAGTGTCTTGCTCAGACAGAGCATGCGTAAGACCTTCCTTTAATCCAAAATATGTGTATTTGCCACCTATCAAAAACAAGATTTTACAGTTCAGTGAAATTTCTGAATAATATTGCCAAATGAGTGCATGGACATTTTCAAAGTTAAAATGTACCTGATTTTTCAGTTATTCTCAAACTGCCAGAAGGAGGTGTTTTCAATAGTGTTCGTCCGTCTGCTGGAACATCAATGTCATGTTCCTTCAAAATCTTAAGCAAATGAGTGAGAGAGGTCATGGAGATGTTGAATTTCATTGCCCACTCAGACAGCTTTTTCTCCAGAGACAAAGCTAGCTCTGAGTTACTTTCACTGGTAACATCCATGGAATCATTTAGTCTATCAATTTCATACCATAGCACTTGATCTTGCATATTAATTATGGTATTCTGTTGTGATTCGGAATCATACTGTTCTTGCAAGTCTTCATTTAGATGCTGCTCCACAACATTCAGCATATTTCCTGAGTCGTCTGATGAGTAGTCTGATTCAAGTTCTCTGGAGGAGTGTTCACTATCAGAAGTGTTTTCATTTTTTTTCCGAAGAGCCAAAATGATCTTTTTTGATTTTCTACGAGCTTTTTGTTGCTGTCTTTTCAATGCCTTAATTTTTGTTTCCAAATCCACTCACCATTTCTGCGGTGTAACAATACCATGCATGCACAACTTTTTCTTCTTCTTTACATGTTTTATGATGGTTGGAAGACCAGCTTAGATGGTGCATTACCACCGCCAACTGGACCGGAGTGTGAAGCATTCACAATGAGCTCACGCTTTACACACATGCTGAGGATCACAGTATGAGGATCAGATGAACTAATGTTGAGCTCACGCTTTACACACATGCTGAGGATCACAGTATGAGGATCAGATGAACTCACGTTGAGCTCACGCTTTACACACATGCTGAGGATCACAGTATGAGGATCAGATGAACTCACGTTGAGCTCACGCTTTACACACATGCTGAGGATCACAGTATGAGGATCAGATGAACTCACGTTGAGCTCACGCTTTACACACATGCTGAGGATCACAGTATGAGGATCAGATGAACTAATGTTGAGCTCACGCTTTACACACATGCTGAGGATCACAGTATGAGGATCAGATGAACTAATGTTGAGCTCACGCTTTACACACATGCTGAGGATCACAGTATGAGGATCAGATGAACTCACCTTGAGCTCACGCTTTACACACATGCTGAGGATCACAGTATGAGGATCAGATGAACTCACCTTGAGCTCACGCTTTACACACATGCTGAGGATCACAGTATGAGGATCACAGTATGAGGATCAGATGAACTCACGTTGAGCTCACGCTTTACACACATGCGAGGATCACAGCATGAGGATCAGATGAACTCACGTTGAGCTCACGCTTTACACACATGCTGAGGATCACAGTATGAGGATCAGATGAACTAATGTTGAGCTCACGCTTTACACACATGCTGAGGATCACAGTATGAGGATCAGATGAACTAATGTTGAGCTCACGCTTTACACACATGCTGAGGATCACAGTATGAGGATCAGATGAACTCACCTTGAGCTCACGCTTTACACACATGCTGAGGATCACAGCATGAGGATCAGATGAACTCACCTTGAGCTCACGCTTTACACACATGCTGAGGATCACAGTATGAGGATCAGATGAACTCACCTTGAGCTCACGCTTTACACACATGCTGAGGATCACAGTATGAGGATCAGATGAACTAATGTTGAGCTCACGCTTTGCACACATGCTGAGGATCACAGTATGAGGATCAGATGAACTCACGTTGAGCTCACGCTTTACACACATGCTGAGGATCACAGTATGAGGATCAGATGAACTCACGTTGAGCTCACGCTTTACACACATGCTGAGGATCACAGTATGAGGATCAGATGAACTCACGTTGAGCTCACGCTTTGCACACATGCTGAGGATCACAGTATGAGGATCAGATGAACTAATGTTGAGCTCACGCTTTACACACATGCTGAGGATCACAGTATGAGGATCAGATGAACTCACGTTGAGCTCACGCTTTGCACACATGCTGAGGATCACAGTATGAGGATCAGATGAACTAATGTTGAGCTCACGCTTTACACACATGCTGAGGATCACAGTATGAGGATCAGATGAACTCACGTTGAGCTCACGCTTTGCACACATGCTGAGGATCACAGTATGAGGATCAGATGAACTAATGTTGAGCTCACGCTTTACACACATGCTGAGGATCACAGTATGAGGATCAGATGAACTCACGTTGAGCTCACGCTTTACACACATGCTGAGGATCACAGTATGAGGATCAGATGAACTCACGTTGAGCTCACGCTTTGCACACATGCTGAGGATCACAGTATGAGGATCAGATGAACTCACGTTGAGCTCACGCTTTGCACACATGCTGAGGATCACAGTATGAGGATCAGATGAACTCACGTTGAGCTCACGCTTTACACACATGCTGAGGATCACAGTATGAGGATCAGATGAACTCACCTTGAGCTCACGCTTTGCACACATGCTGAGGATCACAGTATGAGGATCACAGTATGAGGATCAGATGAACTCACCTTGAGCTCACGCTTTACACACATGCTGAGGATCACAGTATGAGGATCAGATGAACTAATGTTGAGCTCACGCTTTACACACATGCTGAGGATCACAGTATGAGGATCAGATGAACTAATGTTGAGCTCACGCTTTACACACATGCTGAGGATCACAGTATGAGGATCAGATGAACTAATGTTGAGCTCACGCTTTACACACATGCTGAGGATCACAGTATGAGGATCAGATGAACTCACGTTGAGCTCACGCTTTACACACATGCTGAGGATCACAGTATGAGGATCAGATGAACTCACGTTGAGCTCACGCTTTACACACATGCTGAGGATCACAGTATGAGGATCAGATGAACTCACGTTGAGCTCACGCTTTACACACATGCTGAGGATCACAGTATGAGGATCAGATGAACTCACGTTGAGCTCACGCTTTACACACATGCTGAGGATCACAGTATGAGGATCAGATGAACTCACGTTGAGCTCACGCTTTGCACACATGCTGAGGATCACAGTATGAGGATCAGATGAACTCACCTTGAGCTCACGCTTTGCACACATGCTGAGGATCACAGTATGAGGATCAGATGAACTCACGTTGAGCTCACGCTTTACACACATGCTGAGGATCACAGTATGAGGATCAGATGAACTCACCTTGAGCTCACGCTTTACACACATGCTGAGGATCACAGTATGAGGATCAGATGAACTCACGTTGAGCTCACGCTTTACACACATGCTGAGGATCACAGTATGAGGATCAGATGAACTCACCTTGAGCTCACGCTTTACACACATGCTGAGGATCACAGTATGAGGATCAGATGAACTCACCTTGAGCTCACGCTTTGCACACATGCTGAGGATCACAGTATGAGGATCACAGTATGAGGATCAGATGAACTCACCTTGAGCTCACGCTTTACACACATGCTGAGGATCACAGTATGAGGATCAGATGAACTAATGTTGAGCTCACGCTTTACACACATGCTGAGGATCACAGTATGAGGATCAGATGAACTAATGTTGAGCTCACGCTTTACACACATGCTGAGGATCACAGTATGAGGATCAGATGAACTAATGTTGAGCTCACGCTTTACACACATGCTGAGGATCACAGTATGAGGATCAGATGAACTCACGTTGAGCTCACGCTTTACACACATGCTGAGGATCACAGTATGAGGATCAGATGAACTCACGTTGAGCTCACGCTTTACACACATGCTGAGGATCACAGTATGAGGATCAGATGAACTCACCTTGAGCTCACGCTTTACACACATGCTGAGGATCACAGCATGAGGATCAGATGAACTCACGTTGAGCTCACGCTTTACACACATGCTGAGGATCACAGTATGAGGATCAGATGAACTAATGTTGAGCTCACGCTTTACACACATGCTGAGGATCACAGTATGAGGATCAGATGAACTAATGTTGAGCTCACGCTTTACACACATGCTGAGGATCACAGTATGAGGATCAGATGAACTAATGTTGAGCTCACGCTTTACACACATGCTGAGGATCACAGTATGAGGATCAGATGAACTCACGTTGAGCTCACGCTTTACACACATGCTGAGGATCACAGTATGAGGATCAGATGAACTCACGTTGAGCTCACGCTTTACACACATGCTGAGGATCACAGTATGAGGATCAATGAACTAATGTTGAGCTCACGCTTTACACACATGCTGAGGATCACAGTATGAGGATCAGATGAACTCACTGTTGAGCTCACGCTTTACACACATGCTGAGGATCACAGTATGAGGATCAGATGAACTCAATGTTGAGCTCACGCTTTACACACATGCTGAGGATCACAGTATGAGGATCAGTATGAACTAATGTTGAGCTCACGCTTTACACACATGCTGAGGATCACAGTATGAGGATCAGATGAACTCACCTGAGCTCACGCTTTACACACATGCTGAGGATCACAGTATGAGGATCAGAATGAACTAATGTTGAGCTCACGCTTTGCACACATGCTGAGGATCACAGTATGAGGATCAGATGAACTCACCGTTGAGCTCTACGCTTTACACACATGCTGAGGATCACAGTATGAGGATCAGATGAACTCACTTGAGCTCACGCTTTACACAACCATGCGTGAGGAATCACAGTATGAGGATCAGATGAACTCACGTTGAGCTCACGCTTTACACACATGCTGAGGATCACAGCATGAGGATCATATGAACTCACGTTGAGCTCTCGTCTTTACACACATGCTGAGATCACAGCTATGAGGTATCAGATGAAACTCACCTTGAGCTCACGCTTTACACACATGCTGAGGATCACAGTATGAGGATCAGATGAACTCTCCTGTTGAGCTCACGCTTTACACACATGCTGAGGATCACAGCTTGAGGATCAGATGAAACTCACGTTGACTCTCACGCTTTACACACATGCTGAGGATCACAGTATGAGGATCAGATGAACTAATGTTGAGCTCACGCTTTACACACATGCTGAGGATCACAGTATGAGGATCAGATGAACTAATGTTGAGCTCACGCTTTACAACACATGCTGAGGATCACAGTATGAGGATCAGATGAACTCACGTTGAGCTCACGCTTTACACACATGCCTGTGGATCACAGTATGAGGATCAGATGAACTAATGTTGAGCTCACGCTTTACACACATGCTGAGGATCACAGTATGAGGATCAGATGAACTCACCTTGAGCTCACGCTTTACACACATGCTGAGGATCACAGTATGAGGATCAGATGAACTCACTTTTGAGCTCACGCTTTACACACATGCTGAGGATCACAGTATGAGGATCAGATGAACTCACGTTGAGCTCACGCTTTACACACATGCTGAGGATCACAGTATGAGGATCAGATGAACTCACGTTGAGCTCACGCTTTACACACATGCTGAGGATCACAGTATGAGGATCAGATGAACTCACGTTGAGCTCACGCTTTACACACATGCTGAGGATCACAGTATGAGGATCAGATGAACTCACTGTTGAGCTCACGCTTTACACACATGCTGAGGATCACAGTATGAGGATCAGATGAACTCACCGTTGAGCTCACGCTTTACACACATGCTGAGGATCACAGTATGAGGATCAGATGAACTCACGTTGAGCTCACGCTTTACACACATGCTGAGGATCACAGTATGAGGATCAGATGAACTCACGTTGAGCTCACGCTTTACACACATGCTGAGGATCACAGTATGAGGATCAGATGAACTCACGTTGAGCTCACGCTTTACACACATGCTGAGGATCACAGTATGAGGATCAGATGAACTCACCTTGAGCTCACGCTTTACACACATGCTGAGGATCACAGTATGAGGATCAGATGAACTAATGTTGAGCTCACGCTTTACACACATGCTGAGGATCACAGTATGAGGATCAGATGAACTAATGTTGAGCTCACGCTTTACACACATGCTGAGGATCACAGTATGAGGATCAGATGAACTCACGTTGAGCTCACGCTTTACACACATGCTGAGGATCACAGTATGAGGATCAGATGAACTAATGTTGAGCTCACGCTTTGCACACATGCTGAGGATCACAGTATGAGGATCAGATGAACTAATGTTGAGCTCACGCTTTACACACATGCTGAGGATCACAGTATGAGGATCAGATGAACTCACGTTGAGCTCACGCTTTACACACATGCTGAGGATCACAGTATGAGGATCAGATGAACTAATGTTGAGCTCACGCTTTACACACATGCTGAGGATCACAGTATGAGGATCAGATGAACTCACCTTGAGCTCACGCTTTACACACATGCTGAGGATCACAGTATGAGGATCAGATGAACTAATGTTGAGCTCACGCTTTACACACATGCTGAGAATCACAGTATGAGGATCAGATGAACTCACGTTGAGCTCACGCTTTACACACATGCTGAGGATCACAGTATGAGGATCAGATGAACTCACGTTGAGCTCACGCTTTACACACATGCTGAGGATCACAGTATGAGGATCAGATGAACTAATGTTGAGCTCACGCTTTGCACACATGCTGAGGATCACAGTATGAGGATCAGATGAACTAATGTTGAGCTCACGCTTTACACACATGCTGAGGATCACAGCATGAGGATCAGATGAACTCACGTTAAGCTCACGCTTTACACACATGCTGAGGATCACAGCATGAGGATCAGATGAACTCACGTTGAGCTCACGCTTTGCACACATGCTGAGGATCACAGTATGAGGATCAGATGAACTCACTGTTGAGCTCACGCTTTACACACATGCTGAGGATCACAGTATGAGGATCAGATGAACTAATGTTGAGCTCACGCTTTACACACATGCTGAGGATCACAGTATGAGGATCAGATGAACTAATGTTGAGCTCACGCTTAACACACATGCTGAGGATCACAGTATGAGGATCAGATGAACTCACCTTGAGCTCACGCTTTACACACATGCTGAGGATCACAGTATGAGGATCAGATGAACTAATGTTGAGCTCACGCTTTACACACATGCTGAGGATCACAGTATGAGGATCAGATGAACTAATGTTGAGCTCACGCTTTACACACATGCTGAGGATCACAGTATGAGGATCAGATGAACTCACTGTTGAGCTCACGCTTTGCACACATGCTGAGGATCACAGTATGAGGATCAGATGAACTAATGTTGAGCTCACGCTTTACACACATGCTGAGGATCACAGTATGAGGATCAGATGAACTCACGTTGAGCTCACGCTTTACACACATGCTGAGGATCACAGTATGAGGATCAGATGAACTCACGTTGAGCTCACGCTTTACACACATGCTGAGGATCACAGTATGAGGATCAGATGAACTAATGTTGAGCTCACGCTTTACACACATGCTGAGGATCACAGTATGAGGATCAGATGAACTCACCTTGAGCTCACGCTTTACACACATGCTGAGGATCACAGTATGAGGATCAGATGAACTCACTGTTGAGCTCACGCTTTACACACATGCTGAGGATCACAGTATGAGGATCAGATGAACTAATGTTGAGCTCACGCTTTACACACATGCTGAGGATCACAGTATGAGGATCAGATGAACTCACGTTGAGCTCACGCTTTACACACATGCTGAGGATCACAGTATGAGGATCAGATGAACTCACGTTGAGCTCACGCTTTACACACATGCTGAGGATCACAGTATGAGGATCAGATGAACTCACCTTGAGCTCACGCTTTACACACATGCTGAGGATCACAGTATGAGGATCAGATGAACTCACGTTGAGCTCACGCTTTACACACATGCTGAGGATCACAGTATGAGGATCAGATGAACTCACGTTGAGCTCACGCTTTACACACATGCTGAGGATCACAGTATGAGGATCAGATGAACTCACCTTGAGCTCACGCTTTACACACATGCTGAGGATCACAGTATGAGGATCAGATGAACTCACCTTGAGCTCACGCTTTACACACATGCTGAGGATCACAGTATGAGGATCAGATGAACTCACGTTGAGCTCACGCTTTACACACATGCTGAGGATCACAGCATGAGGATCAGATGAACTCACGTTGAGCTCACGCTTTACACACATGCTGAGGATCACAGTATGAGGATCAGATGAACTCACCTTGAGCTCACGCTTTACACACATGCTGAGGATCACAGCATGAGGATCAGATGAACTCACGTTGAGCTCACGCTTTACACACATGCTGAGGATCACAGTATGAGGATCAGATGAACTAATGTTGAGCTCACGCTTTACACACATGCTGAGGATCACAGTATGAGGATCAGATGAACTCACGTTGAGCTCACGCTTTACACACATGCTGAGGATCACAGTATGAGGATCAGATGAACTCACGTTGAGCTCACGCTTTACACACATGCTGAGGATCACAGTATGAGGATCAGATGAACTAATGTTGAGCTCACGCTTTACACACATGCTGAGGATCACAGCATGAGGATCAGATGAACTCACGTTGAGCTCACGCTTTACACACATGCTGAGGATCACAGTATGAGGATCAGATGAACTCACGTTGAGCTCACGCTTTACACACATGCTGAGGATCACAGTATGAGGATCAGATGAACTCACGTTGAGCTCACGCTTTACACACATGCTGAGGATCACAGTATGAGGATCAGATGAACTCACGTTGAGCTCACGCTTTACACACATGCTGAGGATCACAGTATGAGGATCAGATGAACTAACGTTGAGCTCACGCTTTACACACATGCTGAGGATCACAGTATGAGGATCAGATGAACTCACGTTGAGCTCACGCTTTGCACACATGCTGAGGATCACAGTATGAGGATCAGATGAACTCACCTTGAGCTCACGCTTTACACACATGCTGAGGATCACAGTATGAGGATCAGATGAACTCACGTTGAGCTCACGCTTTACACACATGCTGAGGATCACAGCATGAGGATCAGATGAACTCACGTTGAGCTCACGCTTTACACACATGCTGAGGATCACAGTATGAGGATCAGATGAACTCACTTGAGCTCACGCTTTACACACATGCTGAGGATCACAGTATGAGGATCAGATGAACTCACCTTGAGCTCACGCTTTACACACATGCTGAGGATCACAGCATGAGGATCAGATGAACTCACGTTGAGCTCACGCTTTACACACATGCTGAGGATCACAGTATGAGGATCAGATGAACTAATGTTGAGCTCACGCTTTACACACATGCTGAGGATCACAGTATGAGGATCAGATGAACTCACGTTGAGCTCACGCTTTACACACATGCTGAGGATCACAGTATGAGGATCAGATGAACTCACCTTGAGCTCACGCTTTACACACATGCTGAGGATCACAGTATGAGGATCAGATGAACTCACGTTGAGCTCACGCTTTACACACATGCTGAGGATCACAGTATGAGGATCAGATGAACTAATGTTGAGCTCACGCTTTACACACATGCTGAGGATCACAGTATGAGGATCAGATGAACTCACGTTGAGCTCACGCTTTACACACATGCTGAGGATCACAGTATGAGGATCAGATGAACTCACGTTGAGCTCACGCTTTACACACATGCTGAGGATCACAGTATGAGGATCAGATGAACTAACGTTGAGCTCACGCTTTACACACATGCTGAGGATCACAGTATGAGGATCAGATGAACTCACGTTGAGCTCACGCTTTACACACATGCTGAGGATCACAGTATGAGGATCAGATGAACTCACGTTGAGCTCACGCTTTACACACATGCTGAGGATCACAGTATGAGGATCAGATGAACTCACGTTGAGCTCACGCTTTGCACACATGCTGAGGATCACAGTATGAGGATCAGATGAACTCACCTTGAGCTCACGCTTTACACACATGCTGAGGATCACAGTATGAGGATCAGATGAACTCACGTTGAGCTCACGCTTTACACACATGCTGAGGATCACAGCATGAGGATCAGATGAACTCACGTTGAGCTCACGCTTTACACACATGCTGAGGATCACAGTATGAGGATCAGATGAACTCACGTTGAGCTCACGCTTTACACACATGCTGAGGATCACAGTATGAGGATCAGATGAACTAATGTTGAGCTCACGCTTTACACACATGCTGAGGATCACAGTATGAGGATCAGATGAACTCACGTTGAGCTCACGCTTTGCACACATGCTGAGGATCACAGTATGAGGATCAGATGAACTCACCTTGAGCTCACGCTTTACCACACATGCTGAGGATCACAGTATGAGGATCAGATGAACTCACGTTGAGCTCACGCTTTGCACACATGCTGAGGATCACAGCATGAGGATCAGATGAACTCACCTTGAGCTCACGCTTTACACACATGCTGAGGATCACAGCATGAGGATCAGATGAACTCACGTTGAGCTCACGCTTTACACACATGCTGAGGATCACAGTATGAGGATCAGATGAACTCACGTTGAGCTCACGCTTTACACACATGCTGAGGATCACAGTATGAGGATCAGATGAACTCACGTTGAGCTCACGCTTTACACACATGCTGAGGATCACAGTATGAGGATCAGATGAACTCACGTTGAGCTCACGCTTTACACACATGCTGAGGATCACAGTATGAGGATCAGATGAACTCACGTTGAGCTCACGCTTTACACACATGCTGAGGATCACAGCATGAGGATCAGATGAACTCACGTTGAGCTCACGCTTTGCACACATGCTGAGGATCACAGTATGAGGATCAGATGAACTCACCTTGAGCTCACGCTTTACACACATGCTGAGGATCACAGTATGAGGATCAGATGAACTCACGTTGAGCTCACGCTTTACACACATGCTGAGGATCACAGCATGAGGATCAGATGAACTCACGTTGAGCTCACGCTTTACACACATGCTGAGGATCACAGTATGAGGATCAGATGAACTCACCTTGAGCTCACGCTTTACACACATGCTGAGGATCACAGTATGAGGATCAGATGAACTCACCTTGAGCTCACGCTTTACACACATGCTGAGGATCACAGTATGAGGATCAGATGAACTCACCTTGAGCTCACGCTTTACACACATGCTGAGGATCACAGCATGAGGATCAGATGAACTCACGTTGAGCTCACGCTTTACACACATGCTGAGGATCACAGTATGAGGATCAGATGAACTAATGTTGAGCTCACGCTTTACACACATGCTGAGGATCACAGTATGAGGATCAGATGAACTCACGTTGAGCTCACGCTTTGCACACATGCTGAGGATCACAGTATGAGGATCAGATGAACTAATGTTGAGCTCACGCTTTACACACATGCTGAGGATCACAGTATGAGGATCAGATGAACTCACGTTGAGCTCACGCTTTACACACATGCTGAGGATCACAGTATGAGGATCAGATGAACTCACGTTGAGCTCACGCTTTACACACATGCTGAGGATCACAGTATGAGGATCAGATGAACTAATGTTGAGCTCACGCTTTACACACATGCTGAGGATCACAGTATGAGGATCAGATGAACTCACGTTGAGCTCACGCTTTGCACACATGCTGAGGATCACAGTATGAGGATCAGATGAACTAATGTTGAGCTCACGCTTTACACACATGCTGAGGATCACAGTATGAGGATCAGATGAACTCACGTTGAGCTCACGCTTTACACACATGCTGAGGATCACAGTATGAGGATCAGATGAACTCACGTTGAGCTCACGCTTTACACACATGCTGAGGATCACAGTATGAGGATCAGATGAACTAATGTTGAGCTCACGCTTTACACACATGCTGAGGATCACAGTATGAGGATCAGATGAACTAATGTTGAGCTCACGCTTTACACACATGCTGAGGATCACAGTATGAGGATCAGATGAACTCACCTTGAGCTCACGCTTTACACACATGCTGAGGATCACAGTATGAGGATCAGATGAACTAATGTTGAACTCACGCTTTGCACACATGCTGAGGATCACAGTATGAGGATCAGATGAACTCACGTTGAGCTCACGCTTTACACACATGCTGAGGATCACAGTATGAGGATCAGATGAACTCACGTTGAGCTCACGCTTTACACACATGCTGAGGATCACAGTATGAGGATCAGATGAACTAATGTTGAGCTCACGCTTTGCACACATGCTGAGGATCACAGTATGAGGATCAGATGAACTCACGTTGAGCTCACGCTTTACACACATGCTGAGGATCACAGTATGAGGATCAGATGAACTCACGTTGAGCTCACGCTTTACACACATGCTGAGGATCACAGTATGAGGATCAGATGAACTCACGTTGAGCTCACGCTTTACACACATGCTGAGGATCACAGTATGAGGATCAGATGAACTCACCTTGAGCTCACGCTTTACACACATGCTGAGGATCACAGCATGAGGATCAGATGAACTCACGTTGAGCTCACGCTTTACACACATGCTGAGGATCACAGCATGAGGATCAGATGAACTCACGTTGAGCTCACGCTTTACACACATGCTGAGGATCACAGTATGAGGATCAGATGAACTCACCTTGAGCTCACGCTTTACACACATGCTGAGGATCACAGCATGAGGATCAGATGAACTCACCTTGAGCTCACGCTTTACACACATGCTGAGGATCACAGTATGAGGATCAGATGAACTAATGTTGAGCTCACGCTTTACACACATGCTGAGGATCACAGTATGAGGATCAGATGAACTCACGTTGAGCTCACGCTTTACACACATGCTGAGGATCACAGTATGAGGATCAGATGAACTCACGTTGAGCTCACGCTTTACACACATGCTGAGGATCACAGTATGAGGATCAGATGAACTCACCTTGAGCTCACGCTTTACACACATGCTGAGGATCACAGTATGAGGATCAGATGAACTCACCTTGAGCTCACGCTTTGCACACATGCTGAGGATCACAGTATGAGGATCAGATGAACTCACCTTGAGCTCACGCTTTGCACACATGCTGAGGATCACAGTATGAGGATCGGATGAACTCACCTTGAGCTCACGCTTTACACACATGCTGAGGATCACAGTATGAGGATCAGATGAACTCACCTTGAGCTCACGCTTTACACACATGCTGAGGATCACAGCATGAGGATCAGATGAACTAATGTTGAGCTCACGCTTTACACACATGCTGAGGATCACAGTATGAGGATCAGATGAACTCACCTTGAGCTCACGCTTTACACACATGCTGAGGATCACAGTATGAGGATCAGATGAACTCACCTTGAGCTCACGCTTTACACACATGCTGAGGATCACAGTATGAGGATCAGATGAACTCACGTTGAGCTCACGCTTTGCACACATGCTGAGGATCACAGTATGAGGATCACAGTATGAGGATCAGATGAACTCACCTTGAGCTCACGCTTTACACACATGCTGAGGATCACAGTATGAGGATCAGATGAACTCACGTTGAGCTCACGCTTTACACACATGCTGAGGATCACAGTATGAGGATCAGATGAACTCACCTTGAGCTCACGCTTTACACACATGCTGAGGATCACAGTATGAGGATCAGATGAACTCACCTTGAGCTCACGCTTTACACACATGCTGAGGATCACAGTATGAGGATCAGATGAACTCACCTTGAGCTCACGCTTTACACACATGCTGAGGATCACAGTATGAGGATCAGATGAACTAATGTTGAGCTCACGCTTTACACACATGCTGAGGATCACAGTATGAGGATCAGATGAACTCACGTTGAGCTCACGCTTTACACACATGCTGAGGATCACAGTATGAGGATCAGATGAACTCACCTTGAGCTCACGCTTTACACACATGCTGAGGATCACAGTATGAGGATCAGATGAACTCACCTTGAGCTCACGCTTTACACACATGCTGAGGATCACAGTATGAGGATCAGATGAACTCACGTTGAGCTCACGCTTTGCACACATGCTGAGGATCACAGTATGAGGATCACAGTATGAGGATCAGATGAACTCACCTTGAGCTCACGCTTTACACACATGCTGAGGATCACAGTATGAGGATCAGATGAACTAATGTTGAGCTCACGCTTTGCACACATGCTAAGGATCACAGTATGAGGATCAGATGAACTAATGTTGAGCTCACGCTTTACACACATGCTGAGGATCACAGTATGAGGATCAGATGAACTCACGTTGAGCTCACGCTTTACACACATGCTGAGGATCACAATATGAGGATCAGATGAACTCACGTTGAGCTCACGCTTTACACACATGCTGAGGATCACAGTATGAGGATCAGATGAACTAATGTTGAGCTCACGCTTTACACACATGCTGAGGATCACAGTATGAGGATCAGATGAACTAATGTTGAGCTCACGCTTTACACACATGCTGAGGATCACAGTATGAGGATCAGATGAACTAATGTTGAGCTCACGCTTTACACACATGCTGAGGATCACAGTATGAGGATTGTGTGATGTCACTGTGATCATCGCATGATCTCACGTGTTGACTGGGTACAACACATGCGGTTGCAATTATGAAGTAAAATGTAATGAACAAGAGTTTTCATCTCAACTAGGGCTGGGTGATATGAACCAAAAGTCATATCCCGATATATTTAGGCTAAATTTCGATATACGATAGCCTATATATATCCCGATATTTTTTATTTTTCATGTTTTATTTTTTTCAAAATTTGTTAACACACACACAAGTACTGTCCCCCTTTACTTAACATTAATTGTAAGAATATGACTATAGTAAAGACTAGTACTAATAAACATTAGGCCTATGCTAAAGGTATTAAATAGTAGTCCCAAACTAGTGTTTGTTAATACATTGTTGGAATGAGCCACCACAGTCATTTATAATTTATAACACAAAAATATAAAAAAAGAACACAAAGAAAAATAGTGGCATTTTGGGGTTAATATGAAAACGACAGTTACCATGGTGAATACACAATACTAACAAGTACTGTTAATGAAACATGGAAACTGCTCCTGGTGAATAGAATGAAAATCATACCTGCATTACTTTTATTTAGTGTAATTTACAACGCAACGGCGTTGCATGCTCGTAGTTTCTTTTGCACTTTATACAGTGAGGCGATATACAGCGCGCGCCGCCGCATTTGCGTGTGCAATTGAGTGTGCGCTACGACAGTATAACGGCTGACAGGACAAGAAAGTCCGTTTTTCTGAGGTGAAAGACTTTATTTCATGTTATAACATAACATGCTCTAAACACACACGCAAAGTGGAAAAGGAGGGGCGGGGAGCAGTGCAGAGAGCTCTGGGTCAGCACTCAGCAGCTTGCTTGGAACAAGGATCACAGCGCAAATTTGAACTATAGGCTATCGATATGCGATATGGTCTAATTTCATATCGCATTTAATATATATATATATATTCTTTATATCGATATATCGCCCAGCCCTAATATCAACATAACTTTCTTTTTTTTTATCCGAGCACAGATATTGACTCGTATTACTCGTATAATACTCGTACTCGACAAAAGTGCTTTATCCGTACCGGATACTCGTTTCAGCCGAGTATCCGGCTCAACTCTAGTTTTCAGCTTCCAGACGGTGTTTCAAAATGTCCCGCCATTTAAGAGATTGATTTAACGTTAACGTTAACTTACTAACAGATAATATCGCGTATTAAATAAAATTTTATACACAATTAAACGGACTTTGATAAGTAACGTTATAACAAGCCTACAAAAGCTTGTTTTAGGTCTTTTGAGGTGTGGGTTAAACTGATCTTTCTTAAAACAGATGGAAAATGTAAAGACGCATGCTAACGTTACATTTTCAGTGTTTTGCCCTCCAGCTCTCGTTATGACTGAACATCATTTAAGAATGCTAACGTTAGCTTGAAAACTGTAAACTTAACACAAATGTAATATAAAATATCGTTTTGCGAAAAAACGAAATGCGAAAAAACTCTAGTTTTGTTTTCTTCCAGTTGCGCTCCATTTTTCTGGCTGCTCTCTTAAGGGCCTGAGTGTGCTCGTTGTACCACGGCGTTGGACTATTTTCTTTAATCTTCTTTAAGCGCAACGGAGCAACTGTGTCTAAAGTGCTGGAAAAGAGAGAGTTAAAAGTTTCTGTCGCAATATCTAGTTCTTCTAAGCTATCTGGGATGCTGAGATGATGAAACGGATTAGGAAGATTATTAATAAAGCAATCTTTAGTGGCAGAAGTGATAGGTCTAACATATTTGTAACACGGAGTCGGCTTTGCAGCCTTGGCTAAATGAAGTTTACATGAGACTAGATAATGATCTGAGATGTCATCGCTCTGCTGCAGAATTTCAACGGCATCAACATCGATTCCGTGTGATAATATTAGATCTAGAGTATGATTACGACGATGAGTAGGTCCTGACACGTGTTGTCTAACTCCAATAGAGTTTAAAATGTCTTTAAATGCCAGTCCTAATGCATCTTTTTCATTATCGATGTGTATATTAAAATCACCAACAATTAGTACTTTATCTGCAGCCAATACTAACTCTGATAGAAAGTCAGCAAATTCTTTGATAAAGTCTGTATGGTGCCCTGGTGGCCTGTATACAGTAGCCAACACAAATCTCAAACGTGATTTATCATTTACACTAGATAATGTTACATTAAGCACTAACACTTCAAAATAATTATATTTGAAACTAGACTTCTTAGTAATTCTGAAGATATTACTATAAATTACAGCAACACCTCCCCCTTTGTGTTTCAGACGAGGTTCATGTTTATAACAGTAATCTTGCGGGGTGGACTCATTTAAAGTAATGTAATCGTTTGGTTTTAGCCAGGTTTCTGTCAAACACAGCACATCTAGATTATAGTCAGTAATCATATCATTAACAATGAGTGCTTTTGAAGTAAGGGATCGAATATTCAGCAACCCAAGCTTTATCATTTGCTCATTTGTATTATATCTGTTTTTTATTTGTTGAACATCAATTAAATTTTACCCTTAGATGGGTTTAGAAGTTTTTTGTATGTCCTAATTCGGGGAACAGACACAGTCTCTATTTGATGATAGCTAGGTGAAAGAGGCTCTAGCCTATGTGATGGGATTTATCTGACCTTGGTGACGCGAGGCCGCTAGCAGACGGTCGGTTTAGCCAGTCTGTCTGCTTCCTGACCTGAGCCCCAGATTGTCATGTTTGAGCTCTAAGACTATGTGCCATATGTAACGTAAACGCATTGGGTATAATTAACATTAGCTCAAATGATCTATAGGGAATTTTAATAATTGAATCATGAATATTATTAATATTTTGCATATTACAGTTACATTAATTTATCGAAGATGAAACTAGATCGATATATGAATGATTACCCTAACGGGTTATGGTTCGTCATTAATACATCCATAGTCTTATTTCAAATCGAAGTTATGGGATAACTTTTAATGGAATTAATTTAGTTATCAAACAATCTGTTTGTCCAGCAAACATTTATTTATTTTTTTATTTTATTTTACCTTTATTTAACCAGGGGCCTGTACCATGAAGGTAGCTGAACAAACTCGGAGTTACAGGATTAGTTTTGAGTTGACAAAACCAAACCGATGCGATCAGGCTTTATTGGTACCATGATGCAGCTCATCGACTTTCTCTGTCAACTCGGGCTTTGATCCTCAAGCTATGATTACTCCACGCGCGCGTGCACATAAAAGAGTGACGTCGACACTGAACAGCCAATCGCGGGTAGTAGAGCGAGAGCGTTATATTTTTCCGCGGAGGAGCAAGAGATAATTATTCAGAATTACGATGAATTTAAATATGTATTTCAAGCTCGAAACAATACGGTCTCTGTGCCAAAGCAAGAGAAGACTGTTGGAGAAAGATTGTTAATGTGTAAGTTAAACAAATACGTTCTATATTTATGTAAAATTATGTATATGTATGTGTAGCCTATATGTTTACTATACCCTATAGCCTATTTGTATAATATATAAAAAATGTACATGTATGTACCAAGAAAGATTAATATTCCTTGATTTTTAAATGCAACCCCAACTCCAAATGTTCTTGGCAGCAGATAAAGACAAAATATAAAAATAATAATTCAAAGTGGTGAGTATTTACCACAACCTTTTATTACTTCTGTGAACATTTGATCACAAACACTTGTTTGCAGCAAACAGAAATAAAGAGTTAAATTCAGAAAACCAGAATACACTGGCGGAGGAGTTGGCTCTGAGTAGGCAATAAGGGACCGCCGATTATGGATGGGATTACAGGTGCTGTACAATCTGACCCTGGTGCTGGCTCCTCTAAGCAAGTAACACTGGGTACGTGTGCAATACATTACTACTTTTAAGTTGTAAATATGGCTGACTGTATGTTCTGCAGTAGAGGGAAATACAGTGTCCCTGTTGAAGCCAGCACACATACACACAGTCTCCCACACAGAGGTCAGTATGCAGCAGACAGAACACCAAACATAACCTGCTTTACAACAGTTATGCTTTACATTGGCCTATTTTTATTTATTAGGGTGGAGGAAATGATGAAGACACTCTGTCTGTGTGTTCTCAGACAGTTGCTGATGTGAATGCACTGGGCTTTTTATTATGGCAAACATTTGAATGTGTGGCATAAAAAAGGGACTGGCCCTTACACATCTCTTTTATTGTAGGATTTTTCACAACCTGCCCCAGAAACTGAGGCCTCTACCTCAATGGGCTTCAGAAGAAATGTGTAAGGATTTAAAACCCTTGACATAAATTACAGTCAGTCCTGTGTTTGTAGGAAGTCAAGGAACTTTTTGTGATTTGATGAGCCTCCAGAAAACTTGTAATGATCATGTTTGTGGTGGAATTATGTTTCAGGTGGAAACAGACTCAGTCATGGCCCTGTACTAAAGGAGTCTTGAACTAGACTGCACACTAAAGGAGTCTCGAACTAGACTGTTCACTAAAGGAGTCTTGAACTAGACTGCACACTAAAGGAGTCTCGAACTAGACTGCACACTAAAGGAGTCTCGAACTAGACTGCACACTAAAGGAGCCTTGAACTAGACTGCACACTAAAGGAGTCTTGAACTAGACTGCACACTAAAGGAGTCTTGAACTAGACTGCACACTAAAGGAGTCTTGAACTAGACTGCACACTAAAGGAGACTTGAACTAGACTGCACACTAAAGGAGACTTGAACTAGACTGCACACTAAAGGAGACTTGAACTAGACCGCACACTAAAGGAGTCTTGAACTAGACTGCACACTAAAGGAGTCTTGAACTAGACTGCACACTAAAGGAGACTTGAACTAGACTTCACACTAAAGGAGTCTTGAACTAGACTGCACACTAAAGGAGACTTGAACTAGACTGCACACTAAAAGAGTCTTGAACTAGACCGCACACTAAAGGAGCCTTGAACTAGACCGCACACTAAAGGAGTCTTGAACTAGACCGCACACTAAAGGAGTCTTGAACTAGACTGCACACTAAAGGAGACTTGAACTAGACTGCACACTAAAGGAGACTTGAACTAGACTGCACACTAAAGGAGTCTTGAACTAGACTGCACACTAAAGGAGACTTGAACTAGACTTCACACTAAAAGAGTCTTGAACTAGACTGCACACTAAAGGAGACTTGAACTAGACTGCACACTAAAAGAGTCTTGAACTAGACTGCACACTAAAGGAGACTTGAACTAGACTGCACACTAAAGGAGACTTGAACTAGACTGCACACTAAAAGAGTCTTGAACTAGACTGCACACTAAAGGAGTCTTGAACTAGACTGCACACTAAAGGAGTCTTGAACTAGACTGCACACTAAAGGAGACTTGAACTAGACTGCACACTAAAGGAGACTTGAACTAGACTGCACACTAAAGGAGACTTGAACTAGACTGCACACTAAAGGAGACTTGAACTAGACTTCACACTAAAAGAGTCTTGAACTAGACTGCACACTAAAGGAGTCTTGAACTAGACTGCACACTAAAGGAGTCTTGAACTAGACTGCACACTAAAGGAGTCTTGAACTAGACTGCACACTAAAGGAGACTTGAACTAGACTGCACACTAAAGGAGTCTTGAACTAGACTGCACACTAAAGGAGTCTTGAACTAGACTGCACACTAAAGGAGACTTGAACTAGACTTCACACTAAAAGAGTCTTGAACTAGACTGCACACTAAAGGAGACTTGAACTAGACTGCACACTAAAAGAGTCTTGAACTAGACTGCACACTAAAGGAGACTTGAACTAGACTGCACACTAAAGGAGACTTGAACTAGACTGCACACTAAAAGAGTCTTGAACTAGACTGCACACTAAAGGAGTCTTGAACTAGACTGCACACTAAAGGAGTCTTGAACTAGACTGCACACTAAAGGAGACTTGAACTAGACTTCACACTAAAAGAGTCTTGACCTAGACTGCACACTAAAGGAGACTTGAACTAGACTGCACACTAAAGGAGACTTGAACTAGACTTCACACTAAAAGAGTCTTGAACTAGACTGCACACTAAAGGAGTCTTGAACTAGACTTCACACTAAAAGAGTCTTGAACTAGACTGCACACTAAAGGAGTCTTGAACTAGACTGCACACTAAAGGAGTCTTGAACTAGACTGCACACTAAAGGAGTCTTAAACTAGACTGCACACTAAAGGAGTCTTGAACTAGACTGCACACTAAAGGAGTCTTGAACTAGACTGCACACTAAAGGAGACTTGAACTAGACTTCACACTAAAAGAGTCTTGAACTAGACTGCACACTAAAGGAGTCTTGAACTAGACCGCACACTAAAGGAGACTTGAACTAGACTGTTCACTAAAGGAGACTTGAACTAGACTGTTCACTAGGAGCTGACTGTGAGCTGAGAAAAAAATAAAATGGAGATCAAACAGCTGAATAAAACTGATCTCAGTATGTGAACTTATTTAACCAAGTAACACTTTAGTATTAATATTTATTAATGAAACTTTCTCTTGCTCTCTTTCTCCCTCTCATCCCACAAAACCAATAAAACAGTTTGAGACTTATCTGCAGTTTCATTGTGCTTTTATTAAGTGTAATATTGTATGGTGATTGCATCTACATCTGCACCAGCTGGGTGGTCAAGTGTGATCGGGTCAGTTTCATTGGGGAGAAGCTGGTTTTGTGGTGGGTCTCGCTCTGTTCTACATGGCACATGCATGCAGCCACTATCTCTGATGCCCGCTCTGGTGACTCTTAAGGGCTGAACACAGTTGAAACGTGCCTTTAGGATGCCAAAGGTCATCTCGATCTTCACTCTGGTTTAACTGAGGGCCACATTGAAGCGGTGCTGTGGCCCTGTCTGAGGTCAGGGGGTTATTGTGTAGGTTTTTCTATCTTAGTTCAAATTAACTGTTTTGTACTGTACCAAATTTAACTTGCTTTCCTCAAAGCGCTGACACAACACAGACTCATGGAAAATTCGTGAGTCAAGCACTGGAGCCAGGCCATTTGGCATCCAAACTTGTGATCATACGTTCATGACCACAAGTCATCAGCAGATGAAATGTTTAGTAGATCATTTTTATATCTGTTAATGTTACTAATTTAAAGATTCATCTCACAGAAAATAATCATCTCACAAATTCACATCTCTACCTGAAGTGATAGGATTTCCTATTAACATCTGCCTCATGTTCTCTTAGAGCAGTGGAGACTGGAGCAATAGACTATAGGGAATCCTATCATAAGATTAACAGAATAATAATAAAGATTTAAAATAATTCTTAACATGTATTATATTGTATAGTACATTTGTGAAATGTGCATTTTGAAGGAAAAAAAAGTGTTCATGTGATGTCACCCTATCAATATATCTTACCGGCAATTTTATAAAAGCCCTCTTTTATGGACATAGTCGATAAATGTCCGGGGAACACTATTAATTAAACTATTCATGTACTCCTGCAGAGCGAGGACCACCTTGCGAATGGTTCGACAAACCGTGTTTTCCCCCAGCTTCTGTGCATCACCCACCGTGCAAGTATGTACCACTTGCAAAAAAACACAAACGCAATACCATTTGCGGTACAGTAAGTGCATGAATTCGACGTGTTAAATTCTTTATGTGCGGCTCAAGAAGTTTGCAAAGATAAGACATTCCTTCCGCGGAAAAGCTGTATCTTTCATACAAGTAACTATCAGGAAAGGCAAGGGGATTTTGTCTAGCTAAAAACTCTTTCTTTACAAAGTGCTCGTCTAACAATTTGCGCTGAGATGTCCACCGGATTTGGAAGAAAAGGTGAAGTCATTGCAACAGACACTTGGAATAAGTTACGTCACCTATATGTTTCTTTGCTCTCAGCTGATTGGTCAAACTTCAGTCTGAGATCTCGAATCCAGATCATAACCTGCCCCGGAGCAGGTTAGCCGTGCAGCGTAAGATACCATGGCAACGAACACCGATTTAAGCCGAGCTACTTTCATAGTACCTAAAACCCAGGGTTGGCGGAAACTAAACTGAAACATAGCCGGCTAGCCACCTAATCCGGCTTCATGGTACAGGCCCCAGGTGAGCACGTAGAGAACACGTTCTCAATTGAAACGGCGACCTGGCCAAGATAAAGTGATGGTGCAAGATAAGGGAATAAAAATTATGAATAAAATACAAATTTTCTAGGCAGTAATAAAAGCAGCCTTGGTATGTAAACAATTAGTGCATCATAATCTACAATAAAGGATCGAAATGATAAAAAAATATCAAGGCAACTACATAAGTAGTAAACATCAACGTAAGATTAACTTATCAACTCTCAATAAAGTTATCACTTCTTATAATTTCCGGAAAAATAGTTTCTGGCCATGAAACTATTATTCTGTCCTTATAAAATTTAGGTTACTGAAAAGTAACAAATCAGCTTTGCAGCTTAAGATCGAACATTTCATTGACTCGTAATATGGGCATTTAAGACAGATGCAATCAAGGAGATATGGGTTTTAATAATTGCAAACTAATACATCGAACTAAGGAATACAAAATACTACAATTTACACGAGTAAATATATGTATGTATATACAGAACACGTAAACAAATACAAGACTAAACGAATAACAGATGAGAGAGAGAGAGATCGGAAAATGAGAGAGATGGAGAGGATGAGCGAGCGAAAGTGAAAGCAACATGTGCGATCAGAGAAAGATCAGTTAGGCAAAAATCTCAGACAGTAACCTTTTGAGAGAGACAACAATAAATCACATCAATCAAATCAAAAATCATTACTTGCGTATGGTTCTCTTTGTATTTGCTGAAGAAGAGCTCTTTTTAGAGCGGGGCGTGTTTCCTCGTGTCTTTGGGGCGAGCAGACTCGCGCGAAGTTTAAAGGTTCACCGAACGTGAAGTTGCCAAAAACATGATTCAGAGTTCATCTCCCTTCTTCTTCTTCTTCTTCTTCTTCTTCTTGAATTTTATTGGCGGTTGACAAACAACAAAATGGTGTATTTCCGCCACCAACTGGTATGGAGTGTGGATCAAGACGACTTCTTTTTTTTTTTTTTTTTTTTAAATTCTCTCCCACAAATTAGATTCCTCAAGAAACTGAAGAATAAAAATATAACACTCATTTCTCGAGTTATTTTGAAGAATATACTTTGGTATAAATTGCATTTCTATTTTTTTTAAATTATGAATTAACAACCTTCTTTCATTCTCATATTTCTGACAATGCATTAAAACATGTTCTACTGTTTCCTCTTGCCCACAATAATAACATCTTCCCGTATCATGTTTACCCATTTTAAAAAGTGTACTATTTAATCTTGTGTGTCCAAATCTCATCCTTGATATTACTATTTCTTCTCTCCTGTTTTTCCCTGCAATTCTCATCTCTCCCACTTTCCTTTGAATTCTATAGAACCACCGACCTTTTTTCTCCTTATCCCACTGTTTTTGCCACCTTTCCTTTAGTCTCTTCTTGATAATACTCTTAACTTCATTCTTACTTAAATTAACAATTAAATTAATGTCATTGTTTTTAACTGCTTCTTTTGCTTCTTTATCTGCAATTTCATTTCCTTGGACACCAACATGTGCAGGCACCCACAAAAATACTACTGTAATCCCCATCATTTGAATTCTGTACATTGTTTGCATAATCTCTATTAAAACCTCTTAACCAGCGCCCCTATTTTTGAGAATTTTCAGAAAATGACATACCCAAATACAAATGTCTGTAGCTCTTAAACCCTATGGTCCACATTCATAACTCTGATCTTTTTTTAATCTAGACACTTGAAACTTAGTTACTCAAGAGTCATTATAACTCAAATTAGCATAGGAACAGAATAAAACAAGGTCAAATTTACATGAAAGTGACTCACGATTTCTTTGAATTAACTTCACTTAGGGAAAAATGTATCAGACTTTTATGTTAAGGGCCTGAAAACACCATACAGATAAAACTGAATGTCTGACCATGTTTAGATTCAAATTTGAGGATGATACTCCCAAAAATGTAGTTTCTGTAAGCTTTTATTCAAGAAAAGTATAGGCGTCCTTTCCAAAATGCAATTTGGAGACTCCAAATGTACACCTGGCACCCAACACCTTCACATAAGGAGTAAACACTACATAGGCCTACTACATACATGTATATCAATTCAGAACTGTTCTGCCCTTCAAACCACACAAGAAAAAAAACGATTTCAGCACAACATTTGAACATTTGAACAAAATTCCCTTTATTTTGAACAATTCTAATAGCAAAAACAGTGATTTCTCACTACATCTATAGACATTCCAGCAGTGATCGTTTTCAAACTAATGTATAACATACATAAAAAGAAAACAATAAATGTTTTAGAATATTTTGTAATTACAAACGTGGTTTTTACTCAAATAAATTGCAATAAACTGATAATTATAATGAATATCCTATTACTTTCTGCTTCTCTTCGTCGCGGCTCCTCTTCATCTTCATCTTCATCAATAACACGTTCAAATCTCTTCTGTAGTCGACGATCCATGATCGAGATGATCAGAAACATGCTTTGGAGTAAATCCGTGCATTTATGCAAGCTTCATGTGTCAAAACGTTGCGTGTGTGTGTTTGTTTACAGTCTATGGTCGGTGCATTATGTGTGTGCGTGTCTGCGAGCCGCGCGTGTGGCGAAAGCGCGCATGTGAATGAAAACATTGAGCACTTGAATTTGACGAATATGCTTGCATAAACTGACTATCACTGCAATCGATTTTAGTTGGCTAATACTCCCATCAATCAAAACTTTGCCGACTGGACATTGGCCGGCTTTATCCAGGCTTTTATCCAGTCGAAACCCCAGGTGCGAGATTGACAGCGCGCTCAGCCTGTCAGTCGGTCTCTTACTGTTTTGGTCAGTAACAAAGGCTGTGATTGAACGAGAGAGCTGTGGAATGTCTCATTTTATCCGGAAGAGTGTAAAGTACGGGGGTGAGATGGCTTTTGAGTGTTGGAATACGGATTAGAATCGATATTTCTTTGAAAATGAACGTGATGCGAACTCTATCTCGAAAACGCTCATGCAAACAAAGGAGGATATTTCATTTTTTCCCCTATTTTGTCGTTGTTTTGGATTAAAAAGTGGGATGCATTTTGAAGAGTGGACCCTTACAGTGTAATGTATGCTGTTGTTTCTTGGATTCGTCCGAACTGATATGAACCATACGAGATGAAAGATGAGTATAGCGGTTCATTTTGCTTATTTTTTCATAACCAGTCCTCTTGCATTTAATTTAACCCTTTCCTCTCTGGTGTATTGATTGCAAAAACAAGTTTAGAACATGATTCTTGAGTGTTTTAGCTTTCAAATGATGCATAGTTTATGATTGTCAGTTGAATATTTGTTATAAAACAAAGCATAAAAAATTAATAAAAGTTTAGCCACGCCCCATCCGGCCCGCCGGCGGGCCGCTGCTGGTTAAGAAGTTAAAATATCTGGTCTACTTTCTGAATGACTGTATTGTAAACTAGCCAATGATGAACATGAGTCTGAACAAATAACTGATTTCACAGGTCTTATTTCTTCTATCCACTGTATTGCTAATAATAATGCAACCATTTCCCCTGTATAAACAGATAGCTCATCACTGATCCTTTTCCTTATTGATAGATGAAACTCTGGGACAGTAAATGCTACTCCTATCTTGTTGTCTGAACTCTTTGATGCATCTGTGTATATCTGAACATAACTGTAGTACTCATTAATATATGTCTGTACATTATATGAATTACATTCCTTACCCTTGTTTCTCTGTTCTAACAATGTAAAATCAACTATTGAATCTGGAAGTACCCAAGGTTTTATTACTGGTAATGGAACAGTAGGACTAACATTTAATTGATTAATTTTGAGTTCTGTTGCTTTCTGTATCACAGTCCATCCAAAACTTTTAGTTTTCCTCCTCTCTTTTTCCCAACATGGCTTTAACGTGTCTAGTGTTGGATGCTCTTGACTATGGCCTTGTAAATTAACCCAATAATTCAATGATAGCTGTACCCTTCTCATTTCCAAAGACATTTCCCCCATTTCCACCTGTAGTGCTGTAATTGGAGTAGTTTTTATAGCTCCTGTACATAGTCTAAATACCTGATTCTGTATATTATCTAACTTTTTAAGAGACGTTTCTGCAGCTGATCCATAAACCACACACCCATAATCTAACACAGATCTAATCATTCCATTATACATTGCCTTTAACGCCATCCTATCTGCCCCCCACTCACTACCAACTAAACATCTCATTGTATTTATTATTTTCTTACATTTATTTATTATATTCTGAATATGCACCGCCCACGTAACTCTTTCATCAAACCATATCCCCAAAAACTTAAAATATTTTACTCTTTCCAGTTCTTGATTATATAACTTTAGTTTCACCTCACTTCCAATTTTCTTCCTTGTAAACAATATTATTTTTGTTTTATCAACTGAAAATTTAAAACCCCACTTAAATGACCATTCTTCAACTATTGTAATAGCCTCCTGTAATTTTTTCATAATAAAATCAATATTCCTTCCCCTTTTCCAGATTGCCCCATCATCAGCGAAGAGTGAGAGGCCCAGCCCATTATCCAAATCTTCAAACACATCATTTATCATAATGGAAAATAATAAAGGACTTATTATACTTCCTTGTGGAGTACCATTTTCAATTGTAAACTTTTCTGAATAACTGTTTCCTATTCTCACTTTTAATGTTCTGTCTGATAAAAAATCCTTGATCCATCTATACATTTGACCTTTGATACCTAACTTATACAGTTTAATTAACAACCCTTCTCTCCACATCATGTCGTATGCTTTCTCTATGTCAAAAAAGACAGCCACTACACTTTCTCTATTTATTTGTGCTTTTCTTATCTCATGTTCTAAACACACAGCCGGATCCATTGTATTTCTCCCTCTCCTAAAACCACTCTGATATTTGGATAAGAATTTATTTATTTCTACATGATACATTAACCTTTCATTCACCATTTTTTCCATTATTTTGCCAATATTAGATGTCAACGCAATAGGTCTATAATTTCCTGGATTTGTACTATCCTTCCCCGGTTTATGTATTGGTACTATCACCGCCTCCTTCCACCTTTGTGGTAATTTTCCTTCTTCCCATGATTTATTGTACATATTTAATAAAATATCCTTAGATACTTCGCTAAGATGTCTTAGCATTAAATAACAAATCTGATCTATACCTGGAGCTGAATTTTTGGTTTTTCTAAGAGCTCGATTTAACTCTGCCTTTGTAAATATCATATTTAATTGTTCATTATTGTATTCCTCATTCTGTATTAAGTCTTTAAACTGTTCCAATGTCCTCTCCCTTCCTCTTTTACCCTCCTTACTAATATTATCTGCTTTATGTATTTTAACAAAACTTTTTGCAAGCATTTCTGCTTTCTCTTCATCTTTTATTGCTATTGTATCTCCATCTTTTAAAACTGGATACCCAAATTCTCTTTTTATCCCATTCATTCTTTTTATCATATTCCATACTTGACCAATTCCAGTTTCCCTTCCCACTGTGTTACAAAACCTCCTCCAGAAGTCTTTTTTTGTATTTTTTATGATTCTCCTAACATTTGCTTGCCTCTTTTTATATTCAATGAAGTTCTGAAAACTATGATTATTTTTTAACATTTTAAACGCTTTATTTCGAGATTTAATTACCTTATCACATTCTTTTGTCCACCATGGCACAATCTTCTTTTCTTTTCTACCTCCCTTCCTTGGAATAGACTGACTTGCTGATATCAATATAGCATTACAAATATCGTTATTAACCTTATCAATCCCTTCTTTAACTTTAATGTTTTTCATTTTTTGTTCACTAATACTCCTAAATTCCTCCCAATCTGCATTTTCAAAGAACCATTTGTCTATTCCTCTTGTATTACATTTTTCTACACTTAAATTTACCTCAATTGTTATAGGGTAATGATCACTTCCTATAGTTGTTTCTCTAATCACCTCCCATAAACATATACCCGCTAGTGAACTTGAAACAAGTGTAAGATCAATAGCTGATTCTATTCCTGTTCTCACATTAACCCTTGTTCCCCCACCATCATTTAAACATACTAATTCCTTTATCTCCATTAATTCTTCAATCACTATTCCATTTCCATCATTGGAATTGTCCCATAGTGTGCTATGAGCATTGAAATCTCCGCAACATATAACTTTTCCTTCTAAGTGCACAATTAGTTCACCCAACACCTCTAGTGATAGTCTTTTACAAGGATTATAAAAATTTAGAATTTTAACCTTTCCTTTTTCCCCCAAAATTTCTATTACTATAAACTCCAACAATTTTCCTTTTTCTATAACATTATATTGTACTCCTTGTTTTACAAATATTATACACCCTCCCCCAATATCTTCCTCTCTATCTCTACGTACACAATCATACCCTTTAATATTAAAATCCAACACTGGCTTAAGCCAGGTTTCCTGTATGCATACGATTTCTGGTTTCTTTCTAAGCTCTTTTATAAAACCTTTAAACTCTTGACCATTCGCTAACAAACTTCTTGCATTCCATTGCACAATATTCAAGTTGTCTTATCACCTGCACCTCCTGACTTCCCATCATCTTCCAGTCTTTTATTGATGTTTTCCCAGGATATATTGTTTATACCCAAAAACTTTTCAGCTCCCTTCACAATTATTTTTATTTTCTCTGTTTTGTGTCTAACTTGGTCCGTGCAATTAATTACATATGCCACAAACAAAATCAGTCTATCCACTGTCAGTGTTGTACCACTTTCCTCTGTTTGCCCAATCTCTTGATTTGAAATGTCTTTGTCAGTATCATCACTTCTCCTTTGCTCTTGTACCTTCTTTATTGCATCTGCATAGCTTATGTTATTTACAACTTTCACTTGCTCAATTTCCACAGCCCGCTTTCTTACGTTACATCCATTGTATGTTACCCGATGTTGCCCACCACAATTACAGCACTTGTCCTGTGCATTCTCTTCACAATTTTCAAATCTATGATCACCTCCACACTTAGGACATCTTTGTTTTCCTTTGCACACCGCTGCTATATGCCCATATCTTTGGCATCTATAACAGCGGAGTGGGGGAGGAATATATGGCCTCACTACAAAACTCATGTATCCAATCTTGATTTTTTCCGGAAGCACAGAGTCCTGAAACTCCAAAAGAATTGACAAACTGTCAACTCTTTCCCCATTCATTGTTTTTTGCAACCTTTTTATTCTACTTATTTCACCCCCAGACATACTTTGTTTTAGTCTTTCTAGATCCTCTTCAACTGGAATGCCTGTTATTACTCCCTGTTTCAGTCGTTTTTCTCCCAAGATCTTTCTTTCATTCACTTTTTTCTTACATACATTATCAATTTTTAGAGCTTTGTTTTTTTGCTCATCAGTTTTACATATCAACAACAGGCTTCCGTCTCTCAAAATCTTAGCCATGTCCACTTCTCCTAACTTTTTCTTCAGTTCTCTAGACAATGTTACTGGACTTAGGTTAACATGTTCATCTTCCTTTCTAAATTTAAGAATGACTTTATATTGCTCTTTTCCAATCTTTTTCCGGACAACCCTACTCTCTTCCTCTGAGCTGTTTTCTTCTAATCCTCTTTTACTGGATTGGCTATACACCAAACTAGTTTCATTTCTCCCACTCATTCTCTTTTCTTGCCCTTTCTTACTTACTAGATTCCAATCATCTGACTCCATTTCATCTTCCTCATTTACCCCAGAAAACATCTCAATCCAGTCACAAACCAGTTTATGTCAACCGCCGTAAACTCCAAACACAACTCTGAAATCTCCGTCCCGCGTCCACTTCCGCATCTGCCGCCGACACCTTCATCTCCCTTTGTGGAGGGAGAGGCAAATATGGAAATAAAACTTAGTAAAGGAAAGAAAAGATTGGTCGGGACTGACGCGGAGTTGCGCGTGGGTTTCCTTAAAGGGACACTTCACCCATTTGCATTAACCTTTGCATTGTTAGAAACCCAGTCATACTATTGAATGGTCGTGCAACACTCTCTCATTTTCCCCTGAGACGGGAGAAATCCGTTATTTACCTCTTACACTTCCTCCAACAATGACACAAAAATCGTCATTTTGCGTCATTGTAGGAGGAAGTGTAAGAAGGGGGGATTTCTGTTGAGACTACAGACACTCGTTCCTCATCTTTCCCAGGGGGCGGGACCCGCTCACGCTACAGACCTATCACAGATCAGTGGGTGGGACTTTACTCTCTGAAACTGAAAGCAATATCCTCCATCTTGTTTGAAGCTAAGCTAACAGGCGCTGTGGAGACAGATGTAAAGTTATGACAATAGCGGAGGAGAGTGCTCAATATGATATAGACTAGAGGAAGAGGATTTCGGAAGTCTGATGCTTGAATCAGGTGTTTGTGGCTACCTTTACAAGCCGCATTATAGCGAAGAGCAGCCGAGGCAGAAGACCTGCCTGCCGCGGATGAGGAGCCCGGACTGGCTCGGGTTAGGGCGGACTGGTGGCGCCGGTGATCTCACTATGCAACTACGAACCGCTACGAACACAGAGATAGAGACCGTCTGCGGCAAAGAATTTCAACGATGACAATTTCTCCTGGACGAAATCTCTGAATCAGACGAGGACACGGACGTTTGTGTTGTGAACTAGTTTCCTAGTTTCGCACCGCATATGTTCTGACTGAACATCCAGGTACCATGCAATAATTCACCTTTTCGAAAGAAATACAAACGAGGAGTAATGCACTAATGAGTTCGCCAACTAACTAGACATTTTGTGTGAATGTGAAATTAATTTCAAGCTCTGGTGGTAGCTAGCCTTGTAGACGGAAGAGTGATTTCTCTTATAGGCAGATATGCGCTTTCTGGATTAGTGGGAGTGGCTTGCGGAGCTGGGCAATGTGGTGCATTGTGGGAGTTGTTGTCTTTCATACAAATGCGTCCTGAAGTTATTTTTTGTCTTTTCTCGGTCACAAAGGCACCAAATTCAAAATTTCTTTTACATTTCGACTACATATATGACCCACTTTAAATAAAAAACAATGTTCAAATGGGTGAAATGCCCCTTTAACCCTCTGGGGTCTGAGGTGTTTTTGGGGTCCTTGAGATGTTCTGACATGCCCTGACATTTGTGCTTTTTTCAGTTGCTTATAAACATAGTAATGGCAAAAAAAAATTACACACTATTTAGCACAAACAGGACTACCATAATATGTGAGCAACAAGAATGTACATGTCTGCATTTTTGAGAGAATAATGTTTATGCGTGGTTATTGAAAAAACTAAAAACTAAAGTTTCTGAAATAAGACCACAAAACACACACTAAATATGTGCCAATAAGACTTTTGTCTAATGGATGTCATCGCCTAGTGTTTTTTCTTCAAAATTATGTGAAAATCACCCTGCCTAATCCTTCACATAACACAATACATTGATTTGAATTTTGCAAAGCACTTTCTGTTTGGAAAGGCCATATGCGGAGTGGGCGTCACAGATCATGCATATGTAGTGGTTCACACCTGAGGACCGCATACTTAATGAGCCATTCATTCAGGTGAGTCACTGAGCCACAAGAATGCAAGAGCAACAGTTGGAAGCATCTCAATTCTTTTTTATTTTTCCACATATTGTGCTTGCAATTTGGCCTATAATAGCCAAGGAAAACATGTAATTGTGCAGTTAATTCTCATACTGTATTTTCAGTTTTGGAATATTTATCCTCTCCCCAAATTTGTCACTAATAAAACACACTAAAAATTATTTAAAGAAAAGGCTTATATTTACCTTTTAATAGTTTGTTTACATCTACCTTGTAAATATTTAAATAAACAACAATTCAAGTGTAATCTTTCTTTGTACAAACTAAAGTATACATTTTATCATACATATTTCAAAGTTAAGGATTTGATTGATTATTTGATTATTTTTGACAAAAAAATTGGCATATAAAAGCTTATTTGAGGTGGCAGATATTTTACAGTAAAAATGTATAATCTATCCAAAACTAATCAACGAATAAACTTGTGTTTGCTCGAGAAAACACAGCCCCTCACAGGTTTGCGCCGTGGATTCCCGCGAGTCAGACGCGGATACTGTGTTTGTTTTAGGCTCGCGCAGTCTTCACTCGGACGCGCGCTTCAATCCGTTGTGGAGACTCTCTTTTCGTTCCAGTGAAATTACAAAACAAAATACACACACATGTCTCTGCCTGATATACAACCACTGATAAACATAATCTGATTTGACAAAAAAAAAAAAAAAAAATTATATGAGTGCAGATTCGAACTCAGAACCTCTGACACGCTAGGCAAATGTTCTACCACTAGACCACTTGAGTTCACATATTTATTCACGTGAAAACTCGGTGTTTACTCGGCGTGATCAATTCGCTCTTGAACATGCTGCCGTTCGTCTGTGTTACAATCTTCCTCTGAGGAAAAGCCAAGGTGAGTTATTCCTCGCTGTCCAGAATCATCTGAAGAGCGTCTTTAAAAAACGCGCCATCCTCTCTAAACGCGATGAACTATCAGTGAATCTGATCTGATGAAACTTCGTGTTTTCAAGGCATTGATCGGGGGGCGGGTGCGAAGCATAGATCACCTAAACTATTTACCATGTCAATAGCGCCGGGGGCGGGGCGGCCTCAGTTCATTATAGAGATAATTAGGCAGAAGGAAAAAACGGTACCTCTCCTTGCTTTCAAACGGATTACATGAGTTGAAAACATTTGTTTTTTTTATTAATTACTTCATTTAAAAGAAGAGATTTCAAGCTTCATAAAGACATATATCACGTGCCTGTGTGAGAAGTATTCGCTGAGTTATGATTCATTTTCGGACGCGTTTCAGAATGGACTACACGGACAGAGAGAAGGCAGAACTCGCTCCGTGATTATTTTTCTTAATTTGGCGAAAAGCACAACACTTTGTTTTTATTGTGAGTATACAGAAAAATAATACACATTTAACAGAATCGATTGATGTATGAAACTCCTATGGAAAATCAAAGTCAACAGAGTATTTATGAGTTTCGTTTACACTGATAAAAAAAAAGCGAGCTGGTATCGCCGGCGATACCGCCGACCTCAGGGGGTTAAGAGCGGGGCATGCTCTTTCGTCTCTTCCTGGCGAGCGCGATCGCGGGATGTTCAAGTCTCTTTAAAGTTGAAGTTGTCGGCTGTTCATTTCACTGAACGTAGGAAAAGTCCGAGACAAACATAAAGAAAAGACTTAAAGGAAAAGAAAAGAGAAACGGAGAAAAGCTCCCGAAGGAGCCATGGATCTTGAAAAACCTCTCACAGAAAAAAAGTGCTCGACTGAAGAAATAATTCAGAGTTCATCTTTTATGGAAAAGATGGGTTCACGCCTGCTTTGCATACGTGGACCAATCACTCTCAGAGGTTTCCGAGCGGGAAAACTCTCTTTGTCTTGTCAGGAGAACTTATTTGCATGGTTTATGATGGTACAACATTTCGTCATTTCTACCCAGAAAGATTGTACACACAGAACAATACATTTTACTGTAATCTCCCATGTATGAGTGTTTCAGTCAAAACAAGACGGTCAAACAGATACCAAGGATGAAATATAAAACGGTTAAGGTTACAAAGTTACACTCAAATGCACGATTATAGGCATTTTACGTTTGATTAACACACAATAAAATTGTAGATACTTCCAGTGTGGCATGTGAAGACATCTAAGCACAAAAAGGAATACATTTAAATATATTTATAGGTACTTTTCTCTGAAAAGTTCCATGGATGGTATTTGTGTGTGTGTGTGTGTGTGTGTGTTAATGTGTGTGTTGGAATGTGTGTGTGTGTGTGTGTGACTTCTCAGTCTTCCAGGGTTGTAAAAGTGTTATCCTATAGCAAGGGGGTCGGGTTACAAGACCATGATTCTATTTGAGAACATTACTTAGGAGAAACACTTCCGAGTTACAAATCAGAAAATCATAACCATCGCATAACAGGGCTAACCAGTTATGCAACGCACAAACCTATCAAATACATCTTAGTAATGACTTACATGATGAGTGTAAAGAAACGTTTGTGTGTGTGGCGTGTGTGGAGATCTCCTGGCCACCTGGGTCTCTTTGGTGCAGAGAGAAAGGGGGGTTTGGAATTCTTCTGAAGCTTTGCAAAGCTTCAGGAAGATGTATATGATTGTCTCTCGGGCCATCTGGTCTACTCCATCTGGTCTACTCGGGCCATCTGGTTTGGTGGGCTGACGGGTTCAGAACGGGCCGTCGAGGCGGTGGTCTGAGGGCTGTGTTGACAGGAGCAATGTCAATGAGTTGGGACCCCCTTTTCTCAATCCAGAGTTCCAGTTCTGGATCTAAGGTGAAGTTGTAGTTTTTGAATGATGGGAGTTCCAGTGCTGTCTGGTACTCTTTGCTCGAAAGGTGGTACAATGCCAGATCATCAAGGTGTAGGATGGCACCTTTCGGTACTTGGATCCACGTACTCTGGTTGAGCAGATTGACACGGCTGGTTGTGTCCTGCTGGTTGTACGTGAGAGTAGCTGTACACACGGGAGTGTTGACGAGCCCTCTGTCACCTGCAATCTCTGCTTGCGCCTCTGTGACTTGTGTGCGAGGCTTAGCTTCGGCAGGGCAGCGGGTGTCGCTGACCAGGGGTTGCAACCCGCCGATTCCTTCAGCGTTGTCTCTGAGGAAGGGTTTGCTAAGGCAGAGATAATGAATGTCTTTGGTCACAGCACACTTGTGCAGATTTGGGGCCAGGTACTGCTGTCGGTTACTGTCGTGGTAGCCTACCACGTCTGGAGTGCGTATCTTGATGTGGGTGTTCCTTTCCCAAAACCCAACATTGACAATGTCTTTAAGTCTGTAGATTCGGTTTGACTCGATGACAGGCAGATTTAGGAGAAAGCCCACTTCTCTCTGCTCGGGATCGATGTAGAGTGGGATGGCGCTATCCAGAGAGTAGGCCAGGTGTATTTGTAGAGGGTCAGCTGGCATGTTGATGGCGGAAGCCAGCACAGTTATCACAAGGCTTGAGGGTATCATGTACGGTGGGGTTTTACCCGTGGCTAGGCTGTCATTGGAGGAGCTAACCTCCCACAGCATGTCTGTCGTTAGTGCTGTAACCAGTTGAGTCTGGGCAAAGTCATTCTGTAAGACAGTAAACGGCGGTTTCATGGAGTTCACGGTCTGGTTCACTGCATTTACACTGGACATACCAATGTTAAACAGAGTTCTGGCAGCAGCTACGGCTCCGAGCAACGCTCCCAGGAACCGTTTGGAGCGGTGGTTGGAGCTTAGGAGTCCCGATTGTGTAACAGTCACTTTCTCAAGTTGGTTGAACATGTGTTCGACCTTGGCCTCGGCGTGAGAGAGGGCGTCCTCTGTCCATCGGGCTACGGAGCTGGGGGAGTGTGCTCTGTAGACCGGGCGGGGCTGGATGAGTCGAACATGCACTTGCTGGGCATTGTTGTTCTCTCGGTGGCAGCTGTCCTCTGGTTGGCTGACAGCACAACATGGCGAACCACAGCAGCAACCTGGTACAGACAACAGGGAGAGAGAGAGAAAAAGGGGAGGAAGAAGTCAGCAAGGGTTGTCTTTGGTCGGACAGGGCAGTCTTTTTACTTCGTGGGCGGCGACTGGGTTTAGCTCGCCTTGGCCCATGTTTTGCCACATCTTGCTGCCGGCTTGTCGCTTGCTTCAGTGTCTCGTCAGTGGCTCTGGTGCTGCGTTGTGCAGCACATGATGCGTCGTGGGCATATATTACCCCCCCTTTGCTCCGCTGCCTCACAAGCTTTGGCGCTGTGATGTCAGACGGTGCACAACCCAGAATTGTTTTCCGTGCATGCAGCATGTGCTTGGTGTCATGCAGTGTTCTGAGGCATTGGTTGTCAGTGAGGTCAGACGGCGTGTGAGGGTGGATAAGCAAAGTCTTTATGTAGACGTCAGAAGCCCGCATGTCCATTATGTTTGTCTTTGTAAACAGCGGAGCCAGCGTAAGCGGCTCTGAGGTAGGCAGTGTAGCTTGTAAAGTTCTTATGTTGTGTGTAATCACTTTACGCTTGAGGGTGGGTGGGTGGGTGGGTGGGTTTGAAGTGACCACAGCTTGTTGTTTAGTGCGCCAGGTTTGGCGATGGCATGAGTGAGGTCATGTCGCTGCAGGTCAGTCATGACCTTGAGGCAGCAGGTGTCAAAGTCTTTGGTGGGCTGTAAGGTGCAGGGTAGCGGATTCGAACCTTCAGTTGGTGCTGAGTCTGTGTCTTCCTGGCTGGCTGTGGGAGTTCCCATGAACTCTGTGAATTGAAAGTCTGGCTCTGCAGAAGTTCTCGTGACCTCTGTGACCTGACCGTCTGGCTGTGACTGGAGGGGGTAAAGTTCTCGTACTTGAGCCCAGACTTTGAGCTGTTTCAAGTCCAGTAACGGTTCAAAGCGATCTAGAAGGTCTCTGCCGAGGAGGAACGGGAAAGTGTTCATTTTTGAGATGAACACGGGATGGGATGGAATAGACTCAAAGGACCAATTGTCAGATGAATGTGAGCTACCTGTTCGAGTCGGATGTCATTTTGACTGTATGACTGCACGTTCAGTTCACAAGTTTGAGGTGTAAGAGTTCGATCTTGTCTCTTAGCTTCAAATTGGAGTCTTTTGAAAAGTTGAGCTGAAATCATTGTAAGGTCTGATCCTGTGTCGATCAAGGCTTCCATGCACACCTCCTTTTCCAACGTGATGTTCAGGTAGAGTTTTCGGCCTGTGCCCTTTTCAATGAGGTTGCCCAGGAACATTGGCATCGGGGCAGGTGTGCCCTTCGATGGGTGGTTGGGATCGGTCTCGTGTAGCTTGCTGCGGAGGCAGTTAGCCAAAACAGCATTCTCTGGTACCTTGGGATTGTGATACCTGGTTTGAGGAAGTGTGCTGTCTCGTTCAGGGTGTGCAGCTGTCAGCTGTGGAGCTTGGGTGATGCTGTCACCTTGTGATGTGACAGTTAGCTCTGTGGTCTGTGGATGACGAGCAGTGTTCGGGGTGCTTGGCTCAGTCAGATGGCAGTCAGACAGGGTGTTGGTTTCAGTTTTTATGCTTAGACATAAGATGTCTGGTTTGTCTTTCTTGTATTCCTTGCGAGTTTTTCTGTAAAGAAGCTCTTTCAGCACCCTCAGGATCTCTGCTGTCTCAGACAGGGCTGTACTGTGATTTTCTGATGTGGGCTCAGGATTGAGCTTACCAGTGTCGTGTCGGGAGTGGTTCCACTGCCGGCTGTCGGGGCTTGGTGTCCTGGACGGTGGAGACCGGCTCTTTTGGGGTCGCCGGTCCCAGAATCTTTCAGAGCGGTCGCTCTAATGCTTTGGACGAGCACCACCACGATTGTGTTGCCCTCTGCTGGCTTGGAACGGTCTTGACTCTCTGTAAAAAGGTCTGTGACTGTAGTGTTGTGTGGCGCTCTCTAAAATCAGCTCTGAACAGTGCTCAGAGACAGAGTAAATTGTGGGGTTTTCCACAGTCTTTTCAGACATAGTCTTTTGCTTGGTGTAAGCTTTATGAGCTAAGTCTCTCAGCTGTTGTGTAGACATGCTACGCGGACACGCTAAAACGCCCAAATGGTCATTTAAGGCAGGATGCAGGTTCTGGAGGAAAAGAGTTTTAAAGTTAACATCCTGTTCCATACCTGGTTCGTTGCTTGATCCGAAAAAAGCTTTTCGTAGACGACTGTAGTAGGCTTGTGGGTTTTCAAGTCAGCCCTGTTTGAGGTTCATAGCGTTGATAAACCCTTCGTCTGATTCTGGATCAGCAAATTCACGAATCAAAGCTTGTCTTAGCTGTTGGTAGTCTGCTTTGACAGTCTCTGGTTGACGGTCTAGAAAACTACGCACATCACGATTGGCCGTGATTCTTAACAGATACAAATTGTCCCAAGCTGTCACGTTGGTGACAGTTTGCAAGTGAAAGTCAATGTCCTTTAGATAAGCGTGAACGTCATGGCTTCCTGCAGGATCTGGATTGAACGTAGGGATGTTTCTGGCTAGCTTGTCAAGTTCTCGGGGGGCCGTGCCTTGGTTAGTGGCATGGGTTGTCTGGAGGGGTCCTCCCCCCTTCGCTGCTGACAGGTGGTCTTGGAAGCTGGCTGGTGATGTCTTGAGTTGTGGGCTTACATCTCCCTTTTCAGCTCTGGGTTTTTGGCTGAAAGGGTTGGAGTGGCTGGCCGGGGGAAACTCTGTGATGTGTGTTTCTCCGTTCCAGCCACTCTGCAGTCTGTAAGAATGTCTCAGTTCTGCATGAACAGTGTCAAGTTCATCTTGGAGCTCATCTCTCTGCAGAGTAAGCTCGCCGATTTTAGCTCGGGCCGCTTGCAAGTGTTTTTCGCAGGCCCTGGCTTTAGTGTCTGTTTCTTTTAGTTCAGTCTTTGCTCTCTCTAGGAGAGCGTCACTTTGTTGGAGTTTTTCGTTGATTTCTTTTCGGGCTTCTCTTTCCAACTGTTCTCTTTGGTCTGTGTCGAGGCGAAGATCTTGCAGGGCATATTGAAGTCTCTCTACTTCTTTCTGTAGCTCTGGATCTGTTGTGTCCTCTTTCTCGCGCTGGTTCTGGGTCTCGAGGAGGAGCTGATCTAGACGACTCTGGGTTCGGGCCTGGTCCTTCCTGGCCTCTTCCGCTTGAAGCTGTAGCGCTGCTGCTTGCTGCTCCAGGTCGATGTTGCTCCGTTCGCTGAGCCGTGCCTGGGCGACGAGAATGTGAGCTAGGCTTCCGAGGATCCTGGCGAGTTCTTTGTGGGTGTAACTCTGGCTAGGATCCTGTGCCATCAGTTCGTCTAGCTCGGTGTCCAGTTGCTTTTGGTTTAGGTGCTGCAGGTTACTGGCGTCCTTGGGCAGGAGGGTGTTCGTCATCGCTTCCAGTCATGTCGCTAGGTGCTCCCGACAGACCGCGGGACTGGATGCACGGGACATATTGGCTTCGCTGTAGGCGAGAGAAACACAGCACACACACAAAGAGACCAATGCAAGTTCGTTCTAAGGCTAGCGAGCTATGCTAATACGGCTATGCCGTCTATGAGAATTTGGGCTAACTGATGCAGACAGTTAGACGGTGCCAATTAACTTGGGTCGACAAAGGACCTGAAATGTAGATTTTGGCAGGCAGTAGCTTGGCGGGTGACGTGGTGACACCGGCTCTTATTCAGCTTTACTTGGTGGCTCTCACAGGTTATTGTCTCTAGGTGAAATGAAAGAAACAAATCACAACAGAACAAAAGAATAGAAAAGATCGAGGTAAAACAAAACACTAGTGATGACTAGGTCTGAAATTAAATAAACAGAATAGTAACACAGTACGTGTTAAGGAGGATAAAGAGACCTAAGCTATTACCACTAGCTAGGGGTTCTGTGATAGGGCCGCAGGGTGAGTGGGGCTATCAGGGAAGGAGACCTAGAAGATGGTGTGGCTTGGAGAAGAGATGGGCCAAACACTTAAAATATCCGGGAGATATCTAGTATTCTGTGGCTTATAGTAAGTGGACTGGGTTTTACTAAATTTAGTTTACCTGCAGTGAATTGAGGCCACTCTGGTGGGAAACCGTGGCTCAGTCATCCTCTCCGACGGTTCCCAACACTTGACCGCAGTGTTCTCGGGCAACTTCGTTTTCTCCCTGTACCTCGCTGTGCCCTCTCAAACAACTTGCGACTTTAAAACACAACCTGGCAATACCAAGGTGTCCCCGGCCAGACAATACGGCAAAATTGGGTTTTCGCCCGGAACTCTCCGAAGAGTGGCCCACTTTTAGGCCCCAGTTCGGGTTTATTGTCCCAAAATTGCTTTATGTGTATCGGCTAGCGTGGTTGACCTTTGGAGTGCCAAATTGCTAATGTCGCAGTTGCGTGCCACAACGATGATACGGGATTTGGAAGTGTCCGAAACTCACGTACGGCAAGTGTCAGTAACGCCGGTCGGGCAACCTCGCTCGCAGAAACCAACCCGAGATGACTGCAACTCACCACAGTGCTCTAGTGAATGCCACCTATAAATACACAAAGGATAAACAAGTGAAACTTAAAGTGAATTAAGGCTAGTTTGTTTAAAACCAATTGAGTAATTATGTATGTAGAAAGGAGAGTCAAAGGTTTTACTAAATACTAATAAAACAAAAAGGAAATTATGATAACTGTTGCAATTATCAAAATAACCTAACCCAAAGAAGAGATAGAAGTAAGAATAAAAATCAAAATAGAAAGAGACAGGATGACACACGGGAGAAGAAGCAGGCTGCAGTAGCGGTTTTGTAGGCGTGCTCCGTCAGTGGTGGTCCACCTGACTGAACAGACAAACTTAATTCAAAAAAATTCAAAACTTGTTTAAATTTAAATAAAAGAAATAAGCATGTAAGAAGAATTAAAAGGAAAATCAGAATGATGTCCTATAATAGCCAGTAATACAGTAAAGTGTCATTAATAACTATAAAATAATCAAAAAGAGAAAAAGTAGAAAATAAATGAAACAATTTGACAAAGGATTGAAAGGAGAAAAAGAGAGCTGAGTAAGCCGACTTAGTATCCACAAGGCCACACGGTGGCGCTGTTTCCTCCAAGTGTATATCAGTGGCTGAATAGACGACTCAATTTAAATTTAAAATTCAAACTAGTTTAAATCAAATTTTAAAATGAGCATGTAAAGAAAATGTAAAAAGGAGAGCTCAGAATAATATCCTATAATAATTAACGATAACAGTGAAGTATCATTAATAATTATAAGACAATCGAAAGGGGAAAAGTAGAAATACAACGGTTCACAACAGGATTGAAACAATAGAAAAGAGAGCTGAGAGCTGTGAACCGACCTAGCAGGAGGCGGCCACTAGATGGCTTACTTCCTTCTAAGTGTTATCAGTGGTTGACTTGAGACACTTAATTTAAATTTTAATTCAAAACTGGTTTGAAGCAACTCAAAGTAAGTGTGAACAGTCAAAGGCAGGAAAAATTGTCTAACACGAAATAATATTCGCACGAGCAAAGCTGTAACTGCAAATAATTATTTAGAGTTTAGACATTAATTCACAGGGAAATGAATTCAGCCACGACCACGAGATGGCGTAGTTGCGCTCATGCAGGCTGAAATCAGGAGGGCGTAATTTGAAACTTCTAAACACTTAAAGGACGCCCTCTGGTGTTTAGTCAGTGGGATTAAAACCCATTACAATGTGATTCAAAAATTAAGAGCGTTTCTATGCGGCGATTTTCTGCAAAAATCACAAATAGATACTTCAGATCTCAGCGGATCTTTCTGTGTCAGTTAACTGCACAGAAGGGTGTCTGCAGGATTCTTTTCGCTGCAAAAACACACAAATGTGAACAACAGGAATTTTCCGTCTGTCGTTATAAATTTAGATTTTCCTTAAATCTAACAAAGCTCCAATTTACAAATCTATCATCAAACCTGTGTTGTTTATATGATTTTTGATTTGCGTAGGTTCACAGTGAGTAGCTAAGTCACTGAGTAACCCACAGGAGAAATCGTCTTAGCTGAACATTTTTGGACTAACCATAAATTCAAACTAGCGATAATTTATTCAGGCCTTTACTGCTGAGGGGGGGGAACTCGCCCCGATCAGACTTACGTCTCGCACTAGAAAGTGATTTCTTCATCTTAATAGGCGGTTTTAGATAATATTAACATGTACACTGCAAAGAGTTTGTTTCGTCTTTACAGGCACAGGTTTAATATTATGAACTGCAGTTATGAACAGTGTTAAAATTGTCTAGGCATATTTTAGCAACTTGTTAAAATGTAACGTTACTGACTTCGGCTTTTTGCCTCAGTCAGTTAGGAGTGAGTTCGCGTTTTGCGACTTATCTCACAATTTCATTATGCGCAAAAATTATTAATAACCATATACACAGATTGAAACTGAATTGCTCATAAAACGAAGTTTGATATGCGTCGCATTTTTCTCCACCAACTGTAACGTAAACTCATTGGGTATAATTAACATTAGCTCAAATGATCTATAGGGAATTTTAATAATTGAATCATGAATATGATTAATATTTTGCATATTACAGTTACATTAATTTATCGAAGATGAAACTAGATCGATATATGAATGATTACCCTAACGGGTTATGGTTCGTCATTAATACATCCATAGTCTTATTTCAAATCGAAGTTATGGGATAACTTTTAATGGAATTAATTTAGTTATCAAACAATCTGTTTGTCCAGCAAACATCAACGTAAGATTAACTTATCAACTCTCAATAAAGTTATCACTTCTTATAATTTCCGGAAAAATAGTTTCTGGCCATGAAACTATTATTCTGTCCTTATAAAATTTAGGTTACTGAAAAGTAACAAATCAGCTTTGTAGCTTAAGATCGAACATTTCATTGACTCGTAATATGGGCATTTAAGACAGATGCAATCAAGGAGATATGGGTTTTAATAATTGCAAACTAATACATCGAACTAAGGAATACAAAATACTACAATTTACACGAGTAAATATATGTATGTATATACAGAACACGTAAACAAATACAAGACTAAACGAATAACAGATGAGAGAGAGAGAGATCGGAAAATGAGAGAGATGGAGAGGATGAGCGAGCGAAAGTGAAAGCAACATGTGCGATCAGAGAAAGATCAGTTAGGCAAAAATCTCAGACAGTAACCTTTTGAGAGAGACAACAATAAATCACATCAATCAAATCAAAAATCATTACTTGCGTATGGTTCTCTTTGTATTTGCTGAAGAAGAGCTCTTTTTAGAGCTGGGCGTGTTTCCTCGTGTCTTTGGGGCGAGCTTTGCATACGTGGACCAATCACTCTCAGAGGTTTCCGAGCGGGAAAACTCTCTTTGTCTTGTCAGGAGAACTTATTTGCATGGTTTATGATGGTACAACATTTCGTCATTTCTACCCAGAAAGATTGTACACACAGAACAATACATTTTACTGTAATCTCCCATGTATGAGTGTTTCAGTCAAAACAAGACGGTCAAACAGATACCAAGGATGAAATATAAAACGGTTAAGGTTACAAAGTTACACTCAAATGCACGATTATAGGCATTTTACGTTTGATTAACACACAGTAAAATTGTAGATACTTCCAGTGTGGCATGTGAAGACATCTAAGCACAAAAAGGAATACATTTAAATATATTTATAGGTACTTTTCTCTGAAAAGTTCCATGGATGGTATTTGTGTGTGTGTGTGTGTGTGTGTGTGTGTGTTAATGTGTGTGTTGGATGTGTGTGTGTGTGACTTCTCAGTCTTCCAGGGTTGTAAAAGTGTTATCCTATAGCAAGGGGGTCGGGAGAGAGAATATAGGGCACTATATGTCACTTTGAGTGATTTATTGCCCTTAAGCCCCGCCCCCTTTTTGACCGTGGGAATATTCCCACGCTTGCCCCCGCCCCCTTTTTGACCGTGGGAATATTCCCACGCTTGCCCCGCCCCTTCTACCCCTCCCTCCCACCTCCGGACAGGTCATCCCCACCCCACCCCACCCCACCCCACCCCACCCCACTTCTGGACAGGTCATGTGACCGTTGGGAACATTTTCCCACGATCCACATTAAAATAACATGTATTAAAATTATATCAAGCAAATAGTTCTATTTTCTAATACATTTGAAGAAAAGTTGTACTTTCACAATTACATAGTGTTTAAAGTTGTATAAAACGTTGTATAAAGTTAAAATACACATCTTTAGCGTACATACATTTGTAAAATGTTAAAACATTAATGAAAAAGTTTAAATTATAATTTCTTAAAGCTATCAAAATGTGTTAGTTACATCTAAAACTAATTTTATGTTAAAACATAAATGTTAAAACATTGAAAAATCAATGTTCAGCTCCGGACCGTGGGAATTTTCCCATGGTCCCCTTCCCTACAAACATCCCCACCCCTCCCCACTTCTGGTCAGGTCATGTGACCGTGGGGAAATTCCCCCACGATACACATTTGATATAATAAAGTTAAAATACACACGTGTTTAGCGTTCAAACATTAAACAAATATTAAAACATATTAAACGCATTTAACACATACGTACATTTAAAAACTGACTTACGTTTTTACAATTCCGTTTGTTGAAAGAGAATCAAAACTCTTATTATCTCCAAAGATATATCCGGTTACAATAATGTTTAAACATCATATTGTTTAACAAATAACATTATGACAATGTATATTCAAACTTTTTAAGAAATGTACAATAAAGCCATAATCAGAGATGAGATCAGTGTTTTTATTTATTAAAGAAGACAGATGTAATTTCATTACATATGAAGTGTCCATCACTTTTAAAACATTAATGAAATAAGTTAAAATTGCATTTTTCTCTAAAAGAGTTATTTAAAAATGAGTTAGTGTTATTTTAAGATGTTAAAAAATCAATAATTTACAGAAAAGTAAATGTATCCATCCACACAGTATTTGTAAAAGCGTTACATAAAACACAAACTAGTTTAAAGACATTGTTAAAAAGCCTTATGTTTTTACATACCATTTGTTGAAAGAGAACCAAAACTCTTATTATCTCCAAAGGTATATCCGGAGGTATTTTCCACATCAAATGTATATCCAAATGTATATCCAAAAGGTATATCCAAAGCTCGAAAGATTTATCCAACAACAAGGTATATCCAAAACGCTTATCCAGATCCAAAGGTTTAGAGATCTTAATTTCAAAAGTTACAAAGTCCTCGTGAGGAGTTCAGCGAAAAGCGACCACACTCTTACATCCCAAAGTTAGAATGAAACCTGTGGGGTCTGGACACTGGCCACACGTAGACTCCGCCCCTAGACACCTCCCACCCCTAGACACCTCCCACATCAAGACCCCCTCCCAAGCCAACTATGTATTGGCTAGCAGATCAGTGAGTTGTTTTTAATTAAAGAAGAGTTTTGTTTACCACAATCATTTAAAAACTTTTTAAAAACAATGTATGTATAAAGTTAAAATGCAATGTTTTAGTATCCGTACGTTTTACAACGTTATCTGAAAAAGTTAGAATTAATAGCTAGATTTTAGTTAAAATTAATAGTTAAAATTATTAGTTAAGTTAAAGTTAATTCATGTTTTAGTTAAGTTATATTCACTAACTTACTGGTTTATTCACTCTTCGATAAGATAATCCAACTAACCCAGTGGAGAAATCCGATCATTGAGAATGCGTTTTTGGAGTAAAAAATTATGATTCTGTTCAAAACTATGTGCTTTTTAACTTTAAAAACTGTGAAACGTAAGCGGTAGGCAAACATTTTCCACACACATGTAACACTTTCACATACAACTTTAATAATAAAATAACTTTAACTTGAATAAAATGATACAGATCTTTTAAAATACAAAGCTGTATAGGCTAGTATTTAAAACACTAGGCCTATCAGAAAAATGTAAACAAGAATGTCTTCTTACGTATACAGATTTTAAACCCTGTTAAAAACAAAAAAGTCAACGTTAAATCATTTAAAACAAGTTATAGAATGTCTTTCACGAACAACTTTTAAAGATACCAGAAAAATGGTAAATTATGTTTCAAACGTGAACAACATATCAAACATATCAAACAACAACAGTTAAAAATAATACATAAAGTGAATAGTTTTTAAGCAAAACTTTTTAACGTTACAATTCACTATAAACTTTTGTTTCGTTTTCAGCTAAAAATATCTCTTGTCAAGTCAAGTCATTTTCATTTATATAGCGCTTTTAACAATGTAGAATGTCTCAAAGCAGCTTTACAGAGATAAATGTATAATTTAACGTAAGATTGTTTTGGCTTTATAGCGGTTCTTTAATAAAGTTATTTTCCAGCTAAAGTTAGTTTTGATTGATTCGCTTCCGTCGCAACGATCATTTGTTTTTAAATTAGGGGCCGCCAAGACGACACCATTCTCTCTACACAGACTTTAAACGCGAACCTGTGAGAAACGCTGATGGCGTTCACATGCGCATTAAGAACGGGTTCTATAGTTATGTGCGTTTGAATATATGTGTGCAGGTTTGGAATTCCCTACAAACCAAACCTAAACAAATTACTGGTGTTTCCTTATAGTTTTGATTCAGAATTTTATTTTATTTTATCAATTCGGGGTAGATACGCAAATTGAGTTTTCCCGACGACGCGTTATCTGTAGAGTGGGAAAGGGATCCTCCATAGGGAGAGACTAGTTGGCACTTCAGCACTGCGTTGACATCGGGTCCAGGCGAAGGTCCTTCATCAGATCTGGAAACGGCCTGGATCCGGCAGGCTGCGGGAAAACCTTGGGATAAACAAAGACACTAAAATTAGCGTAGATGCCATTCTTCTCATGATGTAACAAGTACATCAGGATTTATGGGAAGTGTTCCCGGTTCCAGCTGACCTAATCTATGCAGCCTAATATTGAATTATAGAAGTCTATAATGTATTATGTGAACGCTATGTCAAAGAGATGTGTCTTTAATCTAGATTTGAACTGACAGAGTGTGTCTGCTTCCCGGACAATGGTAGGAAGGCTGTTCCAAAGTTTTGGTGCTAAATAGGAAAAGGATCTACCGCCAGCAGTTGATTTTGATATTCTAGGTATTATCAACTGGCCGGAATTTTGAGATCGCAATAGACGTGAAGGAGTATAATGCGTTAAGAGCTCGCTCAAGTACTGCGGAGCTAAACCATTTAGTGCTTTGTAAGTAATCAGCAATATTTTAAAATTGATGCGATGTTTAATAGGGAGCCAGTGCAGTTTTGACAGAACCGGGCTAATATGCTCATACTTCCTGGTTCTGGTAAGAACTCGAGCTGCTGCGTTTTGAACCAGCTGTAATTTGTTTATTAAGCGTGCAGGGCAACCACCCAGTAGAGCATTACAATAATCTAGCCTTGAGGTCATGAACGCATGGACTAATTGTTCCGCATTTGTCAATGAGAGCATATGACGTAATTTAGATATATTTTTAAGATGGAAAAATGCGGTTTTACAGATACTAGACACGTGACTTTCAAATGAAAGATTGGTATCAAAGAGCACACCCAGGTTCCTAACCGACGACGAAGACTTAACAGAGCAGCCATCAAGTGTTAGACAGTATTCTAGGTTATTACGTGAGGAAGTTTTTTGTCCAATAATTAGAATCTCTGTTTTTTCAGAATTTAGAAGTAGGAAATTACGAGTCATCCAATTTTTTATATCAGCTATGCATTCTGTTAATTTAGTGAATTGGTAAGTTTCATTAGGTTTTGAAGAAATATAGAGCTGAGTATCGTCGGCATAACAGTGGAAGCTAATTCCATGTTTCCTAATGATATCTCCTAATGGCAGCATGTACAGAGGGAACAGCAGCGGTCCTAGTACTGAGCCCTGTGGTACGCCATACTGAACTTGTGATTGATAAGACATCTCTTCATTTACTGCTACAAACTGATAACGGTCAGATAAGTATGATTTAAACCATGCTAGTGCAATTCCACTAATGCCAACATAGTTTTCTAGTCTATTTAAAAGAATGTTGTGGTCAATGGTGTCAAACGCAGCACTAAGATCGAGTAACACTAATAGAGAGACACAACCACGATCGGATGATAAGAGCAAATCATTTGTTACTCTAACGAGAGCAGTCTCAGTACTATGGTACGGTCTAAATCCAGACTGAAAATCCTCGCAGATATCATTTCTTTCTAGAAAGGAACATAGTTGTGAAGATACTGCCTTTTCTAATATCTTTGACAGAAAAGGTAGATTCGAGATCGGCCTGTAATTGACTAATTCTGAAGGATCAAGTTGCATTTTTTTAACAAGCGGTTTAATCATAGCCAGCTTAAAGTTTTTTGGTACGTATCCTAGAGACAAAGAGGAATTAATGATATTAAGAAGAGGATCTATGACCTCTGGAAGCATCTCTTTCAGTAGCTTAGTCGGTATAGGGTCTAACATACATGTTGTAGATTTAGATGATTTAACGAGTTTAGTAAATTCTTCCTCTCCTATAGCAATGAATGAATCAAATTTTTCCTCAGGGAGACTACAATGCACTGCCTGATGCGATACTGTAGTAGACGGTTGCATAGTTATAATTTTATCCCTGATATTATCAATCTTATAAGTGAAGAAGTTCATAAAGTCATTACTGCTGTGCTGCTTGGAACCTTCTGTGTTTGAAGCTTTCTTTTTCGTTAGTTTAGCCACTGTTTCAAATAAATACCTAGGATTATGTTTATTTTCTTCTAATAGGTTTGAAAAATAAGCAGATTTAGCAGCTTTTAAAGCCTCTCTGTAAGCAATCGAGCTCTCTTTCCATGAAATGCGAAATACCTCTAATTTTGTTTTCTTCCAGTTGCGCTCCATTTTTCTGGCTGCTTTCTTAAGGGCCCGAGTGTGCTCGTTGTACCACGGCGTTGGATTATTTTCTTTAATCTTCTTTAAGCGCAAAGGAGCAACTGTGTCTAAAGTGCTGGAAAAGAGAGAGTTAAAAGTTTCTGTTGCAATATCAAGTTTTTCTAAGCTATCCGGGATGCTAAAATGATGAAACTGATCAGGAAGATTATTAATAAAGCAATCTTTAGTAGCAGAAGTGATAGGTCTAACATATTTGTAACACGGAGTCGGCTTTGCAGCCTTGGCTAAATGTAATTTACACGAGACTAGATAATGATCTGAGATGTCATCGCTCTGCTGCAGAATTTCAACGGCATCAACATCTATTCCATGTGATAATATTAGATCTAGAGTATGATTACGACGATGAGTAGGTCGATGAGTACGATATTCCCACGGTCAAAAAGGGGGCGGGGCTTAAGGGCAATAAATCACTCAAAGTGACATATAGTGCCCTATATTCTCTCTCCCGACCCCCTTGCTATAGGATAACACTTTTACAACCCTGGAAGACTGAGAAGTCACACACACACACATTCCACAGGGTGTCTACAGATATGAACAAGTTTAATGAGATTAAAATGTCTTTAAATGCCAATCCCAATGCATCTTTTTCATTATCGATGTGTATATTAAAATCACCAACAATTAGTACTTTATCTGCAGCCAATACTAACTCTGATAGAAAGTCCGCAAATTCTTTGATAAAGTCTGTATGGTGCCCTGGTGGCCTGTATACAGTAGCCAGCACAAATCTCAAACGTGATTTATCATTTTTACTATATATTTTTACATTAAGCACTAACACTTTATTATTAGAATTATATTCGAAACTTGATTTCTTAGTGGTTTTGAAAATATTACTATAAATTACAGCAACACCTCCCCCTTTGTGTTTCAGACGAGGTTCATGTTTATGACAGTAATCTTGCGGGGTGGACTCATTTAAAGTAATGTAATCGTTTGGTTTTAGCCAGGTTTCTGTCAAACACAGCACATCTAGGTTATTATCTGAAATCATATCATTAACAACGAGTGCTTTTGAAGTAAGCGATCGAATATTCAGCAACCCAAGCTTTAGCATTTGCTCATCTGTATTATAGCTGTTTTTTATTTGTTGAACATCAATTAAATTTTTAACCTTAGATAGGTTTAAACATTTTTTGGATTTCCAAAATCGGGGAACAGACACAGTCTCTATATGATGATAGCTAGGTGAAAGAGGCTCTATGTGATGGGATTTATCTGACCTGGGTGACGCGAGGCCGCTAGCAGACGGTCGGTTTAGCCAGTCTGTCTGCTTCCTGACCTGGTGCCCAATTTGTCATGTTTGAGCTCTAAGACTATGAGCCATATTACTAGATAGAAGAGCAGCACCATCCCAGGAGGGATGAATACCATCTCTTTTCAACAGGTCAGGTTTGCCCCAAAAACTTTTCCAATTGTCTATGAATTCTATATTATTACACGGACACCACGCACTCAGACAGCCAGCGATTCAGTGAACACAATCTACTAACTATCTCATCACTCCTGCGAACAGGAAGGGGGCCAGAGCAAATTACAGTGCCTGTAGTTACAGTTACGCTGTCCCGCAAAGCACATGAATGAGAAATAGAGTCTCCGCCCACCTAAAACTCGCAACGCATGAGAATACATATGTGCAGCGGTAGCCTATAGCTACAGATTTAAATCTTGGTAATTTAGTTGTTAATTCACTATTAGATATTTCTAGCCTAATATTTTCAAGCATCTGTCCACACACACACACACACACACACACACACACACACACACACACACACACACACACACACACACACACACGGATGAACGTCTTAACTTTTACGACATCATAGAGAGAGAGCATCACTTTGTACCATGCTGTGTTATGCCTAGATAACGAGAAATTATCTCTTGTGAACTCTGAATGGCATTGTGAGCTTTGGGTGATACTGTAAACTTTTGGTTTTCTTTACAAGAAATTGATGAAAGGTATTTTAGAGTTGACATGAAATCAAAATTGACCCTATTTACTTTGTTAGCGCATATTTGTGGTAAACAATTAATCCGTGCAAGTTTAACACAGGAAAAATTGCTGGCCAAAGTCTGAAAAGCGACTTCCGGTCTGGAAATGGCGTTTCTTTTCTGATGACGTCAGTTTGACGGTTTAACCACTCCTTAAACCGTCTGCTATGAGCAGAGATGGACAGGAGGAGCGTTAAAGTAAAACCCTGCCCTCTGTTCAATATTCCCTTTCACTTGGAAATACGTCACAACAGTGGAGAAAAGTCGTTTTGCGACTTCCGGTTCACGGGGACTTTAAAAAACATTAATACAACTCTTTGCTTTACAAAAAAAAAAAACCTGGTATTACACTAAAACAAGACACAAAATTTTATATTTCATTTACCTCACAGTTAGTCATATAGTTATTTATTTTTATTCTCAATTTTTACAGGCCTAAAACCATGATGCTTCAAAATATGGTTTAGAAGTAGGCTAGTTGAAGACACAAACGATTTTGAACATTTATACATTTGTGTGTAGCAAAAGCAGAAGTCTATCTTCTTTAAATAAAGATTCACTTTTATTTATGCTTTCATTTCTTTAAAACAATCTGGTGATTGTAGGCCTACACATTATTTCTGTGATTACTCGATTAGTAATATCGCTAGAGGTTTCCTAGCACGTATAAAACTCTTTAGATGTGTTTGTGACAAACACCACATCTTCACTTAGAAGACTTTTTAAAATGTATGGCTGATCCTTTTTCTGCTGACCAACTTACATTTCATATTAATTACCTGTGGTGCTTAACAACCACAGGAAATGCATGTTGATTTCTAAGTTTCAGACATAGTGCAAACATGCAATGTTCGAGAAAGCTATGATGTAATCTTTGTGAGATCATACCCACAAACGCAAAACTTTGTGTTGGGTGATCCACTTTACTAAAATAAAATATTATGGAAGTCTTTTTTCAATCTGTAATTATACCATATTTTATATATTAATATTATGGCTTCATGATGATTTAAAGTTTTTTGTCTGTTTGTTATTAACTAATACCTTTATCTTTTAACTAACACTTCAACATCCAGCACAAAATTAAAGAGATGTATGAGCTAAGGATGTTCTCTGACCCCAAATAAACAGATAATGGAATGTTCACAATCTACAATATACATTTAGATATTCTCCTACTTAGTATGTGTGTAAATAGTTGTGCTTAATTCTTTGGGTGTATTTTTACACACCCTATGGCCTAAATTTAAAACATCATCTTTATACAGGAATCACACGTGTCCTTACAATCCATGTAAGATTCAAAAGACCAAATCACTAAGAAAAGAGCTGTTTTTAATAAATACACAAAAGTTTCCAAATGATGGTTTTATTACTCCGCTAGATTTAGTCATCTTGTTCAGATAGCACAACGCTGTTTCACATGATGTATGTTGGACTGTATGTGTTTTAGGTGAAGACGTTTCTTTGAGAGCTGTCTGTAGAAATAAATGACAATTAAGAATTTAAGTGATAGTCTTTCTGTTTGACTAAATTGATACTTCATTTAGTGCAACTTTCCCTCTATCTACGAACTGCACAAAGTGCATGCTGTTTTACACTTAAACTATTACAACAGAATCACATCTGACTATTGCACTGAGAGAGGCATACTCATCCAAGCTCGAGGCTGTTAAACAAAGTTCCACACTTTGGTAAAACCTAAATTCTAGAGGTCAACTGGGTTAAACGTAAATGCATCATCATGAGCCATTTAAAACAAATACAGAAAAGCCACTCTAGTGATCTGGATCACTTTAGCGTTTGAATTTGAACTTGTTTTAAATGATTTAACGTTGACTTTTTTGTTTTTAACAGGGTTTAAAATCTGTATACGTAAGAAGACATTCTTGTTTACATTTTTCTGATAGGCCTAGTGTTTTAAATACTAGCCTATACAGCTTTGTATTTTAAAAGATCTGTATCATTTTATTCAAGTTAAAGTTATTTTATTATTAAAGTTGTATGTGAAAGTGTTACATGTGTGTGGAAAATGTTTGCCTACCGCTTACGTTTCACAGTTTTTAAAGTTAAAAAGCACATAGTTTTGAACAGAATCATAATTTTTTACTCCAAAAACGCATTCTCAATGATCGGATTTCTCCACTGGGTTAGTTGGATTATCTTATCGAAGAGTGAATAAACCAGTAAGTTAGTGAATATAACTTAACTAAAACATGAATTAACTTTAACTTAACTAATAATTTTAACTATTAATTTTAACTAAAATCTAGCTATTAATTCTAACTTTTTCAGATAACGTTGTAAAACGTACGGATACTAAAACATTGCATTTTAACTTTATACATACATTGTTTTTAAAAAGTTTTTAAATGATTGTGGTAAACAAAACTCTTCTTTAATTAAAAACAACTCACTGATCTGCTAGCCAATACATAGTTGGCTTGGGAGGGGGTCTTGATGTGGGAGGTGTCTAGGGGTGGGAGGTGTCTAGGGGCGGAGTCTACGTGTGGCCAGTGTCCAGACCCCACAGGTTTCATTCTAACTTTGGGATGTAAGAGTGTGGTCGCTTTTCGCTGAACTCCTCACGAGGACTTTGTAACTTTTGAAATTAAGATCTCTAAACCTTTGGATCTGGATAAGCGTTTTGGATATACCTTGTTGTTGGATAAATCTTTCGAGCTTTGGATATACCTTTTGGATATACATTTGGATATACATTTGATGTGGAAAATACCTCCGGATATACCTTTGGAGATAATAAGAGTTTTGGTTCTCTTTCAACAAATGGTATGTAAAAACATAAGGCTTTTTAACAATGTCTTTAAACTAGTTTGTGTTTTATGTAACGCTTTTACAAATACTGTGTGGATGGATACATTTACTTTTCTGTAAATTATTGATTTTTTAACATCTTAAAATAACACTAACTCATTTTTAAATAACTCTTTTAGAGAAAAATGCAATTTTAACTTATTTCATTAATGTTTTAAAAGTGATGGACACTTCATATGTAATGAAATTACATCTGTCTTCTTTAATAAATAAAAACACTGATCTCATCTCTGATTATGGCTTTATTGTACATTTCTTAAAAAGTTTGAATATACATTGTCATAATGTTATTTGTTAAACAATATGATGTTTAAACATTATTGTAACCGGATATATCTTTGGAGATAATAAGAGTTTTGATTCTCTTTCAACAAACGGAATTGTAAAAACGTAAGTCAGTTTTTAAATGTACGTATGTGTTAAATGCGTTTAATATGTTTTAATATTTGTTTAATGTTTGAACGCTAAACACGTGTGTATTTTAACTTTATTATATCAAATGTGTATCGTGGGGGAATTTCCCCACGGTCACATGACCTGACCAGAAGTGGGGAGGGGTGGGGATGTTTGTAGGGAAGGGGACCATGGGAAAATTCCCACGGTCCGGAGCTGAACATTGATTTTTCAATGTTTTAACATTTATGTTTTAACATAAAATTTGTTTTAGATGTAACTAACACATTTTGATAGCTTTAAGAAATTATAATTTAAACTTTTTCATTAATGTTTTAACATTTTACAAATGTATGTACGCTAAAGATGTGTATTTTAACTTTATACAACGTTTTATACAACTTTAAACACTATGTAATTGTGAAAGTACAACTTTTCTTCAAATGTATTAGAAAATAGAACTATTTGCTTGATATAATTTTAATACATGTTATTTTAATGTGGATCGTGGGAAAATGTTCCCAACGGTCACATGACCTGTCCAGAAGTGGGGTGGGGTGGGGTGGGGTGGGGTGGGGTGGGGATGACCTGTCCGGAGGTGGGAGGGAGGGGTAGAAGGGGCGGGGCAAGCGTGGGAATATTCCCACGGTCAAAAAGGGGGCGGGGGCAAGCGTGGGAATATTCCCACGGTCAAAAAGGGGGTGGGGCTTAAGGGCAATAAATCACTCAAAGTGACATATAGTGCCCTATATTCTCTCTGTCGGGTTACAAGACCATGATTCTATTTGAGAACATTACTTAGGAGAAACACTTCCGAGTTACAAATCAGAAAATCATAACCATCGAATAACAGGGCTAACCAGTTATGCAACGCACAGACCTATCAAATACATCTTAGTAATGACTTACATGATGAGTGTAAAGAAACGTTTGTGTGTGTGGCGTGTGTCGAGATCTCCTGGCCACCTGGGTCTCTTTGGTGCAGAGAGAAAGGGGGGTTTGGAATTCTTCTGAAGCTTTGCAAAGCTTCAGGAAGATGTATATGATTGTCTCTCGGGCCATCTGGTCTACTCCCAGGTGCCATAAAGTGTCCGAAAACATTCTAAACCTAGCCATATCGGTCATTTAGCTTGCAGAGAGTTTGATTTACATGCCTCAGTTCAGAGTGAAAAAGGTTTTGGGTTTCAAGCAGGAATGTGCATTTGCGTTCAGATTCAACGGACCATGATTCATAGCCAATGTTGCTACACATATTACTAGAGAGAAGAGCAGCACCATCCCAGGAGGGATGAATACCATCTCTTTTCAACAGGTCAGGTCTGCCCCAAAAACTTTTCCAATTGTCTATGAATTCTATATTATTAAGCGGACACCACTTTGACAGCCAGCCATTGAGTGAACACAATCTACTGACTATCTCATCACTCCTGCTAACAGGAAGGGGGCCAGAGCAAATTACAGTGCCTGACATCGTACTTGCGAGTTCACACACCTCTTTAACATTAATTTAGGTGATCTCCAACTGGCGAAGTCGAACATCATTTGTGCCGACGTGAATAATAATCTAAAATAATTTACGGTTAGCATTAGCCAGCACTTTTAAATTTGCTTTGATATCAGGCGCTCTGGCTCCCGGCAAACATGTGACTATGGTGGCTGGTGTCTCTATTTTCACGTTCCATGTAATAGAATCGCCAATAACTGGGGCACATTCAACAGGATTCACAGTGAAGGATACAAATTTAAGAATATGTTTAAGATCTGCTGATCCTACTTACTTTATAATATCACATGAAACACTAAGGTGAACTACACTGTATTGGGCATTCAAAGTGAACATGATGGCATCAATTTACTGATTAGAAGTCAGCTGTAAGTCAGCTGTCTAAACATTGTAGTTTTGGTTAGACTTTGATCTTCCAACTAAGAGTTGAACTGTGTGTGAATGTTACATAGTCTTCGGTCTCGTGACCATTTGTTGGTTTATACCCTTTGGGGGGGGTATCATTATCTCAGTTGGGGGTAATTGCCTCTATTGTCATCCCTATCTAAGGCTGTGTGCATGGTCAGCACCATTAAGGACAGCCCACTGAAATGCCTATAAGACACCATGTAAAGTTATGTGAGATTAGACTGATTTGGGAAGAACTGCAGCCGCGTCAACGCAAAGTCCTCAATAAAGAATAACTTTGTTTGAACGTGATCCCCAACGTCTCCTGGTCTCTTGCTTCGACGAAGAAAAAGGTTTTCAACAATTTGCTGCCGCTACCCGGATGGAGAAGAAGGAAACTCAAAGAAACTTCAAGCTCAAAGATCTCAACAAAGCTGACTGAGTTCCAGACTGAATCTTCTGAATCCAGATTGAAAACTTCAAGCTCCAAAAAAAGATCTCAAAGACTGAATTTTTCCAGACGGAATCTTTCTCTACAAATGAAAGACTCGGTGAGTTTCACTCCATTAAAAGAACCAATGCAGACCAGTACAAATGTTTTCCTCTGCGCCATTCAGAGAAGTAGTTAACAAACAGCTGTAGAGTTTGGTTAACTAAAGATAAGCCTCTAAAAAGTTTTCTTTTAGAGATGACATTTACCCTCTGTGTTGACAGGGAAGATTAACAGTTACATGTTAATATTGTGTGTATGCTCTTGCTAGAGAAGACCTATCTGTAAGCTAGAGAATTAGCTTTAGAATTAGATTTAGCCTCTTGTGCTAATAAGATTGTACCCTCTGTTTGCAAGACAGTAGAGAGAAGTTTTTTTTTTAGTGTTTGTTTGTGGTAACAGAAATTCACAAAATGTTTAGGAAAAGTACTAGACAGATTACACCTTTTTGGTCAGATAGTGAATTCAAGTCTTTGTTATCAGAGCACATGGACTCCATCGTGACTGAGCCAGTCAGATTGAATTTAACAAAGAAATTTGGCATTGATCCAGAGAAAGTGTGGTCAATTGAAGATTGCAAGAAAGTGTTGAGTGCATGTATCAGGAAGAAAAATCTGAAAGGCATCATCTGTTGTCACCGAGAATTTAGCTTATCCATTGCAGAAGAACAAGCGCAGTGTATTGCTACTTTAAACGATCAGAACAAACAATTGCAGACTCACATGTCCTGTCTCAAAACAAAGGTGGGCCATAACAAAGCCTCAACCAAATGTGATTTAGAAGACCAACAGTCAGATGAAAGCTATCCTGATTTACAGTCTTTTGATAGTATAGAGGACAATGTCAATGCAGATGTAAATGCAGTTGAAGTGTGCGTAGCTAGACAAAAGCCTCAGGGAAAAGGTGTTGATACAGTTCCATTTGCAACCCCCATATTGCAGCCACAAGCAGTCAAAACATCTTTACGTCCGAAAGATATTGAGAGAATTGCTGAAAGTTTGCCATCAGTGCAAAGAAATTTTTCTGAGTTTAGGAGAGCATTGTTCAGTAAAATGCATCTTTACGACATGTCGTTGCCGGAAGTTACACAGCTGATGTCACAAATTCTAACTGAATCTGAATTCAACAATTTTGAGTCTGCTGTTACTTCCGAACTGCAACATGTCAGTAAAGGCGATTTGAGAGAAGGTGTTTTGAAAATCCTAAAGAATATCTTAGGACCGAAAATCAATTGGTCAAGAGTTACTAGCTGTGTACAAGAGAAAGAAGAAACTGTGAGTGAATATACTGAGAGGTTCTGTCAGGTAGCTGCAGTGTACAGTGGAATAGTGGATGATTCCGAAAGTGTGTTAGCTGACAAAGGAGCTCTAATCCGAATTTGGGCAGATGGTCTTGTAGCTGAGTACAGAACAGCCTTGCCATTCCTAGATATTACGTGGGCTAAAAGAACTATCAGAAGTAACCTAGAAAGTTTAGCTATTTGGGAAAGAGACTCTGATGTCAAAGAGAGAGTAAGAAGTGCAGCAGTTTCTGTTAAGGTCAACTCCGAGAAACCAAAGAAACGCAAAAGTCCTAGAGAAGCCAGTTGTTCTTACTGTGGCAAGCATGGACATTTTGGAAAAGAATGTAGAAAAAACAAAAATAACTTAAGACAAGTTAACAATGTTATGCAGATTTTACTACATTTGTTTGCTACTTTGAAGCAACCCCTCCCCTCGTCAATGGACTCGTGGGTAAGCTTTTTGAGGTGCTAACCATTTGGGCTGTGATTGCTTAATCTCCCCAGTAACTTACAACAACGATGAAAGACTTATTTTTGTTTAATAGAACAAAAGGAAAGTGACTGTCTCAGCTTTTGTTTGGGGGACATTAAATAAGACTCACAGCCTTAAATGTTATGCCATAAAATATTGCAGTCAGACAACCATCCTCTGTTAATGATGTTTATTAAGACTGATGTTTCACTGGAGAATGAAAATGTGCCAATTTTCTCACACACTGTACAGTGTGTACACAACACAGGGACAGAAAAGGACACGGTTCAGTGAGGGCCCTGGAAAGAACTGACGCAACAGGCGTTCGGGGGCCAATCCAGGGTGAAGACAACCTCATAGGCCTTCCCCATTATTTAGTCCATCCTTACCTCACTGATCCATAGGTGTCAAATCAATTAAGAAATAGGGATAGAATGAAACAACCGCAGCAGACGCTACAGCCCTAGTGTTTAAACAAATACTGCTACAACCCTAGTGTTTGGACAAATACTGCTCTGTCGTCTTTTGTTTTCTTTATTCCTCTGTGCAGATAAACACTTGATGGCTGTTCCAAAAATCCATATGCAATGACGTCTCACCTGCATATGAAGCCACAACCTCAAGAAGACAACCAGACCCACTGCTGAACAAACTATCACAAAAGAAAATGAAAAATACACAACGCAGAAAATTCACGACCCTAATCGCATGTTCGTTTCTGTGTCAACATGCAATTACAGAAAATCAACACAGAACATGTGCAACTTATGGAAGAAAGTCCATGCATGAATACAGCTGGTCTGCCGTTTCTTTGTTTTGTTGTGTTACAGGTATGTGTGTATGCCATGATGTCTTCACAAGCAGCATCCTGGTATAAAACATCACCTCAGATTTCCATGAACAAACCTCATGAGGGACGAGTCATCAGAGCGACTCTACGTGACAAATGGACTCTACAGGAAAAAGACTTCACAGCTATTCAGGCGCCATGGACTTTCAAGACTTCCACTCTTATGCTACATGGTTTTCTGTGTAATCATGTAGTTTATACGACATTTTACACCCTGCGTCGTATGTGTCAACAGTTATGGTTTTGAGAAGAACTATGACACTGATGTAAATCAAGGACACAACACAGAATAAGTTATATGTGCCTGTGACGATCACAAGTTACAAGAATGAACTTTTAAGTGTCTAAATTTGTATTTTGTGAGAGTTTTTAAGAACTCTCAAACGGGGGACTGAAGGATACAAATTTAAGAAAATGTTTAAGATCTGCTGATCCTACTTACTTTATAATATCACATGAAACACTAAGGTGAACTACACTGTATTGGGCATTCAAAGTGAACATGATGGCATCAATTTACTGATTAGAAGTCAGCTGTAAGTCAGCTGTCTAAACATTGTAGTTTTGGTTAGACTTTGATCTTCCAACTAAGAGTTGAACTGTGTGTGAATGTTACATAGTCTTCGGTCTCGTGACCATTTGTTGGTTTATACCCTTTGGGGGGGGTATCATTATCTCAGTTGGGGGTAATTGCCTCTATTGTCATCCCTATCTAAGGCTGTGTGCATGGTCAGCACCATTAAGGACAGCCCACTGAAATGCCTATAAGACACCATGTAAAGTTATGTGAGATTAGACTGATTTGGGAAGAACTGCAGCCGCGTCAACGCAAAGTCCTCAATAAAGAATAACTTTGTTTGAACGTGATCCCCAACGTCTCCTGGTCTCTTGCTTCGACGAAGAAAAAGGTTTTCAACAACAGTGAGTGTTTCACTGAGTGGGGAGAATCTGTTTAATGTTGAAATCGGAATGGAAGAGCGGTGTTTTGTCCCGCGACTACAGCGTCTCACCGTCACCCAGTTGCCCTGCTGCACGGGCTCTACTTCAGCCGGAACCAAACAATGTACAGAGTTCTCTAAGCTAGTCGCATCCAAAGCAGTATCTAAAGCCCTTGCACTCTTACTATCCCCGATTAAAGTTTGGATGCGTGTCTCTAGTTCTGAAATCTTCTCCGTCAGCCTGACTATCTCCCTGCATTTATCACATGTAAAGTCCTCGCTGCTGACAGAGAATGCAATACTATACATGTGACATGAAGTGCAAGTGACAATAACAGGAGAAGACATTACTCACCGTGTTTGTTGACTGATCCTACTTATCACAGTAGTTTGATAGCAAACATGCACATCGGTCAGAGCTGAGCATGTGTTTTCGCTGAAGATCAAATTAAGCGTCTGGTGTTTTTGACGAACAAAATGTAGATGTAGTGAGTAGAAGTGGATTGTTTCTGAATGGCAGTTTGCTATTTTGTGTGCAAAATTCTGGCACACACTATTCTGGTCATGCAGTACATTATGCTGTCTCTGTTGAAGCGTGTTTTCTCAGGTTACTGATGCACTTACATGTCATGCACATTAAGGAAATTATATTTTAAGTACAATTGTTTCAAAAGTTAATGCACTTTAAAGGAGAACTCGGTAACTCTAGCGAACTCTAGTCACTTCTTCGCTGATTTTCCCTTTTGTTGTCACATGTTTTCCCCACGAGCTCCCCCTACAGCTGTGGGGGGGTGTATATTTCACAACACAGTCGTAAAAAACTCACTTGCGGCGGCCTCCTCCCCCTCTCTACCGCTGCTCATGTGCGTTTGTTTTGATCAGAGCAAGCCAACTGTATCGCGTGGAGCTATGTCTACCGAGGTGGGTAATCTGGTAATACATCATACATGCGTGTGTGTTTATGTCGAATTGCCGTAAAGCAATTTGTGTTTCGCGCTCGTTCTCGTTCTAGTTCTCGCTTCTCACGAGACTTCCAATTTCTATCTTGCCGGGACGGTAGTGCCCAAGTTGCAAGGTTGGTTTTCCGCCTGGGAACACTGGGGGGAGCGGGGAAAGTCACCAATATCACCAGAACAGGTTGTTTAACCATCCAAATGATTTCTAGACAGTTTTATTAAGTTAAAAAAGTTACCAAGTTCTCCTTTAAAAAGTGAATCTCATTTCATTTCAATAAAAGATGCGATGCTTGATTTGGTTTATATTTGCTTATTGAGCTCGCTTGCGCCCTCTTGTGGGCATAAGAGACAATACAGTACTTTTTTCCCTCTAACGTTAAGTATTGCCTTCAAAATTCGAATATAATGCAAATTTTGCTAATATTTAAGAAAGAAATTCGAATTTAGTTTTTCAGCCATTTTGACAGCCCCAGTTCCTAAATACACGAACGCGTCCTCGTGTTGTTGCTATTGCTACACAATGATAGTGATTTAATCCACCATAATACACATACGCAATTGTACTTGATTGCCTTTCCTAGTAAGTAATGAGTAATAAGTAATAAGTAAGCTCTTTCTCGAATCTTATGGCTTGCTTTGTGATTCCCCTCTCCAGGTGTGTTGACGAGCAGTGGTGCTCCAGAGTGAGTGGTGAGGGCCACTTTTCTGAAGGGTGGGTAACTCGCGGGCCACCCTCGCCCCTTCTGCCCCCATGGCTTGTGTCCATGAGCAACATGCCCCTTCCCCCTCCCTCTCCCTCTCCCTCTCCCTCTCCCTCTCCCTCTCCCTCTCCCTCTCCGGGTTCAGCACCCCGCTCTCTGATCCGCCCTTCTGCCGGCCGGATTCGGAGGTGCCGGCGAGCACCCCAGACACCGAACACCCCCCGACCCAATGCGTCCTCCGTAACGTGCTCTCCATCGACCCCGTCGGGGGCAGCAGCGGCACCCACAGCAACAGCCCCACCCTGAGCGACGAGCCCACCAACTTCTCCAACAGCGTGCTGAAATTGCAGGAGGGCGGAGCCGAGGCTTGTTCGGATGCCTGAAGCCAGTGTGGACGATGATCGGGAAAGCCTACTCGACAGAGCACAAGCAGAGCCATGAGGGTGAGTACCACAATCGGAGACAGCAAGCAGCAGCAAGAGTTAGAGGGCGCTATTTTAATGATCTAAGCGCTTGGTCTAAAGTGCACGACGCAAGTGCACTTAGGGCGTGTCCGAATCCAATTTTGTTAGTTTAACGTTGGGAAAAAAGGTCGGCGGTCCCGGCGCATGGTCTAAAAGAGTTGTCCCTATTCTTTTAATGAGTAATGGGTGTGTTTTGGGCGTAACGTGCAAAAAAACAATCAGGGTCTCATCTCCCATTCCCTTTAAAAGCCAGTTGCACTCGCGCCATGGCAGAATCACTTTTAACATTGCGGATTCTACAAGCGGAAAGACTGAACGCGTCTCCAGAGAGGAAACGGATCTGCTCTTGCGCGAGGTTAAAGCGTGCAAGCAGACTATCTATGGGACAAGCCGGATTCCACCATATCTTTATGTACACAATAATAATCTTTTAAATTGTAATCCTTAAATGTTTTATATTTGGCATGTTTGTGTGCTGCTCCGTGTCTCCGTGCTCCTGTGTGTGTAATAAGTAGAGTTTACGTGCATTGTGGACCCGCCTATAGGCTCATATTACTAATGCGCACTTTAAATAACAAAACAAATATTACGCCATTGACTTTAGACCGGGTTTCAGTTGGTCAATGGCTCAGTCTATTTCAATTGCCTCAAAATAGCAACGCACCAACAATGCACCTGAACACACCTCGTTTTCAGACCAGCAACCCATGAGCACACAGATGGGCGCAAATGCATTTGCTATTTAAACAATGTGGCGCAGGACGTTAAAATGATAACTGCGTCAGGCTAAAACTAGCAAAAAACACTGCCGCTGCGTTGCACCAGGTGTGTGATAGGGCCCAAAATTGTTTCAGGCGGGGATAATAAAATGTCTCTTCCAGATTCCTGGGAGGTGCCGTTCGAGGAGATCTCCGAGCTGCAGTGGGTTGGCAGCGGAGCGCAGGGGGCGGTTTTCCTGGGCAAGTTTCATGGTGAGGATGTGGCTGTGAAGAAAGTAAGGGACATCAAGGAGACTGAGATCAAACATCTGCGCAAGCTCAAACACCCCAACATCATTACCTTCAAGTGAGTGAACAGAAACATGCACAGCACCATCACCCTCAATTAGAATCGATCATTGTGTTTTCCCATCTTCATCTGTCTTTAGTGTGTGATGTTGCTGTTTGAGCATGAAAAAGCTCCAGTTATTCTCTATGTCAGTGTCAGTGTTTCTGAACTCCCTGAAACGCCTCCATTGTAGTCTTGAGTTTCTTCCGGGAACGAACACATCACAATATTCCTCATTTAAATAATTCATACGCAGAATAAAGGGGCGGGGCCTGGTTGAGTTAGTAAGTATTGTGTTAAACTGGGGGTTATGATAAGGGGCGGGACATTTCCCAAACACACTCGAAGAGCTTGACCAATCACAACACACTGATCCAGCCGACCAATCAGAGCACAGTGTGCTTTTCAGAAGGAGGGGCTTCATAGAGACAGGAACTAAACAGAGCGTTACTGACAGACTGGGAAGAGAGGAGCCGCAACAATGGAGAATATGAGGAAAATAATCAACATTCAAGCAGGAAAACCTGTTCTAGTAGAGCCCAGACACAACATCAAGACTTTGTATAAGAGCATGATAGGTCCTCTTTAACTTTTAAAATGACATGTGCAAGCTTCAAGTTAGTGCAGTTTTTGAGAAATCAGACTAACAGACCTGGGTAACGTGACTATGTCTTTGTCCAGCATGTACTAAATGCAACTGGACTTAGCACTCCGAAAGACAGAGTGCAACCTTATTCGGTTGATCAGCGAATGATCTGTGTGTTTTTTTTTTAAGTGTAAATCTCACCCATAGCTGATTTCATTGGTCAACTCAATCACTGTCAAGAAAGTTATGGATTCAGTTCAGAACAATCATAGATGGATCCAATCACAACAAACAGTAATGCTATCTATCATGATGTGCTACCAATGCTATACTATGGTTAGGGTCAGGGTGTAGGTTAGGGATTAGTATTTATTTCAGAGGTGTGTAAGCAATCAGCACTGTAAATAAAATGACCTATGAAATCTGTCGAATCAGCTTAGAAGCGGGGTTCGCAGATCATTACAAGAGATGACGTGCATCAAACACAACACAGGTGAGGTATCAAAATAGTCTGATCATGTGTGCAAAGTGCGCACTTATATATATATATATATAGCTGCAAGCAGCAAATAATGGGGCCAAGCACACTAACTACAAAAATGAATAATTAAAGACATTTTTAGATGATTTTGAGCAAAATGGCTGAAAACTCACTAGTAATATGATTTAATTGCTGATCACTTTTGACCAATAGGAGTCACTGTTACCATATTGATGTGGTGTGGTCAGTGTGAGGAGATAATGACACAAAATTTGGTGTCAATTTGCCAAAGCATTGCAGAGATACAGCCTCAAGAGTCAGCTTGCCACCATGACAACAACTTTGTTAATGTGTTATTCGAAACACAGTGGTTTGATCAATCAAAAATCTTTTTATAACATTATGTTGGCATGGTCTGAAGATGATCTGAGACGAAAATCGGACCAACGGTCTAGGAGTTAGGTTAAAAATTGCAGACAGCAGTTTCGATAATCTGTAATTGTTTATTGTTCAATGTCAATCTATTAAGACTAGTTTCATTGAAATAGGCAAAAGTAAAAAAAATCCATTAACACTGAATTATTTTTATATATTATAATTTCATTATAAATTTGGACCTCAAGGTGGCACTGTTCCGAAACTCTTCAGTTCCTTACACATACAAACACGTGACAAATACTAAGTTTCGTAATGATACGATAATGCTGAATTTTACGACAAAATTCTAAATGGCTGAAGCCCAAAATGGCCGACAAGGGAAAATTGGGTATCATTCGACACTGTATGCTGCACTGAATCAAAAAGAGACAAATTTTTAAATTGTTGGGCTAACCAAAAATAGTTATAAACAAAAATAGCTATTTTTCAACACTCCTGACCAGTGGGTGGCGCTGTGCCAAAACGCTACATGTAATGCCTCAGACTAATCTTGATACACTAAGCGTTGCGGAGATATAGCTATTTTCACATGCTCTTCGTTAAACTTGTTTAAGCATTATTCACGTATTCACGTTATGAAAAAGCTTCTAAGAACTTTTTTGCCAGCATGGTGTGAAGATTATTTTAGCTAAATTTGATGACAATTGGAAAAAGGATGAATTCGAAAAAATTTACACTTTCAGAAAATTCAAAATGGTGAAAAAAATGTCATGGCATAAAATGAATTATGTTATTCCAAGCCTTAAAAAAATTATTTTCGCCATGTTTTTTGGAATAAAATGTTATATAAATCAGGCTAGGAATAATATATTTACAAATCCCTCTGTAAATGTCTTCATAATATAACTAGGTACAAGACTGGAAAGTTTGGTGTATACCTAGGTGCTGCTGAAGTGGAGATTTCGGACTTGGAGAATGAGAGAAAAGTCATTTTGAGAAAACGGGCTTTAAAGATTTATCATCAGCCAATGAGATTGTGCATTCAGCCCTTTTACTTTCACGATTGGTTGCTGATAAAAAGGAAATGACCATATTTGGATCTGACAGCATTGTACAGGAGAGAGAGAGCTTTCCAGCGGTGTGTGTGATGACAGGGAGCAGACAGAGATCGCGGAGCAGCGGGAGGATTAAGAACGCCAACTTTTGTTGAATTTATGAGAAATCTACAGACGCAAACAGACAAAGTGTAGTAAAATAAAAGACCTAAATGTGTATTTCTGACTTTTTTTCACCACAAGTCTGAAAGAAGACGTGTTACTGAAGACAAATATCCCAAAATCTCAAAATTGACCAGTAAAAAAACCCCCGATGTTTTTGCCTGCCGTGTCTCGCCTTAAAAAGGCTGTGTAAACACACAGATTATAGCCTATATATTTACTCCACAAGCTAACTCTACGAACATGTAAAAGAGTGATAGATGGACCTCTAAACCTTTATACTGAGGAGAAAATCCAACACAACTTTGAGGAGACCGAGAGAAACATGATTATGTATTTCTGCTCAGCAACACTGGACATCAACCACACGGCATACGCTGATAACTCTTCATTACTGTCTACTTTCTATGTGTGACAGTTCTATCTAATGACGTATATTATACAGGACTGTTAGACAGATCGTAAACGAATGAAGACGGAGAATGTGAGTGCTGTGAGCTCAGGCTTTGGCGTTCTCAGCGCCGTCAAAATAAAAGTCCCAACAACAAGCGCGGCTTACGTCAGAGTTCCTACTGGCGCAATCAGGAAAACTGGGATGCAACCAGGACAATGTTCTTAAGGGACTACCCGGTGCTTAATGAGCCTAATTTACAAAGAAAATAGGCATGCATAGAGATTTTTTAATATCACGCATAAAAGTGTTCCAGCAGAGAATGAGGTGATGAATGCATCATATCTGGTGTCGGCAGGTCGTTCGGTGTGGTCCTGTGGGAGATGCTGACCGGTGAGATCCCGTATAAAGACGTGGACTCCTCCGCCATCATATGGGGTGTGGGAAACAACAGTCTTCAGCTCCCTCTTCCTGACAGCTGCCCGGACGGCTTCAAAATCCTGCTCCGACAGTGCTGGTGAGAGAGAGAGAGAGAGAGAGTGAGTGAGTGAGTGAGTGAGAGAGTGAGAGAGAGAGAGAGAGAGAGAGAGAATGAGAGAGAGAGAGAGAGAGAGAGAGTTAATTGTTATGAAGTGTAATAAGTACTCTTTTTAAAAGGTGCATTGTGTAATATTTAGGAGGATCTGTTGACAGAAATAAAATGCAATATCATATTCATAACTGTTTTCAGTGGTGTATAAAGACCTTATATGATGAACCGTTATGTTTTTATTAGCTTAGAATGAGCCATTTCTCTCTACACACACACCGCGGGTCCGCTTACATCCACATGTTTCTACGGTGGCCCTGAACGGACAAACACGTTTCGTCACTATTGGTGCTCTAAGCTAGCTAAAGTCAGCGAATAAAACACTGACACAATGATGAACAAGTAACAATAATATTCACAATAACATCGTTTTACTGAATAATTAAGTAAACCTTATTTCTTAATTTATCTTTGTAAAGAAACCTCATTGTTTAACTGGCTACTCTCTGCTGTCTCAGACGACGACATCACTTCCTGTCGGCCACCGTAACTTCTGTTGGATGCAGTTCACAACCTCACCACTAGATGCCGCTAAAAATCACACACTGCACCTATGAGTTTGCTAAAGTGTACTTTTTGTCACAAGAAAGAAGACAGGAGAGAACCATGTGGAAATAGATGACAAGGAAAAGATGGTGACGAGAATAATTTGATAAACGGACTCACATGATAAACTAATGCGTGTGTGTGTGTGTGTGTGTGTGTGTGTGTGTGTGTGTGTGTGTGTGTAGGAACTGCAAACCCAGGAACCGGCCGTCGTTCAGGCAGATTCTGCTGCACTTGGACATCGCCTCAGCAGACGTGCTGTCCACGCCACAGGAGACCTACTTCAAATCACAGGTGAGACACTACAGCACTACCGCCCCAAATATGAACAATTATACTGCATTTGAAACATGCTCATCATAGAAGTCACTGCATTAATAGAAAGGACAAAAAATGAGTTCTCCGTCATTGGTCCTTGTAACGGTGCAGCTAAAGCAAGAGATGATCAGTGATTTAATGATGATAATGTGTGTGTGTGTGTGTGTGTGTGTTTAGGCGGAGTGGCGTGAGGAGGTGAAGCAGCACTTTGAGAAGATTAAGTCGGAGGGCACGTGTCTGCACCGTCTGGATGAAGAGCTGATTAACCGGCGACGGGAGGAACTCAGGTCAGCAACGATCACATGACCCTAAACGAAAGATAGAGACGATACAGTATTTAGGGGTTCAGTGTGTAAATATTTTTAGGATTAAACATTTTAATACATTGCAAATAATCACAGAAACCTAATGGTTTTTTTCCAATATGTTTCAGTCGTAGAAAAAAGGTTCTATTTAGAACTCTAGGGTTCTTGACTCAGTTTTAAAGAACTCTTAATACCAGAAATAAGGATGCTTGATATATCGGCAATCATATCGATATCGGCCGATATATGTTCATTACGTTGGCTTGGAAAATGTTCTTTCTTTCTTTCTAACTCCAAACTCCAACTGTCTAGATTCAGATTTTGGCACATTAGACTCATTTAAGCTTCCATTCTATCTAATATTTCTAAACTGAAAACATTTAAAACTTTTAAAACTACTAAACTAAAACCTTCGAACTTCAAGCTTTTAAAACTTCTTCAAACTTTCTGGCAAGGCTTTTTCATGCCAACTTAAAGTTTGTCTACAAACTTTTATATCTAGTTTTTTTATGTTATCGTTATCGGCCTGATAAGAAAATTGGACCGATATATTAAAGCCGATAAATAATGTATTATTTCCTTCAGCTGAGACACTTCAGATGCGCACTGTTCAACATGATGGATCTGAATTGCTTGAAATATGACTGAAATCACTTCAAAAAAGGAAAGTACAGTAAAGTGCACAGCAAGTCTGTCATATCGGCTACATAACATTATAATGAGAACATCATTATAATTGTGTGTTTGGGACATGGCTTTTAATGGTGAGGCTTTTGGTTTTGTAATCAGGCTCTCAAAAATTATATAAATTTGGATTTGGCCAATATATCTGTTATCAGCTTTCAAATATAAAGAATTATCGGTATCGGGCAAAGTTTTCATATCGGTGCATCCCTAACCAAAAAGGTTCTATATGAGAAGAAACATCTTAAATGATTGCATAATACTCTAATATTTTACAGGTTTTAAAATTTTCTAGTGATAAGGTATGTTTACAAGCGGTAGACTCGATGTTTAGAGTTAGCGCAGGTTTTGAGGGCTGAATCTGAGCTGTGTCATAAGAGCGAGAGGAAAGAGCAGTGATTGACATGTTGCTGAGCACGCCTCATGTTCACAGGCACGCGCTGGACATCAGAGAACACTACGAGAGAAAGCTGGAGAGAGCCAATAACCTCTACATGGAGCTCAACGCCGTCATGCTGCAGCTGGAGCTCAAAGAGAAAGAGCTGCTCAGGTGATTCCCTGACATCTTCTGTTCCTCTAACATCACCTTTACAACATGACAGCGTCCACCAGATGTCCTGAATAGCTCTAGATGCAGGGGAGTGAAGATTCATAGCAAATACACATAATAATAGAGCTTCTCAAAAGCGACATTCCCACTGTTTTTCACCCTTTCAATATTACTATACCATAATAATTTAATTACACCCCATATCCTGTGAACTGATAGTGAAAAGAGATTAGCCACGTTTCCATTAGCCTTCAAATTGCGCAAATTGAAATTGAAAATTGAAAATACGCCCAATGGAAACACGTCAATTTCGCAAAAACTCCCATTTATCGCAATAAGTTTTTCCGCTCGCATGAGGAGGTTTTTCAGGCAATTCAAAAAAGAAATATTTCGCAAAACTGCAATGGAAACAGTTTTTGCACATTTACAGTCACCTGACGTAGATGACGCGGTGTGTTTGGACAGAATACGAGACAGAGTTCTTTATTAAATTCATAAAAGACAAAAGAATTACAGGAATACTGGATTCTAAACCTCAAATAAATGCCACAATCAAGACCTGGAAGCAGAAATGAGGGAGAAACACCCAGAAACTGCTCATATGTGCCGCTCACAGTATAATAAGGGTCGTTCCTTACCATTAATGCTTGACAAACACTCATGCATCTCCTGCGATTAATAATAATGGCCAGTGCAGTGGCTGGGATATAGTACATAAACCTACCAACGTCCGTTGCCATGGTTACGCCTATTGACTGATCTAAAGACTATAAACCACTGAACAAAGATACTGTGTTTACTGTAGCTATGGACAGTGTGTAACTATGTAGGATGCTTGTTCTTTTCCGGTGTTCTTGACCGGTCTGAAAGGGCTCCCATCATTCACTTCAGATAACTGAAATGCATCCAAATTAGATACATTTATCTTTATTTATAAGTGCAAATGCTATGGTGTTATTTATTAAGGAGGGAACAGTGTCTGGATAAGAAATATCCCGGTCTGTTCAAACATCACCCCTCGACCACAGTGGACAAACTCATCAAGAAGAGAAGCGTCCCTCAGAAACTGCCGTCTCACGGCAAGAGGTAAGAGGAGTCTCATTCAGTCATATCTACAACATATAACATGGACATATATCAGGGTCAGGGTTATAGTCTGTCACACAGTGTTATGTAGGGTAGAAAGGCTTTGTCTTCTGTGACTGTATGAACGTGTCTGTGTATAAAACAAACAGTCTGCTTCACTGCAAGTTGTAGAGAAGTTCCAAGATACAAAGAATATGTACATGATTAAATGTTTAGAAAATGATCTTCACACACTTTTCTGAAAAAAAGGACATTACTGATGCGTTTTGCACATAAGGTTGTAATCGCAATTCGTAATTCGCAATGAACAAAAAAGTAATTGAAATAGCTCAACACAACAAACGTTTCAAGTGGTTTCCCCAAATTCAACTGAAAATGCAACATTTAATCTCAACATTTTTCAACCCTTTTGCTGTTATGAGCTGCTGCAAACGAGATGTAGAGCCAGACCGCAGCGTTTCTGAGGAATCTGAGCTCGTTCCTCATGAGAAATGGCCTCCAGTTCAGTAATATTCTTGGCTTTGCTGCTGCAACCACCTTCTTCAAAGCCCAACAGAGATTTTTTATGGGGCTCAAGTCATGTGACTGTGATGCCACTGTAAAATCTTCTAGGACTTCTGGCGACCAAGCCTTGGTGGAATTTGAGGTATGATTGGGATCATTGTCCTGTTGGAAAGCCCAAGCTCCAGCTTCCTCACTGACGGCATGACGTTTCCTCCAAGGATCACCTGATACTTCAGTGACTCCATCTCTCCCTCCTCATGCTGCAGGTTTCCAGAGCCGGAGGATATAAATCAGCCGAGAGCATCACGAGCTCCACATGCTGAACTTTAGACAGAGTTCTTCACAGCTGATGCTTCATTCCTCCTCCTCCAGACACACCGCTGATCCAGAGGGAGGAACAGCTCCAGTTTTGTTTCATCGCTCCACAGGACAGAATCCCAAAACCTCTGTGGCTTATTTATATGATTTTGAGCACTTTTCTTGTGTGTTTGGGTCAGTAGTGGTGTAGTCCTGGAGTTTGGGTCAGTAGTGGTGTAGTCCTGGAGTTCTGGCATGTGTTTAGTAGGAGCTGAAACCTCAGAGCCTGTGGCCGCCAGGTCTTGCTGCAGGTCTTCTGCAGTCGCTCCAGGGTTTTTCTGAACCTTCCCATAGATCTGGTTCCAGCCGGTGATATCTTCCTTTTTCTGCCTCGTCCAGGTAGAGTAACCACTGATCCTTTAACTTTGAACTTGTGAACTATGCTTCCAGCTGTGTCTCTGGGAACATTTAGCGTCTTCACTATCTTTCTGTATCCTGTTCTTTGTTTGTGAAGGACGATGGTGTCTTCTCAACTGTTTGGACCATTCTTTTGACTTATTTCTAACACACAGTCAAACGTGACCCTCGACAGACCTAGCCAGTTCAGATATTTCATGTGTTCTAGCTCAAGCACACCTGGTGAAACTAATGAAGCCCTTGATAAGTGAGACAACACCTGGTTTGCAGATTTGTGCTGTTGTGAGGGATTCTATTCAGGAGGTTGAATAATTTTGAGAGTCATTCAGTCATTAAAAGTTGCATTTTCAGTTGAATTTGGGGAAACCACTTGAAAAATTAGTTGTGTTGAGTAAATTTCAGTTACTTTTGTTTGATTTGTTCATTGCAAACAGCTGAAAGTCTGTACATTTTGCCAATAAACCTTGCAATGGGGGCTGAACTTGTCTGTCGGCTCTGTATGTTTTAAACACCCAGGTAGCCTACACTACACTACACACAGCGTCTGTCAGTGCAATGTGAATTTGCCTTGACATGGACACTGTAATATGTAAAGAGCCACCAAAAAGAATGTTGAGTAACTAATGACTTCCTCTTTAACTGCCATATCCAGACCTGACCTCCTGAGGTCAGAGATCATTCTTCCCAAGATGGACGCCGGTGTGATGCAGGTGACCGTCCCGCCGTGCGCAAACCGAGGACCTACCTCACCTAGTCGGAACCGCAGGGTGAAAACACGTCATCGGAGGGGTGGCAGAGGAAGCAGTGGGGATCTGTCCGGGCCTAAGCACCCGTCTGCCCCTGCTAGCCAAGAAAGAAAGCCCCCGCTGTCCAACACGACGGCGCCCGCCGCGCCCCTCGCTGAAACGGCTTCAGTGGGCGCCATGAGGGAGGGCCAGCTGGAGCCACCCCCGCTGAAGCTGTCCTCGTCCAGCCCGGATCTGCTGTGCTCCACCCGCCACGCTGAAGATGGAGTCAGTGGTGCTGCCACGACTGAAGCCCTGGTCAGAGAGACCAGCGGCGGGGCTGAAGCGGGCGCCGGTCTGGACGAGACTCCACCCAGAAGTGACACGGCCAGTGAGGACGCCGCTTCCCTGCCGTTCTCCAGCAGCCCTGATTCCCCCTGCTGTGGCAGAAGTGGAGCGGTGGGCAGAACCCACGCCGAGGAGAGAGAGGAGGGCACCGGCGCCGTGCGATTGCCCAGAGGATCCAGCGGAAGTCATCTGACTCCATCAGCCATACTGTATCGAGCTGCTATCACACGCAAACAGGTACGCATCTCTCTACTCTTTCGGCAAAAGATTGCATATTCAGATTTTCAGTTCAGATTTCAATAGATCTACTAGGGAAGGTCCCATGACGGGTCACCATTTTTCATCACCTTTTCTATTTCCTCTTGTGCAGAAAAAACTGCAGGATTTACATTCAGGGGTTGGTCAACAATTTTAAGAGTGTAATGCCAGTTTTTTTAATCTATTTATCTCAGACTTGCACAAGTTAACTAGAGCCGCCGTAAACTGTTACAGCTAATTAAATTGACATTCAGCTTTATTTAACTTATTTAACCAATCAATTTAGATGTTACCACATGAAGGACGTTACATGACCAAACAGTCAAAAGTTACTGTACAACTGCAAGTTTCACACTAATAAAAAACTTAGTAAAACATAGCAAAAATGCAAAATATTGTTAAAAAATCCAAACATTTACAATTTATTACAATCCAAAAAACAATTTACATTTGTTATTTTGTTTTTTTTCTGTGATTTTCTGGCCCTCAATCATTAAGCATGTTTTGCCCATTTTCCTATAAACACATGGAATGGATATTTATTCAATCATGTGAACATTTTTTGAACGAAGTGTGTTGAATTCCACCAGCGACGTGGTGTTTCCTCTGAAGAAGAAGAGGGTGAAGTGGACAGTGAGGTGGAGTTACCAAGAAGACGGTAAGAACATCATTATTTGGAATATTTGTTCCAAAGTTGCTTTAAAGCTGCCTTTCCAAATCCATAATTAAATAATGTCTTCTTGCTTAAAAAAATTCACATGCAAATAGGCTGATTGAGTGTTATGTATTTTGAGTTATATCAAAATGGTTATATTTATAATATGAGTACAGACACTACAGTGCAACATAGCAATTGCACTACGATGGGAAACTCTAATGGAAGAGAACTTGTATTGATCATTAGTTATGTTGCTAGCTGATGATATTTAAAGGCTGCTTGCTTGCCTGACTCAAATGAGATATTCTGATCCTGAGAACTGATGGTGGGGCCAGTGTAGGCACGATATGGGCTTGAGGATTCAGATAGGGCCAACATGGAACCCACGGACAAACCCATTTAGGGCCCTTACTGGGGCTAATTCACATAGAGCAAACAAGGAACCCATGGACAAACTCATGTAGGGCCCATACTGGAGCTAATTCAGATAGGGCCGACATGACCAGGTGACCAGGTTCGATAACTGTGTAAAGTACATCAATTATGAAATGACTTAAATTCAGCTATAAAGCAGCTCTGCAGAAAACATCGTCCAGCTCAGTTGATCCTCATCCAATAGTGTCAGTGTAGTCAAATCAGTAATATTGCTGAATATTAAGTGTCCCCAACTAAGCAAGCCAGAGGCGACAGTGGCAAGGAAGCCAAACTCCATTAGAGAGAAATGGAGAAAAAACCTTGGGAGAATCCAGGCTCAGTGGGGGGGTCAGTTCTCCTCTGGTCAACCAACGAACACGGTGTGATTATGGTTCGAGCTGCATCACAAGTCAGAAGTCAGATCATAGCATTCAAAATATTTTATCCAGTTCCTTCTGCTTGAAGATCAGATTCATCACGCTGATATGGAGATGAAGCTGACCATAGGTCTGTGCAGAAGACTTGTCTGGTTCTTGTGGTCTTTGCTGAGGATCTGTGCCGTGTCAACGAGGTCTTCACAGGGGATTGTCTTGTAGACACAGTCTCTGCTGACATTCAGGGCTGCAAAGAGGTCGTGTCTAGGTGCAGGTCCACCTTCTGATCTGGATACGGCCCGGATACGGCTGACTACGGTAACCTCAGGATAAGAATGAGACAGACAGACTAATATTAGCATAGATGCCATTCCTCTTAAAGGGATACTCCACTTTTTTTGGAAATAGGCTCATTTTACAACTCCCCAGAGTTAAATAGTTGAGTTTTACCATTTTCGAATCCAGTCAGCCGATCTCCGGGTCTGGCGGTACCACTTTTAGCATAGCTTAGCATAGATCATTGAATTGGACAAGGCCATTAGCATCTTCCCAAAAAAATTACCAAAGAGTTTCGATATTTTTCCTATTTAAAACTTGACTCTTTGACCGACGGAAAATGAAAAGTTGCGATTTTCTAGGCTGATATGGCTAGGAACTATACTCTCATTTTCCATCGGTCTTAGTACACTATGTAACTACAGAAGAGTCAAGTTTTAAATAGGAAAAATATCGAAACTCTTTGGACATTTTTTTGTGAGAGATGCTAATGGTCTTGTCCGATTCAATGATCTATGCTAAGCTATGCTAAAAGTGGTACCGCCAGACCCGGAGATCGGCTGAATGGATTCGAAAACGGTAAAACTCAACTGTTTAACTCTGGGGGAGTTGTAAAATGAGCCTATTTCCAAAAAAAGTGGAGTATCCCTTTAAGATGTAACAAGTACATCTGGTGTTATGGGAAGTGTTCCCGTATTCCGGTTAACCTAATTTAAGCAGCCTTACAGTCCTTTAACGGATTTGAATAATAGGATTGTGAAGATACTGCCTTTTCTAGTATCTTTGAAAGAAAAGGTAGATTTGAGATCGGTCTGTAATTAACATTCTTTAGGATCAAGTTTTCTTTTTGAATGAGAGGTTTAATCATAGCCAGCTTAAAAGATTTTGGTACGTATCCTAATGACAATGATGAATAAATAATATTAAGAAGACGATCTATGACTTCCGGAAGCATCTCTTTCAGTAGCTTAGTCGGTATAGGGTCTAACATGTTGTTGATTTTGATGATTTAAGAAATTTAGATAATTATTTCTTTCTTATAGCAAAGAATGAATGCAATTGTTCCTCAGGGGTCTATAGCATGACGTCTGACTGGATACTATAGTAGTCGGTTGCATAGTTATAGTTCTTTCTATAATAGTATAAATCTTAAATGAATTCATAAAGTCATTACTACTGTGCTGTTTGGAAACGTCCGAAGTTGAAGCTTTATTTCTCGTTAATTTAGTTTTTAAGGCCTTTGTGTATGCAGTAACACTGTCCTTCCACGAAGGGTCCTTCCTCCTGAGGGTGTGAGTGTGCTCGTTATACCACGCCATTGGACTATAAGTGCAAAGGAGCAACTGTGTCTAAAGTGCTGGAAAAGAGAGTCAGTAGTTTCTGTTGCAACATTGAGTTTTTCTGGTATGCTGAGGACTTGAAACTGATCAGGAAGACTACCATATTTGTTTACATGAGACTAGATAATGATGTCATCGCTCTGCTGCAGAATTTCAACGCCATCAACATTGATTCCATGTGACAAACCAATTTAGGGCCCATACTGGGGCTAATTCAGATACGACCCATAGGGCCGACATGGAACCCATTTTAAGTACTTATAGTTAGTAGAATGACTAATCCCTGGCTCACACTACAGGAGTTTAAAATCCTAACCGACTGTAAAATCTAGTTGCAGCACACACTTAAGGAGAATCTTTGCAGATTTTCTTTCCTCAAATCTTTAACATGCTCACACTATTTATGGAATGGACCACCGGAGGAAAATAGGGGAGGGTCATGTCTTTTTATTCTTTGTTGAGGGGAGGGTCATCCAACTTTTTTTTGTCTATGGGGAGGGTCACCCAACTTTTGTATTCATGAAAACAGCAAAATTGTGAAAAGTGGCTTGTTTGGTGCATATTTTTTCCATGTAGCTCTATGTAGCTCTCTCGGTCTCGGTCCCCCATCGCTATCAGATGGGTCTGACCCAACAAAAATCCAGTTTGGCGCTGTTTGACAGTGCGCGTGCACTTCAGTACGCGCTCAGAAAAAGTGCATCATGTCAGAACAGAACGCCAATGAAATGTTTACCCGGCAAAGCTTTAAAGCACAATTCCGGCGTTATGGACGTGACACTTGCAGTCAAACCTTGAAATTTAAATTCTCAGAAAATGCATTTAATACCAATATATTGAAACGTCTGTTTATATATCCATACTCCCTTAATAAAGGAGTCCAGACATTAGAAAAAATATCAGTCTACACATGCGTTTTATATTTAATATGAGGGAAATACACGTGACGTGACACAAAAAATCTAACTTTTAGGTGGCAAAATATTTTTTAGTAATTCTATGAATTACACTGCGCAAAACAAAAGTAATACCCACCGGATGAAGAAGGGTCAGCCTCCACAGAACATAAAATATTCTTTTTATTTTATTTTCGCATTTATGAGGAAAAAAACAATGTTACGGACGTGACAGTTCTCCGTTACGGACATGTTCGCTCGGAAAGCGGCTTTAAAACTTTAACAGAGACCTCAAACAGAAAGCACAAAGCCATTCTTTAAAGTGAATTTAGTTTTTTATTAATTGTATCTTAATTTTAATCAATGTTTCATCAACCAGTTGCCTGGATTTAATAAATAAGAAGTAAATATAGTAGAAAATAGATAATCATGACATGAAGGTGCCGGCGCGTGAACTGGAGCTCGTCTCATAAATGAACCGAAACTCAGCGTAAGCTACTTGCCTCACAGATCTGATAAATATATAGAAAGCTTGAAATGTCTACTTTTAAACAGAACAATTCAAAACGAAAGAAAACAGACTGTTCTCTGCTTATATAATCCATATGGAATGTGCATTTCTCTCTGGCGCGTTCACTACTGCGAAGATCGCGAATCAGCATCGTCAACTTCATCTTTGCAGCCGACACTGACACAGAAAACACTTGTTTATTAATAAACAATCAAAATTTCTCCTTGCTATATTTGACATATTCATAATCATTACTTTTGCCGGTTCTTTGTGGCAGCTTTTAGATGCTTTATTGGCAGTGCCACCATTACATGTTACATGAACGCGTCACCACCGCATCAGCACCGAAAACATGATTTTTTATTTTTTTCAAATCTAAAATAAAAAATCATGATACGAACCGAATCGTAGGTTTGGTCTATCGTTACAGCCCTAGTAAGATGAGAAAGCAGGAGTTTAGTCATTTGTCATGGTTGTAAAAAAAAAAAAAGGCTATCTGAACATCTTTGCTAAGCGCAAACCAGTACAGAAGTAATCAATAAATTATCGGGGAGGGTCATGCCTTTTTTCACAATCATTTTGGAGGGTCATAGAAAAATGTATTGCTGGCGAAGGGAGGGTCAAGTCTTTTTTGACTACAGATCTCAAAACTCCTCCAGTAGCCCCTTAAATAAAAAACGAACAGTCCCTTATTTATTTAGCAATAAATAAATGGAGATAAACACGCATATTGCGCTGTTGAGTCACTCAAAATTACCTCAAGGGAAATTCCTTCACCACAACAGCCCTACTTATTTCTTGTTTCTTGGCTATTTTGACAGTACTGACGTAATCACAGTATTGCTCATCCCGATTAAAAGTCTAAATATCAAACATGTTTATGTATTCGGGGCGAGCCCGATTTGTGTGAGAGCAGGTCGGGAGGTCCAAGATTCTATCTGTGACCGCCTCACATAACCAGATAATCTGCGCCGAACATCGGAACCGATCGAGGTCATCAACAAGATTTTTTCTCCGATTCTCGGGAGGGGAAAATCGGGGATAAATCGGCCTAAAACTCCTGTAGTGTGAGCCAGGCATAAAGTGGACCACAAAATAAAGTGTTACCAATTTTTTTTTAAAATATATCCTTGTTTAATTGTTTGTATGTTCTCTAATGTCCAATTTACAGACGGCCAACCAGTATAACCAAGTGCCAATCAGTATCCACTTTCAGCTCAGAGAACCTGTCGGTTTCAGAGGGAGAGGAGGGCCACACCACCGACCACTCCCACAGCGGCACACCAGATGTGGTCAGTACCAACACCGACGAGCGTCTGGACGACCGCAGCGATGACCTCATCTCCCAAGGGTCTGAGATCCCTGTGGATATTACAGACCCCACTCTGTCTGAAAGAGAGGCAGCTGCCCTCGAACAGGAGAGAGCCAATTTTGACCTGGAACAAAATATCCTTGAGGTACTAGTATTGTGTAAAACCATATAACATGCTAGCCACGTTTACATGGATACCTTTTGCTTCAATCGGAATGAAATGAATGAATCTGAACGTGGCGTGGCTAACTCTTGTCCTTGAGATCCACTTTCCTGTAGAGTTTAGCTCTAACCTCAATTAAACAACTGAATAAGCTAATCAAGATCTTCAGGATTACTAGAAAGCTTCAGGAAGGTGAGTCTGATCAGGGATGAACTCTGCAGGACAGTGGATCTCAAGGGCCAGACTTGGGTTAGATCGACTCTAAATAAAGTGATTGGTTTAATGTGTGCTATTATATGTACGATCTTTTGACGTGCACAATGCACCAATATACAGAGTTTCCCGTTGTTTAGAAATGCACATACTAGCAATCCTCCTACCATTGCTTCTTGTTTTTAATATTTATCAATTTTGGGTCCTAATTAGGAGATGACGAGCACATGAAGTTGTGTGCTGTGCTGCGTATATTTATCAAGCAGTACCTTCCCAAAACAAGCGATCTGTGGATGAGAATCCAAAGCAAGGGCTGCTCGGACACGGCAGACTATGTTCAACAACAGCAGCTCGTTCTGTGTGTCATTTCGCCATTTCTACATGATTTTTCAACTTTTCTATCCGATCAAGTGTTTACATATCTTATCGAACGGGTTAGAACAGGATTGGGCCAATTCATTCCAATTAACATGGTTACATGTGACTTTTTATTGGAACTGGGCTACTAGTTCAATTGCAAATATTAGGGTCCATGTAGACGCAGCTAATAACATCGCTGTGAGACAAACAAATGCTGCTTTACTGCAGGGTTTTTCAGATCTGGCTCTGGACGTCCACTGTCCTGCAGTTTAGCTGATTAAACACTCCTGATCAAGGTTTTCAGGATGACTGGAAAACTACAGGTGGGTGAGTTTGATCTGGGGTGTGTTGCCCGAAAACATTGTTTGCCAACTATGATCGCAAGTTCCGTCGTTATCAGCATAGTTCAACGAGTCTGTGTTTCCCGAAACCGAACATTCGCAAACAGAATCGCAGAGTTGTGTGTTTGGAGCGACAGCTCTCGACCTGTGGTTAGAAGCAGAGTTTCTTGTTTGCATGACATGTGGACTCAATAAATCCTGATCTTGAGCAAAATAAGCAAGCGGACATTCAGAACAATCTGTATCTTTAATTTAGAATACATACAAATGTCATTTACGTCTTTTAGTTTGTCAAGAGATTTAAAGTGTCGTTGTTGAAGAGTGTGCGTGTGTGAACGAGCTCTAGTGTAAGAACGAGTCTATGATTGAATCTGGAAATAAAGCAAAATAACTGAGATAAATATGAGATAGTCCTCAGATGCCATGACTGTAATTTATAGCAAAACATCTAGCGTTAATTCATTCTCAAACAGATTCATTAACAGTAGTTATTACTCCACCACATGCGTGACATCATTAACCAACGTGGTTGAACCACCAATTTGCGACACTATGGTTTCGGGAAACAGTCGTGATTAGCTAGTTGGTTTCTTCATCGATGCATCATACTATAGTAGTTAAGCAGCGAGTTACGGCGTTGTACGGGAAACACACCCCTGGACGGTGAACCTCCAGGACCAGACCTGAAAAACTCGACCTTCTTTTTACAGTTCTTTCTCAATGGCTGTGTTTGTTTAGTCCACCGCTGAGTAGTCAATCTTACGAGCATCATATATAATGTGTTCAAGACTTTAATAATGCTCTCTATTCCTGTTCCCAGACTCGCGCATTATGTGAGGACTCGGACTGTGACAGCGCTGAGCTTGACCAATCAGGGAGCGGAGAGCCGAGCCGTCCCCCGAGTGCAGGAGGCTGGGGCCAGGGGCCACAAAACTGAAACACACACACACACACACGCGTGAACCCGTGCAGTCAAGCAAACACAGGCATCACACCAGCACACACTTTCACTTTAGGTTGCACCAAAGCAAAACTGATTTTCGTGAAACACGTGTGTGTACACATCATCTAAGAAAGGCAACGATACAACAGTAAACACAAAACGTCTAGCCACACAAAGAACAAATACACTGACACGGGTCATAACAAATTTGGGATCACAAACTGCCTCGTGTCCAGGACATAGCCACGGAAAACATAGGAAGACAAGTAGTGCAGCAAACTAGACGAGACGAACTATGTGAAAAGATCAATGCAATTAAAAACTTCAGGGCATTCCCAATAAGCAGCAGTGATGCTTTCGTTAGGTTTGTGCTATTGACCACGAGCGCGCCAGATCATCTCCGTTAGTGTGTGGAAGGCTTGTGGTTAGCAGGACGAAGAGTGTTGATCGATTTTGAATGTGTAGAGCCGAATGAAACTCCTGATTGCAGGAATCTTCCTCCTTCGGCCTGGATTAAGTAGTTTCGCCAATAATCCGTTCGGACGTGACGTTAATGAAGTGTGTTGCTCTCGGATTGGGACTGACTTCACTACTATGTACAGATGCTTCCTTTCCAAAGCATTTACAAGGTGCATATACAAATGTGATCTATTACGACTATAATGCCCGGAGTTTATGTAAATATATATTTAGTAATCTAAGTCTAAGAATACAAAAAGAAAACTATTTGTTAACGTAATTTAACCCGAAGACGGTACAGTTTCGACTATTCTCTCCTGTGCTTGTGCCACTCGACCACGGCAGCTCAGACTGGTCTGGAGATCAGCGGATCGCTGTGTCAATGTACAGTTATATAGTCAGGTGCAGGACCTTTGATGCAAGTATACATGAACACCGACTGAACGGCACATATAAACGTACACGATCTACGACACGGAGATATCCGTTCCGACTGTCCGCTCTCCTCTGACCTCTCGGATTATCTTTCAATACTTTTTTCTTTCGTAGGGACATGCAATATGTACATTTCAACTAATCTGAAGAAAGCACTTTTATTTTCTGCACTGTAAAAAAATAAAGTAAAACAAATAAATGACAATAAAAAAAAAATGAATATGAATTTTAGCTTGCCAGATGTAGGTCTGAGAAGGGTAACGTCCTGAAGAACAAAATGCATGATATACATTTTTATGTATTTTAATTTTTAAATCGATTGTTTTTATACATCTAAAGAAATGTTTGCACCTTTTTTACCTTGAATGTGTAATGTTGTGTTGCTTGTAGGCACTTTACAGTAGGATGTTTATATACAGTACATGATCACTTTCTCATGTTGCACTGAAAATGTATTTAATGATGGTTCCATAGATGCAAACCTCCAGTAACAAGAGTCTGTATGTAAAGACAACCTTTTAAAAGGTTCTTGAAGATAACACCTCGAACCACATCTTTTTTTTTTTTGATGAGGAATGGAAATTGGACAATTGAACATTGGCAGCTGTACTCTGACTGAAACTCAAAAGTCCTCAAATTGGTTACATTTACATAGACAGCAATAATCTGACTATGAATAAGAAATTTCTATGTAAAGAAAAAATGCATTTTTCTGGCATATTTGCTAAAAGCATGAATGAACTGAGATTACTTAAGTCATGTAAACACCTCAATCCATCATCCTACAGCAAACCATCTGATGACACGTTTTATGTTTGTGAACTTGTAAAAATAAAAATATATAATTATTAAATAACTGCTAAGCTACAAAATAGCCTCAGATATAATGTTTTCCACTGTTGCGCAAACTTCGGTCAGTAACCAGGCTCTAGAAACAAGAATCAAATATCTGAAATCTGAATCAAAACAGCTCATGGTATTATTGTCTTGTGAGGAGACAGAAAAACTGAACCAGAATATTGCCTTCCATATACATGTGGCTAATGCCAGACATGAAGCCCCTAGTATAAAGAACTACAAGTAAAGGCAGGGACACACCAAACCGACGCCAAAGAACTAGCGCTGATGAAAGCCGACTGTGTTGTCGCCTGCGACGGGGCAAAAGAGCCAGACGCCAATTCTACATGCTGAATCGGCCCAAAAAAACGGAACACACCGGAAAACTACAACAGGCTTAAATGCAGACTGAAGATTCGTATCCAAACTTGTGAAGGTAGTTGGTTTAGTCTGGGTCAGTGCATCACTTTGGGCCCCCAAAGGAAATTCATGACACAAAACTTAATCAAATTTTAATCAAAGCAATTCAATTATATAATGCTGGAACAACAATTCTGTTGGTTGGTAGACTTATTTCTCAGATGTTTGATTACACAATTTATGCTAAATTATAGTTCATAAAATGGAACAATTAGTCATGAAACTGTTTTGACAGTTAGAAATGGTATTGCGTTGAAACTGAGTGTTTCAGAAATTTTAGTTTTGGAAAAGTGCAACAAAACGACGGCAATATTTATGCAGAAATGAGCAATGCCGAAATTATGCTTTTAATGTGATTCAAACTTTTAGAGTGCATTAAAAATAGAAACAATAAGTAAAGTGAACATGGAAAGCAATAGAAATTACACTACATTTTGGAAGTAAGCTAAGTTTAATTATATTTCCCCACAAAGATAAATGTTTGGTTGTATATCCCGCTCTGCGCTTTGAGAGGACTCTCTCTTGTCTAATAGCTGTGTGTTTTCTCCCAATGGTCCAAAGCAATGAACACTGATTGTAAAAGGTCAGAAGGGCGAATTTTAGCTTTTAATGTGTGAGTGAGGATTTAAGAAAAGAAACAAGAGATTCCAAGTCCAGAGGAACAGGCTAATTCATGGAATAGGTTATTGGTAAATTTGTGGAAAATCACAAAACAGAATAAACCGACATATGGGTCAGTTACTCAATTATAGTTTATGGGCTCGCACATACCTCTCTCATTCAGCACGAATGCAAATGTTTCCATGGTCATGATGTAACATTTGGTTGCTAACCTATCATTTCTTTTGAAATGATCAAAAGAATGATCCCTGGGAAGGGAAGATTTTGGAGGACTTTCTGTTCTTTTGAACACATGCTGTTCATTTTGTGACAAACCCACTGCTTTCATGAAGAAAACAGAGCTATGGAGAAGGAGGTTACAAGATAGAGTTATAGACATGTTCCCCAACTGACAGAGTTTCTCCACACAAACAGTCTGTCTGTGGCTATAGTGAGAGAGGCAGTTTCAGCTCATACTTCTGGGATGTGAACACGGGTACCTGGGACTGGGTGCGGGATCCTTTTGCCTCAGTTGCAACAAGTGGCCTTGCTGATAACACAGAAGAAGAGCTGTTGGACTTATCCTGTGATGGGACACTGAAGGCCTCATGCTGGCTTTTAGACCTCCCTCTCACACGAGTATCCTGAACTCACTGCCAAGCCCATGACAATATTTCTCCCATTTTCTTACCACTTATCTCTGGGAGTCCTCATTCTCCACTTCAGCTGCAATGAAGTTCAGGGTTCGTTTGAATGTGGAGAATGATCTGAGAGTCTGTCTCTCGTCCAACACTCCACAAATAAACAAAAAGTGTTGTGAGAGAGAGGCTCATCCATCTCATTAGTTTAGGTGGGCTACAGATGTGAGCTACGAATGAAATGTCCAATTAAAAATGTCTGAATAGGCTTAATTACTATGATGTGTTCTGTTTTGATAGCTTCTGTTATGATTTTTTCTTGAATCATGTTCATTATTTGTTGTTTGTTCTGCTATTGATATTCTGAGGAGCAACGAGAAAACTGAAGCACTTAAAATAACCTAGTAAATTTAATCTTTGGGTTTATTAGAACAGTGTCAGTCTTGCTACTGTTGATTTTATGAAAGCTTTTAAGATAATTATTTCAAAATTATACAATTTTAAATATATACTGTATAAAAAACAATCAAGTTTTCCTGAACTTCGCTACAGGGCAGAGGTCTCACTTCTTCTTCAAGAACTCGTGTCCCAATGTGACTTTGAATCAACGCTGACCGTCAACATGATGAACACCTGCAGGTCTGATGTTATGAACTGTTATGAACAGGTTTGACCGTGAGAAGAGAAGTGTAATCTTCCTGGATTATGACGGTCAAGGAGAGGGAGCTTTCAGGGACCAGAGCACCAAAACATTTTTTTATTAGATGTAAATAGTATGTTTTTACAGCAGTCACTGATCCAACATATGAAATAATTTAGTAAATGGTGTAACCATAACCAATTTATTACTTAAGATTAATCAGAATTTTATACATGTAATCATCTACTAAGTTACGTAAGGATCTAATCAAAACACTGTGTAGTAGACAAAAGAGTAACGCTTTAGATTACAGCCCGAGTAATATACAGTATGTGTAGGAATAATATGTAATGTTTGGGGAATAAAGGGGTAACAACCAGGAAAATTAACTAATTATTTATACTGTAAGTATTTTAGAAATAAAGGGGCACTTATTCTTCTAATATGATACAACAATCTTACATTTGGGAGCAATTTGTTATAATAGTGTACCAATAATTAAAGGCTGTTTTTAAATTATGGGGTACATATCTGTGCATTTATATAGTAATTTTTTTGATAGCAAAAGTGCACTGATTAAGTTTGGACTTCTGTGTTTCAAGGCAAGTAAAACTAAACCTATTTCAGCTTTTTAAATACTGGGGAAATACACTCTTGTTCATGTAGTTACAGGGTCAGTGCGGGCTGTAAATTAAAGTGGTGCTTGTTTCACTCTTTTGTAGTCGACTCTCCATCACTATCTGACCAGCACAAATACAACAAGTGTGTTTATTCCAGACTGATTCACAACAACACCCCATAAAACCCTGAAACTGAGAGATTCCTCTGATCTCTTATTCATGAAGACAAACATGTGACACCCCACAATCAGAAAATTCAGGAAATAATATTACATATAAAAACATAAAATGGCATAAGAATAAAATGAATAAATTATAAATTGTGTAAATCAAATGACAGCTATGACTAATGATTATAAATTATTCTAAACCCAAATCTAAGAAACTAAAACACAACACAGATGCATGGTTGAAGTAACACACACACACACACACACACACACACACAGGTTTGAGATCCTCAGATTCTTCATTTGCACCGGAATTAATCAACAAACTGTGCTGATTGGCCTGTTTTTTCCTCTGTTTCTCTCGCCTTGTGTCTCTCACTCATCCTTACACCGTGTGCTAACTACACTGACACGATAAAAGCCGTCTTTTCCACGTTAATCAGAGTGTTTGTCCTAACCAGCCGCGACGGCGACACGCAACAACTCTATTTTAGAAACGGTTTCTATTTTTCTGCGACGTCGCGCTGGAACAACAAACACAAAGTGTGGCAACGATAATCTCAGGGACTGTTTATGTGCTTTATTTAATGTTAAAAGCGTGTAATGTGACTCTGAATATCATTTAGTGCTCCAGCTTTGTAGCTGTAAAAGCAACAATGGATAATTCACCTCAGATCTTAAAATTAAACAAATGGAAACAAGAACGTTTAAACTTTGAACAAACAAGTGTATTCGTTGACAAAGATTGTTTTAGTAACTCAGTATGTATTTTTAATAATGTTTTGGTGTAATATTTGTGAATTTCATTATGTAGCCTGCTTACCGGTATCCCAAATTTTCTTGCGAGTGCCGTCCAGATTACTCTCTGGTACCGTGCACTCGCCGCGAGACTCCGCCCACAAGCTTTTGATTGATTTTGACCCATCTGTAGTCGCGTCTCTTCTGGTGTGGTCAGGCTAATTGCTTGTCCCTGGAATCTAACCCCTCTTTCACACAGCAAGCGTGAGCGGCGCATCCGCGCAACTACGTCACTGCAGCAGCAGACTCCCGCGAGTATTCACACTGGAAGCGTAGTACAGCGTCACAGCAGCGGCGGCAAACCGTGTTTGGCAGACAATATAACCATTTCAAACAATGGGTCAGTTCTTTCAACATTTTTGTTTTTATAATAATACACCTTACTTTCACCCAAAACGAATAATTAAAAAGTTTAAATGGGTAAATACATATTTTTTATACTTAATTTTTTTTTCTGGCATAATTGTTAAAACACTAGACATTGGCATTGTTGTTAAAACTCTTGACTTTAACTCGCTTAATTGAGCGTGAGCAGCACAGCAAAAAATAGACCGGACGCCGAAACCCCCACTGCACTGCTGTTCACGCGACGCTCCTGCTTGACACTCATGCGCTGCTCCTGCTCCCGGTGTGAATGCATTCATTGATTAACATGGACGCCGAAAAAAATACGCGCTGCTCACGCGCCGCTGACGCTTGCGGTGTGAAAGAGGGGTTATTGTTATGTTAAGTTAGTTTCATTATCATTGACTTTTAGTTTGTTTTCATGTTCATCATGTTTTCCTTTTTTCAGTTTTCCCGCTCCTCATTATTAGTTCATATGTGTCAGCTGTGTTCTATTAATCATCCTAATTTGTGTTTGCTGTATAAGTTGGTCCCTCACATTCATTCTCTGTCCGATCACTATTACCCTATGTGTGTTACGCTGCCTGTTTGCATGCCTTGTGGATATTTATCATTAAACGTTGTGTTGGAACTTGGTTCTTCTGTCTTCCTGACTAGATCATTACATCTGGTTAGGACACAGTGTTAAACGTGCTCTGACTTTTATTATGGAGTTTAGAACCTGAACATGCTGAAGAACCTGAACATGCTAATTCAGTGACAGAAGTCTAGCTGTAGTATTATTCCATAGCAACCCTTGTTTGTAACCATGACAACTTATCACCATCACCTGTCCTTCATTCAGTCTCTTGTTATCTAATGTATTTAAACCCTCAGTCATCTGATGTTCATGTCCTGTTCAAATCAGAAACTGCTCCCACAATATCTATTTTTAAATTTAAGTTATTTTTTTTATTATTTGATCTGGCTGATAATTCATGAACTGCCTTTCTATGCTTTGTTGTTTACTTTGTCTTTGTCACTATATTACTATGTCTTTGTCTGTATTTTATTTAATGGTTATTTATTTCATACAGCACATTGGTCAACGGCAGTTGTTTTTAATTGTGCTTTACAAATAAATTAAAATTGAAATTGTCTCGTGTTAATGTTTCATGCTGGTGTTTATTAAATGTGAGTGTTTGTCGTCTTTCTGCGTCAAGCCTCTTATCTTGGATTGTCTAGTCAAGCCAGTGTGTGACAGTCACTGATTTATCATGCAGCTCAAAGCATTATGGGTAGAACATTTACATTTACATTTACATTTAGTCATTTAGCAGACGCTTTTATCCAAAGCGACTTACAAATTAGGACTAAATAAAGCGAGTCATCATGAAGAGGCAAAAACAACAACAACGCAAGAAGTGCTCAGAATACAAAGTTCAGGCATTTTTTTTTTTTTTTTTTTTTTTTTTTTTTTATGAGGTTAAGTGCTCACGGAAGAGATGGGTTTTCAGCTGTTTTTTGAATGTTGCCAGTGATTCTGCATTCCGGATGAGGCCGGGGAGAGCGTTCCACCAGCATGGAGCTGTGAATGAGAATGTTCTGGAAAGTGATTTTGTGGCTCTCTGTGATGGAACCACGAGACGTCGCTCGTTGATCGATCGTAGGCGTCTGGTAGGGATGTAGACTCGTAGGAGTGAGTGAAAATAGTAGGGAGCTGAGCCTGTGATAGATCTGTAAGCAAGCGTCAATGCCTTGAATTTGATGCGAGCAGCGAGAGGTAGCCAGTGCAGAGAGATGAACAGAGGAGTGACGTGGGCCCTCTTGGGCTCGTTGAAGACAAGACGAGCTGCAGCATTTTGGATCATCTGTAGAGGTTTTGTTGCACATGCTGGAAGTCCGGCCAAAAGAGCATTACAGTAGTCAAGCCTAGAGATGACCAGGGCCTGGACGAGAAGTTGTGTTGCATGCTCAGTTAGGAAAGGCCTGATCTTCCTGATGTTGTGCAGTGCAAACCTGCATGATCGAGCTGTCTTTGAAATGTGATCTGTGAAGGACAGCTGGTCATCAAGCGTTACTCCGAGATTTCTGACCGACCTTGATGGGGTGATTGATGATGACTCTAGCTGGATGGTGAAGTCGTGTTGTATAGACGGATTGGCAGGGAGGATGAGAAGCTCAGTCTTTGCCAGGTTGAGCTGCAGGTGATGTTCCTTCATCCATGTGGAGATGTCCGCCAGACAGCTTGAGACCCGTGCAGCTACTGTGGGATCATCTGGTTGAAACGAGAGGAAGAGCTGTGTGTCATCAGCTCTTCCTCTCGTGAGGGTAGAATCTCTCTACAGTCTATCCTGATTCATCAACACAGTTTCACTGATGATCCATAATAAACCATAAACCCAGGATAGAGCGGTTGAGTGAATGTGGTCTGGACTGTGTGGATGAGGCTCATTGTGTCAGAGACGCTGTAGAAGGACAGAGTTCCTGCACTGTGATCCACATACACTCCTATTCTACTGTGATCCACACACACTCCTGTTCTACTGCTGATGGGCTTTACAGGGAGTTTAGTCTGTTTGTTATTGTGTCTGAATTCGTATCTGGAGGAAGAGCAGGACAAACTCCAGGACTGATCATTACATCCAACCCAACACTCTTTACCCGATCCCTTCCTGCTGATGCTCTTATATGACACTGATATATTCACACGTTCACCACTCCACTCAATCTCCCAGTAACAGCGTCCACACACACTCTCTCTACACAACACCTGAGCATAATGATCAAATCTGTCTGGATGATCAGGATACGGATGAAACTCTGGGTAAGTGTCAGTAATCACTCTGTTCCTCTCAGACAGACGGAGATGTTTATTCACTGTGTTCAGATCCAGAGTGAGCTGATGGGAATCTGATGGAGATAAAACACATCAGAATCAGGAATTATGAATCTGTCTGATCTTTTAATGTATCTGAACTCTTCATGTTCAATATATCATCAGTGTCTCAGTGCAGTTTACCAGATATCCTGAGCAAATCATCATTTACATGATCAACTATAAAACTCTTCTGTCATGCTTTCTTTCACTTCTTCAGGAAGAACATGAACAGATGTTGGAGAACAGAAGAAGATGAACAGATGAACAAGAACATGAACCTGATTTGTTGGTTGCCTCACATATCAAGCAACCAACTGAACCTGGTTTACACACGCAACTGCATCACAGACACCATTTTGGTGAAACCTCTCCACGTTTCAGATCATTTCCTCATTACTTTCAATCTACAACTCACTACCCGTGCACCACCAACCCTCCTTACCAGTCACTTTCAGGCGAAACCTGCGCTCACTTTCTCCCTCCCATCTTTCCTCTGCCGTATCTTCTTCTCTTCCCTCACCCTCACATTTCTCATCTCTGAATGTGAATACTGCAACGGATACCTTATGCTCCACTCTAACCTCTTCTCTAGACAATATCTGCCCTCTCTCCTCCAGGCCTGCACGCACTACTCCCTCTAACCCCTGGTTATCTGAGGTTCTTCATGAACACCAGACTGAACTCAGGGTGGCGGAGAGGAAATGGCGCAAATCAAAAGATACATCTGACCTGAGTATGTATCAATCTCTCCTCTCTTCCTTTTCTGTTGATGTTCATGCTGCAAAATCTTCATATTTCCACAACAAGATCAACAGCTCCTCCAACACACGATCACTCTTCAAAGACATTCAACTCTCTCCTCTGTCCACCTCCACCACCACCCACCTCCTCTTTAACTGCTGATAATTTTGCTAACTTCTTCACCAACAAAACAACAACTATCAGCAGTCAGTTCTCAGCTCCACACACACAGGAACCCAGACCAACCTCTCCCACGGCCAATAACCCTCTCTTCTCCTTCTCTCCAGTAACTGAGGAAGAAGTATCTAAACTTCTCCTCTCCAGTCATCCTACCACCTGCCCTCTAGACCCCATCCCCTCACACCTTCTACAAACCATCTCTCCCACACTTCTACCAGCTCTCACACACATCATCAACTCATCCCTCCATACTGGCACTTTCCCTACAGCATTCAAGCAGGCTCGGGTTACTCCACTGCTTAAAAAACAACATTGAAAACATCACTTTAAGATAATTACAGACCTGTCTCTCTCCTACCATTCAATGCGAAAACACTTGAACGAGTTGCTTTCAACCAAAATATCATCTTTCCTGTCTCTGAACAACCCACTGGATGTCAACCAATCCGGCTTCAAGAAAGGGCATTCAACTGTCGGTCACAGAAGCCCTACGGATCGCAAAAGCTGCTTCCAAATCTTCAGTTCTCATTCTCCTGGATCTGTCTGCTGCCTTCTGTCCACCCTCTCCTCTCTGAGAGATCCATGAGAGATCTTCCCTCCACTAGTTCGAGTCCTACCTCACAGGTAGGTCCTTCAGGGTCGCATGGAGAGGCGAGGTATCCAGAGCACATCAACTGACCACAGGGGTTCCTCAGGGTTCAGTTCTTGGACCCCTGCTCTTCTCCATCTACACCACATCACTGGGACACATCATACAGGCACATGGTTTTTCGTACCATTGCTATGCTATGATGACACCCAGCTCTACCTCATATTTCAACCAGATGATCCCACAGTAGCTGCACGGATCTCAAGCTGTCTGGTGGACATCTCGGCATGGATGAAGGAACATCACCTGCAGCTCAACCTGGCAAAGACTGAGCTGCTCGTCCTCCCTGCCAATCCATCTCTACAGCACGACTTCAATATCCAGCTAGATTCATCATCAATCACCCCATCAAGGTCGGTCAGAAATCTTGGAGTGATATTGGATGACCAGCTGACCTTCACAGACCACATTTCAAAGACAGCTCGATCATGCAGGTTTGCACTGCACAACATCAGGAAGATCAGGCCTTTCCTTACTGAGCATGCAACACAACTTCTCGTCCAGGCCCTGGTCATGTCTAGGCTTGACTACTGCAATGCCCTTCTGGCTGGACTTCCATCATGTGCAACTAAACCTCTACAAATGAATCAGAATGCTGCAGCTCGTCTTGTCTTCAACGAGCCCAAGAGGGCCCACGTCACTCCTCTGTTCATCTCTCTGCACTGGCTACCTCTCGCTGCTCACATCAAGTTCAAGGCATTGACGCTTGCTTACAGATCTATCACAGGCTCAGCTCCCTCCTACTTTCACTCACTTCTACGAGTCTACATCCCTACCAGAAGCCTACGATCGGTCAATGAGTGACGTCTCGTGGTTCCATCACAGAGAGCCACAAAATCACTTTCCAGAACATTCTCATTCACAGTTCCATGCTGGTGGAATGCTCTCCCCACCCTCATCCGGAATGCAGAATCCCTGACAACTTTCAAAAGACAGCTGAAAACCCATCTCTTCCATGAGCACTTAACCTAAAAAAAAGAAAAAGAAAAAAACTTTCCTTTTCCTTTAATCCTCCCTTGTCTGGCTTATGCTACTCTGAGCAATGCCTGAACTTTGTATTTTGAGCACTACTTGCATTGTTTTTGCCTCTACACGATGCTTTAGTCCTCATTTGTAAGTTGCACTGGACAAAAAAAGTTTGCTATATGACTAAATGTAAATGTAAACACACTCAGTGAGTTTTTCTGCTTGTTTTCTTAGTGACTTACATTGTAGGAAGTCGTTCCTGGTCCTGGGAACAATGTTGGAGAAAGTGACTGTGGAAATCAACAGACATGAAGAGTGTGATTATCATGTCAAGAGAAAATGATTCCTGCATCCATTCCGAAGACATTTCTAATATGATCTTCTACATGATCTGAGATGATGGAGGATCATTTCTGAGAGCAGAATCTCCAGGACTTTACCTCTGTCAGAGATCTTCTTCAGCTCCTCTTTGCAGAAATCCTCCACTTTGTCTCTCAGCTGACGGACAGATTCTCTCACGTCATCAAAAGAGGAGAGAGAACTGAAGGGATTGTCATTTACGTCTGTAGATTCAGGAGGAGCTGAGAGAGACTGGAAACTCTAGAGAAAACAGAAATCAAAGCTCATCACCTTGTATACAAATATCATCAAAGCTCATCACCTCCACTCTTCAGCCAATAGCCTGCTCTAATTATATATTTAAAAAATGAATGACAGCAACAGTGAAATAAAGCAACAACAACAACAAAACAAAACAAAAAACATTTGTCCAGGAAACATGAAAGTGATTCATTCACATGTGGAAATAAAATCTAGAGGTCAGTAATATACCAACATCTCTCTCACATTAAATATTTTAAATAATCATATCATTATCCTGATCAAATGAATCAATCTCCATCTCAGCTGTATTATATTGTGTAAATTGGACTCTAAAAAAGTTTAATACACTGGGAATGTCATTAAAATCTTTGTTTCATTCACAAAAATTAAAGGGCAAAGTTTGATAAATTCATATTTGTGTGATGAAAAGGCATTAATATGTGATTTTTTTTCATTCATTTAATTTTCTATGAAATGTGAAGTATTACTAAACAATTATTATTATATTATTATTTGGGTGTCACAGTTTGTTTTCATTAGTCACAGGTTTTCCTTTGTTCAGTTTTCCCGCCACTCCTTTGTTACCATGGTCACCATAATTATGAGTTCATTTGGTTCAGCTGTGTTTGATTAATCCTCATTTGTGTGTGCTATATAAGTTGGTCCCTCACATCCATTTTCTGTTCAGTCACTGTTATGTTAAGTGTGTGTGGATCAACCTGTTTGCATGTCTTCTAGATTGTAATTAAAACTTTGTATTTGAAATGATCGTCTTCTTCCTGCAACCCACTGTGACATTGGGGAATTTATCTTTTAATAAAGCACTAAGTTTTATAAACAAAAAAAAAAAACAATAGGCTACTGTTGCATTATTGAAAGTGAAGAAACAATACTGTTCTATAATTAAAGCTGCACGGCACAGTCCCGATGAATCCAATGTTTTGAGGAAAAAGTGCGGCTGTCAATCACCACCGGTGTGGATACTGGCATTCGCAGTTACAGATTCTACTTTTTGGAAGTATGACCAACATAAGAATTTTCACCGGATAATGTAATCTGATCAAGTAACATCCACTTTTGTTCTGACTAACTAAGGGGACAAAAGCATGGCAGTATATTGCGCCAATTAAATCTAGCGATCGCTTATCATATCACGTCAAACCATGCAAATTATACTTTGTTCTAAAATTGGCCTAAGGCCTAAGAGCACGAAGCTACAAAGAGCCCACACCCAGAACAGAATGAGCTACCAGGGTTCTCGTGACATCGAGCCGGTAGTATCTGACAAACGTATGGGGAGAGGCCCAGCTTGCAGCGGCACATATGTCCTGCAAAGAGACTCCCTTAAATAGAGCACAAGAGGCAGCCATGCCCCTAGTGGAGTGAGCTCTGATGCCCTCTGGAGGCTGCACTCCCTTAGACTCATATGCCAACGATATAGCTTCCACAAGCCAATGAGAAAGGCGTTGTTTAGAAATGGGGTTCCCTGAGTAAGGGGGGCCCCAAGAGATGAAAAGCTGGTAGTTTTTTCTAAACGAGCTGGTCCTGTCCAAGTACGCCCGCAGGGCACGTACAGGGCACAATGCATTCAACCTCTGCTCCTCCGTGGAGGAGAAAGGAGCTGGTTGAAACGCGGAAAGCTCAATCACCTCACATGTGAAAGCCGGGAAGCATTTTGGCATAAAGGTTGATTGAATATGCTATACAGGACTCCCTTGTAAAAGAGACTGTGTCTCAATGGGACTTTTCCTGTTTAAATAAAGGTTATATATATATAAAGGCCGGGTTGGGCCTGAGAAAAACTTTATCTCCACTGAGAGAGAATTTAGTGCACAAGGGATGAACAGAGAGTGTATGCAGATCACTGACGCGCTTGGCAGATGCCAGGGCCAGGAGCAGAGCTGTCTTTAAAGTCAATGTCTTAAGGGAAATGCTTCCCAGGGGCTCAAACGGCTGATGAGCCCATCACTTCCAGCACCATGGAGAGGTCCCACTCAGGAACTACTCTCCTGGGTACCGGAAGAGAGTGGCGTGCGCCCTTCATAAACCTACGAATAAGGGGGTGTTGCCCCACCGTAGAGCTGTCAAATTCCACAAGACATGCAGCGATAGCCGCTAAATAGGCCTTAATCGTGGAAAAGGATCTTCCCTTATCCATAAGATCCTGCAAAAAGCATAAAATGTCAGTGGTAGAGGACAGATATGAAGTTAATCGTCGCCCTTCACACCACTCTTCAAACACCTGCCACTTACAGTCATAAAGGGACCGTGTCAAAGATGCCCTGGCACCCTGAATAGTGGCCACAACACGTGGGGGGAGCCCCAACGCGATTAAGTTGGCCCTCTCACGGGCCAGGCCCAGAGGACCACCCTGTCTGGGTGCGGGTGGTAAATTTCCCCGTTCGCCTGGGATAGCAGGTCCGTGCGAAGTGGGAAGGGCCAATGGCTGGGCATACAGCAGAGGGATAATCTCTGAGAGCCACGGTGCCTTGGGCCACCTGGGAGCTATCAGAATAATGGTCAAGCTCTGCTCCCTCACCCTGGCCAGAGACGGCGTTATGAGGCAAAGGGGAGGAAAAGCGTAGAGCAGCACGTTCGGCCACGGATGTGCCAGTGCGTCCACGCCGAGTGGGGCGTCCTCGTCCCGTAGCGAGAAGAACATAGGACAATGGGCATTTTCGCGCAAGGCGAAGAGATCTACGGTTGCCTGGCCGAACCTCCTCCACAGTAGACCCATCTGGGGATGGAGGCGCCAGTCCCACATAGAGAGGGTTTCCCCTTGACAAGAGGTCTGCGCCCCTGTTCAGTATGCCCAGGACATGCGTTGCCCGTAACGACAGAAAGTGCCGCCTGCTTGAGGCAGCTTGAGAGCGAGAGCATGCAGCTTGGAGGAGTGCATCCCCCCCGGCGGTTGATATATGCTACGGCTGTCGTGTTGTCGCAGCGCACCAGCACATGTTGGCCCTGCAAGCGGGGCAGAAAGTAATTCAGAGCCTTCCACACCGTGAGGAGCTCTAAATAATTTATATGGGCTGAGTGAAGTGTGCTTGGCCACACACCATTCACTGTTCTGCCCTCTTGTGTTGCTCCCCATCCTGTTAAGGATGCGTCTGTCGTTACTACTTTCCGCAGCATAATCGCCCCGAGAGGGGTCCCATGCGCGTAAAACTCTGCGTTCCTCCAGTGGCGCACGCTACTGTGCACGTGCGCGTCACTCTGACAGAGAGCGGCAGAGATCGCGTAAAGGGCTGAGGTGAAGAGATAAAACCCACTTCATGAACGCCCTCATTCTCAGAAGGCCCAAAGGCAGGACATGAATAGCCGCCGCCATAAGACCCTGTAACCTGAGACATGCGCGATAATGTACTCTCGCTCCTTCTCTGAATTGTGTGAGGCAATTCATTAAGGAGAGAACGCGCTCTTGTGACAGACGCACGCGCATTGTACCCGAATTCAGCTCCAGACCCAGAAAAATTACTCTCTGCGTGGGAGTGAAGTTGCTCTTGTTCACATTCACTCTGAAGCCGAGTGCTGTGATGTGCGCGAGTACACGGGCAGTGTTTCGCATGACGATTTCTCTCGAATCGGCTATAATAAGCCAATCATCTATGTAAGTCAGGATTTTGAGCCCCGCTATTCTCAGCGGGGCTAACCCCGCCTCCACACACAGACAAAATGTTCGCGGGCTGAGAGCTAGGCCAATCGAAAGTGGTGTGAACTCGTAACATATGCCTTGAAAGGCGAAACGAATAAACTTCCTGTGTAAAGGATACATGCTTATGTGGAAAAAAGCATCTTTCAGATCGATCGATGTGAACCAATCGTTCTGTTTTATTGCACGCGAGAGAATGTTGTGGGTTAACATTCTGAAATTGTATTTCCTTAAATGTTTGTTCAACACTCTGAGATCCAGAATAGGACGAAGAGAACCGTCTTTCTTTGGGATCAGGAAATAACGGGAGTAAAAACCCTGATGACACTGATGCGGAGGCACTGCTCGCACCGCCCCTTTCTCGAGGAGAGAAGATATCTCGTCTTTCAGAATGTGCGCGGAGCTCTCTTCTGTGTGAGAAAAGATAACTCCGTTGAAACGTGGAGGTTTTCTGGCAAACTGAAGCCTGTAGCCCTTCATTATGGTGCGCATCACCCAATCTGGGGCCGACACAGACTGCCAGGCTGTCACGTGTGACAGATTGTTCATTTGTGATACAATGGCGCCATCTAGTGAACAACTTAGGTGTAGCGACTATGGCTCGATGGGTAAAAATGGACTTTTAATTTATATACTAATTAAAAGTGAAAACACTTTCTAATTCCCACAGACTTGGCAAAGTCTGTAACTGAACCCCCTTTTACGACTCACTTCCCCCTTTCCACAGTGGGAGCTTCAAAGACATTACTGACATTCCGATCTCAACAGAAAACCCGCTCTGAATCACACACACACCAAACCACTCTGAAACTCCTAAAACACAAGTTACACACACGCATGAATCATTATCAAAATGTTTTTATGTAGTTTTCTTGTTTATGGGATGTGATGGGATAAATTGAGATATTTATGCCCTTCTGCAGATGTAATGGACACGTGTGTTTATACATTTGAGATGTATCTGTTTCATTAACTGATATTAATGTCGGGTGTGATATCCTACTGATCGTAATGAGCTTCCTGATACAGAAATAGAAACTATATTCCGCACAAATGTTTATTCCTAGACATAATGTGGTATTAAAGTTTTAATGCATTTTTCTGTGTACGATCAGAAGAGGCGTTCCTTCACAAACAATGAAACGCTCCCGCCTCAGAACCGAAAGATTTCATTGGGTCCCGTCATCAAACAGGGCGTTACCCCGCGCTGCTTTAAAACCACAACACAAGCAGACGTCTCGCTCTCTGCTCTCATACACTCTCACCCTCGTGACTCCGAACTCTGAACTCTGCACTCTCACCCTTCCCTGCACCAGCAGCGGAGCGGGAGAAGGCACAGGGCCTTCATCCAAACGAACCGCGGATGTAAAAATCCAGCTTCGTCCTGTAACTAAGTTTTCTCGCCTTTCCCGTACAGGGAAAAGAATTCTTTACTCGGTAATGTTACTTTCAAGTAAGCTTTTAAGAACTTCACGCGAAACGCAAGCCTACAAATCGATGAGACACGGTCCAGCCAAGATACGCACGTGGTCCCGAAGCCCAGCTTCACACAGACAAAGGAACAGAATTGCAAGTATCAAATGATCTCTCTCGAAGCTGCTTTCACAGTTGTCTCTTAAAAGGTTCTGTTTGTAAATTACAATACTTTCTCCCTCACTTTCTTCCTAGTTTCATTTTGATCAAGTCATGTTTTATGTTTGTTTGTCTAAACGTTCGTGGGTCTTGTGTAATTTTACGTACGTAGATTAGCCTATATTACTTCCTATATGCATATAATCCTTTGTGTGTAATTTTTGATTAAATAAATCTTTTATACTTTGACTGACTCTGTGTTACAATCCCACCAATGTGATTGTCAATGAAATTGCGATAAGATCTGGCTACTAGCTCTTTATTTTAATTCATAAACCCAGCAATTTGCATCCACGGCCAGGAGAGAATTTGTCTGAGGTTTGATAATATAAATATTCCTTCTTAACTGGTATAATCAAAGCATTCGCTGGTCGAATGACTGATGAGAGACCAGTTATAGAACGAAATATTTTTGATAATTAGCAGGTAATGTAATAGCATATGTGAAATTTATGAATTATGACTATGAGTTATGATTTTAATATTTCCCCAAATTTCCTTACTGCTCGAGCTAATATTTCATATATGACCTAATTACGATTGTTACCATAAACGCTACATAGGGGTGACGTAGGATTTCTGAGGAACAACAGCACTGGGCAGAGCTTCTGCTCTCAGTGTTAGATAATTCTGTTGCTTTTTATTTATTTATTTATTTATTTTATTTTTGAAACACACACAGGGATAACCTTTATTGAATGTGTGAGAGGTTGATTGTGCAAACTGTGAAGAGACTGTGGTTGAGCACTTTTCAACAGTTTTGGGGCACTTTTTGGCAGTGAATTTCCCCCTAGTTCTGAAACTAGAAGCTGGGAGGGGAAATGGACCACACCTGAACTTGTGACGAGTCCGTGTTGAACTGAGGTTGGGCACCCGAACGAGGGAAAAGGGGCCCTCGAGTTGAGAACTTCCTCTTTTTGGTTAAGGGGGGGAAAAACTCAAACCTGTGTCCAATGGGCTGGCCGCCTGAAACCTGGACAGAGAAGCCCCTGGGGCTGAGCATCAGGTATGCCTCTTCCTCTTCCCGTCCAACGGGGTAGAGTTGTTGGGCTTTTTGGGCCTAAACCCCAGGGCTTAGGAGGATGGTTGGGCTGCTGGCTGGGCTGCTGGCTGGGTGGCCTGCCGCGAGCCTTGGGTCTGGCCGTGTTGTGGTACGGCCTTACTGTGGCCGGGGCCTGAGGGGGCCGTGCGGGGGGCTGATGCGGAGTGGCCTTTCTAGGCAGGCACAGTTTAAATGCCTCATCCTCCTTCTTGTCATCGCACCAATGTTGCATTAGGGCAACAGCAGGGCCGAAAAGAGCCTGGCCAGGTTCCACCGGCGCTCCTGCTATGCGGCGTTTCTCTCTGTCGGGCAGACCAGAGAGATTGAGCCAGAGGGCGCGTTCCCCCACGATAGATAAGGCCATAGAACGTCCGCCGGCTTGGATGGCCTGGTGGGCGTTGCGAAGGACCAGATCGTTGACGGTGACGATCTCCTTCCACAGCGTCGGAGATTGCACGCCTTTCTCCAGATGCGAGCTCATATCCTCCAGCAGCTCCGCCTGGTAGGCCGAGAGGAGGGAGGAAACATTAAGAGCCGAACCGCGAGGGCCGAGGCCTTGTACGAGGCCTGGAAGACAGAAGCTGAGAAGCGGTCCATCTTATTGGGGAGAGCTGGCTTAGGGAGGGCCAGTAATCCTCCCTGCGAGGGGTTAAGGTGTCTGGCAATCGAGGGCTCGATGGTGGGAGGGTCGCCCATACCACACGCTGCCATGTCCTTCACCTCCAGACCCGCTAAGCTGTGCTTAAGATCAAGCGGGTCTCTCCAGTAGTGACGCATGTGCTTAGCGCTCGCGGGGAGGACCGGCATGAGCTGCTTCCTAGGACTGGAAGGGGGCCCCAGGAGCTTGCCGTCATACATATCCCTCTCTTGGTCGGCGGCATTCTGGAGGGCCGTCCATTCGATGCCGAGACGAGCGGGCGCTCGCTCACACACCTCGAGAAGGATCGCGTGCGGCAGTGTAGCCGCTAACCGGGGCAGCTTGGGCGGACGGGATGGTTTCCTCATCGTCCGAGCCATCAAGTATAACGGGGTCCTCGTCCTCGCCTGAGCCGGGCAGCTTATAGTCGAGCGAGGAAACACCGGGAAGAAATTCCTCGAGTAAACCCTCAGACTGGTCAGCCCAGCTGAGAGAAGGCAAGCTCTGGGAGACCCCCGGAGCTGCAGCGTTTTCACCTACTCCCACATCCGAGTCGTACTGATCATCCGCGCTTTGGGTGGACGCAACCTTAAGTCGGCGTCGGAGAAGCTTCCTAGGCAGGGCGTGGCAATGGCTGCAGTTTTCCGGAAGAGAAAGCGCTTCTTCCACGTGCTTTAATCCCGTGCAAACCACGCAAAAGGGATGGGTATCCCTCGCGGCGATGAGTGAACCGCAGGCGGCAGGACATGCACGCTACTGCAAATCGGACGGGTTAGCCGGACCGGAGGCCATACTAACAGCTTGTTTGTGATCCATGGGAGAGGTGAAAGCTAAGACGCAGACGGGCAGCCTGAGCGAATCCAGGTAGCGAGCGTGGGTGGCTTGCAACCAGAAACAAATCGCAACTGAACGTAACTGACTGACAATCACGCCAGGCAGAGGCTGATCGAACATGATATATCCTCCTGTTGACTGTAGTGAAGTCAGCGAAACACGTAGAGCAGCGAAGTAAAGAGGTCGCGAGAAGCGAATAACAACAACTGAGGTAAGATAGCGTGTGCTAGTGGTTTATACACTTGGTAAGGGGCGGGTCCCTTACCGGGCATTGGTCACGCGCTTCTGTCTGTCAGGCCAGACTTGGTGCAATTGGATGCTTCTGCAGAGGTCAGGTGCGGATGCCCTTCCCATAGGTGGATCTCGAAACGAGATGATGAAAGAGAACATTATTACAAGCTTACCATTTTGAATCGAGCTAAGGCAAGCCGATTGTTTTGAACACTGGCTGGTTATGTACTTGCTCAAAAAATTATTTTGGATAATTTTTAACCCAAAAAAGCTACGGACTGCAGCTTTATTGGGAATAATATAACATTTCTCATTTTATTCTAAACATTGTCCATTTAGTTTTCATTGAATATGTCGTGTGTCTAGAGATTGGCATGATTGAAAAGCACCCTGAATTCATTTTGACATGGAGTGAATACAGAGAGAGGTTTTTTTATTAGTGATCGGGAAACGAGTGATGAGGAGAGAGAAATGATCAACTAGAAATCTCAATAGAATGTAAACTGGACAATCAATTTACTATAAATGAGTTTAGATTTGGATACTGTGAACTGGAACCTGTGAAACATTCATTGCGAACAAACTATGCTGAACCACCGAACGCTAATGTTGTTTCTACAACCAATATGAGAGTTTCTGGTAAACTGTCAAGTTTGAAGATCATCTGATGGAACTTTGATAATCCATCCATTTACTTCCGCTTATCCAGGGCCGGGTCGTGGGGGCAGCAGTCTAAGCAGGGATGCCAAGACCTCCCTCTCCCTGGACACTTCCTCTAGCTCTTCCGGGGGGACACCAAGGCGTTCCCAGGTCAGCCGGGAGACATAGTCCCTCCAGCGTGTCCTAGGTCTTCCCCGGGGTCTCCTCCCAGTGGGACGCGCCCGGAACACCTTCCCGGGAAGGCGTCCAGAAGGCATCCGGAACAGATGCCCGAGCCACCTCAGCTGACCCCTCTCGATGTGGAGGAGCAGCGGCTCTACTCTGAGATCCTCCCGAGTGACCGAGCTTCTCACCCTATCTCTAAGGGATCGCCCAGCCACCCTGCGGAGAAAGCTCATTTCGGCCGCCTGTATCCGGAATCTTGTTCTTCCGGTCATGACCCACAGCTCATGACCATAGGTGAGAGTAGGAACGTAGATTGACCGGTAAATCGAGAGCTTCACCTTGCGGCTCAGCTCTTTCTTCACCACGACAGAATCAAGCTAAGGCAAGCCGATTGTTTTGAACACTGGCTGGTTATGTACTTGATTGCACTATAAAAAAAATAAAGACAGAGGTGATTAAATAACAAACATGTAAAACAACAACATCAAAACAATAAGAAATCTCAAAACAAAAGAGACACATAATAGTTACTCCACCTCCCCAGAAAACCAGAACACACAAGTTTCACAAATTAGGCCTGTTGTACGCCCCAGTGGCAGTTTGGCCTGCTTCACTACCTCTGCAGGAGGTTCGTATCTGAAGCAGGGTTCAAGGCTGCTCATTTTCATTTAAGACAGGTTCATATTTTGAGTTGTGGTGGGGTATCAGGTGGAGGGTCCATCTTATAATGAATAGGTAGCCTAGTGTAACATTTTTCTTTTTGCTAACAAACAACTGAACATAATTAATTATGTGACTAGCTTACCTGCTGAAGCTCTTATTGATTCTTCTCCACTCCATGTCCATCTTCCGTCTTTCTATTTACATATTTCAGCAAGCTCATCTAACAAAACGTAATTTGTACCATGAGCCTATTTTTATTGAGCATTAAGCTAGCCCACATAACGCACGTCAGACAACGTTTGCAACTATAGTTGAAGTCTGTACTCTCGGCACACAGACTGATTAGGCAAGGCTACGTTTGTAGTGACAGGGCACACCATTTTATTATCTGCTTACCTTGTCGTCCAAACTTTCAAACGCGCATCAGTGGGCTCCGGCTCCGACTCCGAACCTATGCTCCGAACTATCTCTGAACTTCTCACACGCAACTAACGTATCAGGTGCAAGGTTTTCAGCGAATCAACGATCAGAGAATACTGCAGTGAGAACATTGTAGGCAGATGTTACAGCTGTGTGCCTTAAACTCCCCTGTCATTAATACGCTGTGGTCTAATCTAGTCATCAACAGAAAATTAACGAATTGAGAGGGAAGAAAAATGGATTTTGGCATGACATTTCTTGCGTGTGCGTGAGAGTGTGAGATTGATGCTGAAAGCGTGAGTGTCACGCCAGATGCGTGAGAGTTGGCAACCCTGTGATTTCACTATGATGTTAGAAATCAGAAAGGTAAAAAAGTTGACATATGAGTGAAGATGATCAGATGAGAGTCTGACTGATGATTATATAATAACCGAACACACAGATCAACACTTCAGTCAGCGGCTCATTCTGCTCTCATGAAATGTTTCTCTGAGAGTCTCTTGCTCAAGTCCACTATGATCCTGTTCTTCTCGATCTCTGTTACCTGCAGGAAATGTATGTGATCCTGTGTGTGTGAAAGCTGCTCCAGCTCAGCGTCTCTCCTCCTCAGATCATTGATCTCCTGCTCCAGTCGCTCCAGTCGTTCTTCAGCTCGACTCACTGCAGTCTTTTCCTGATCTCTGATCCGCTGTGTCGCCTCAGAGCGGCTTCTCTCAATGGAGCGGATGAGCTCAGTGAAGATCCTCTCACTGTCCTCCACTGCTGTGTGTGCAGAGCGCTGTTAGGACACACATCACAATCACACAGTGAGCTTCAGTGAGTCCTGACTGAGACTTCTCAAACTTCTCTTCTTCTCCAGACTCACCTTATGAGACTCTACAGCCTCTCTCAGCTGCTGAAGATCTTTCTCTCTCTGCTGGATCCTCTGCTGGAACGACCTCTGCGTCTCCTTCAGCTGCTTCTGCAGCACAAACCAATAACACAGATGGCACTTTATACTGTCACTATATCATCATGTGAAGAGTTGAATCCAGTAACAGTAGAATTAATAACCAATGGCTGGAGGTTCAAACTCCTGAAGGGATGATTGATCAGTTTTACCACCATTGTACATGAATTTACATGAAGCATAAGCATCATAAAAGTGAAACTGACACAGATGTAAAGCTTCACAATGACAGAGTTTCTGCTGAATAACAGACCTGAATAACTTTAACTTGCGTTATTCTTCACAGAGATATATTTTGTCAAACAACGTGTGAATATTTTCCATTAATTTAGGTTGCTTTATTAAAGGGGTCATGAACTGCACGACTGAATTATTGTTTTATAATGTTTCCTAGGGTGCACTTATAATTTTAGTGTTGTAATGTCATTATAAAGGCTTGGAAGACACTAGTTAATGTGATGATGTTCAACAGTGTTAATCTAATAAGAAGTGGTTATATCTGTTAGTCCCTGGTTCACTTTAAGGGGCTGGGTAGAGAGACTTGAGAACTAGAAGTGTGAGTTCAGAGTGAGTTCAACAGCTAGAGCAGCTAGCTATATTTCTTCCTTCGTTATGTACGGCATGGGTTACGGCCATTACAGTAACTCTGCAGTTCTTAAATAAAGTCTCAAAAGGAGAAAGAATCCGCCTGTTTACTTTTACTAATGAAACTCTACATTTGGTGTCAGAAGTGACGGACTTCAAAGCACGAGCTGAGCATTCGCCGCCGGGATGGACTACGTGGCGTGGCTGAATGTGAAACGAGATGCAGGAGAAAATAAGGGGAAAAAGCGAGTGCTTGTGGACACATGGCCCGGGGGCAGATCCGTGCTGGGTTTCGAGCGATGTGGCCAAGATGAGAGAGGCTATCATGTTACAAGCTGGTGAAGCTGGCTTCGCACCTCCCTTCGCCCCGCACAGTGAGTTTGTACATCAGCAGAAAGGCGCCTACATGACGTGCGGCACGGCAAGACACACTCTCGCGATGATGTGGGATGTAAATAAACATGGCGCCGCCCAGGCCGGCAGCGAATACATCAGAGACTCAGACACGCTCGCTATTAAAACACCGCGGTTCTCCGGTAAGATGGTTTGGGATGCATTCAAAGCCCTGTTAACTGTTAGCTGATGCTGCAGGCTGGTCTAAAAATCATAAAGCCTTGCAGTAAGCGCTGTGCCTCACTGATGATGTGGCTGCCTGTCTGTTGTTGTTGAGTCCTGCAGAAAGAAATTATTATAATGCATTGGTTGGGGCTCTTCATAGACGGTTTGGACAATGTAGCCAGCCTGTCCTTTTAAGGACAGAATTTCATAACAGACGCAGAAGACAAGGTGAACCCCTTCACATTTTGGGCAATGACATTAAATTTCTGTCAGGACCACTATCGTTAAATACGATTGACAATTAGCATACAGTTTGGATTGGCGGTATGGTTCTGTTCTGGGCAAGAACTCCCTGCGCATCCATGCAGCCTAGCATGGATAAGAGACGGGAGAGCAGCAATAACCCCGCTTGGGGTAAACAGAACAGAACCAACATGAATGTATTGCAGATATCATTAATTCAAGATTTTAAAGTACAACATAATTCGAGAAATTATTCTGATTCAAGAGGAACCAGAATGCCAAATCCTGACTGACGAGAGGAGGAGCTGGGGAGGGAGGAGGGTAATTAGCTCCTGAGAAACACGATAGCAGTTGATAATACTGAAGGAGCTTATATATGTATACGGTGATAGGTGTCGTTTTCCTATAGGTAAACGTGGATCAGCTGACGCAAGCTTGACTAACGTGACCTGCCAGAACTGGCGCTACGCTTAATGCTACAATGCTACAATGGCGCCGCTGCGTTCGGTCGCCGTCAGGGTAGCTCCTCATAGATTGTGCTTTTACTTAATTTTTTACTTACTTTTTCTTTCTCTTTCTACCCGTATTACATCTGCACTGATAACTTACGAGAAAATGACACTTTTGGATATTGGATATCGCTGTACTGACTTGTTTTGGGACACTTTATCCTCAAACTCTTCATTTCCACCGGAGATTCTTCGCAACGAAGAAACAAACAATGGACACCCACCGAGACGACGCTACAAAAAACATCGCGGGAAACGCGCCGGTATTCGAAACAGATTGAGGCAGAGAGCACACAGTCCTCCTCTGCCTAGCATTTTACTCGCCAATGTCCAATCCTTGGAGAATAAGATGGACGATCTGAGAGCCAGGACAAGTTTCCAACGGGACATCAGGGACTGTAACATCTTTTGTTTTTCTGAAACATGGCTCGCGACCTCAGCCCCGGACTCTACTGTGACGCCGTCTGATAACTTCTTTGTGTTACGGAAGGACAGAACAGCTGAGGCCGGGAAAACAAAGGGTGGTGGAGTGTGTTTTATGATTAACAAGAAATGGTGTGACCCCAGGAACACCACCACTCTGTCGCACTCTTGCTCGCCCCATCTGGAACATTTATCCATCTCTTGCCGTCCATTCTATCTACCCCGGGAGTTCTCATCGATCATCGCTACTGCTGTTTACATTCCACCACAGGCCGACACCGGTGAGGCTTTGTCTAAACTCCATGAAGTGCTAAGCGGCTACATAAACAAACATCCTGATGCTGCTTTTATCATCGCGGGGGACTTTAACAAAGCTAATCTCAGGAAAGTCATGCCGAACTTTTACCAACATGTCACCTGCCCTACCAGAGGGAACAATACGCTGGATCATTGCTACTCTCAGTTTAAGAATGCCTACAAAGCCCGATCACAACCCGCTTTTGGCAAATCGGACCATGCCGCCATTTTCCTCACACCGGAATATAAACAAAGGCTCGTCCAGGAACCTCCGGTGCAGAAAGTGGTGACGCGCTGGTCCTCCACTTCTGAAACTTGGCTACAGGCGGCTCTTGATGACGTAGACTGGGACATGTTCCGGGCGAGCTCATCTGACGTCAGCGAGTTTACGGACGTAGCATTAAGTTTTGTAAACACACTAACAGAACAAGCAACGGAAACTGTAACTATCAAGATTTTCTCAAATCAGAAACCATGGGTGGACAAAAATATTCGTGCTGCAGTGAACAAACGCACGGAAACATACAACGCCGGTCTTCTGTCGGGAAATATGAGCGAGTACAAATCATCCTGCTATGCTCTTCGCCACGCAGTTAAAGACGCCAAACTCCGCTACAGGGATCGTGTGCAGACTCACTTCCAACTAAATGACTCCAGACGCATGCGGCAAGGACTGAGGACCATCTGCACCTTCGGAACCAAATCCTCTACAGAGGTGAGAGCAGATCCGTCGCTGGCTGACGAGTTAAACTCTTTCTTTGCTCGCTTTGATTGCAATCGTGGCAGAGCAACTCTGCCTCTCGGCGCGCGAGAGAGTAGCGGACAGAGCGGCGACAACCCTGCAATCACCGTGTCGGAGGACGAGGTTAGACGGGCGCTAAAGCGGGTTAATGTCAGGAAAGCAGCCGGACCTGATGGCATCTCTGGTCGCGTTCTGAGGTGCTGTGCTGATCAGCTTGCTGGATTGTTTACATCTATCTTCAACGAGTCCCTTGCTACATCCGTGGTCCCCTCATCTTTAAAAAAATCGGTCATCATTCCTGTGCCGAAGAACAATAAACCCTCATGCCTGAATGACTATCGTCCAGTTGCCCTCACATCCACAGTCATGAAGGTATTTGAGAGACTGGTTAAAAACAACATCTGCTCCTTCATACCTGATACACTGGACCCTCTTCAGTTTGCCTATCGGACAAACAGATCTACGAAGGACGCCATCTCTCACGTCCTACATTCCTCTCTCACCCACATCGACAGCAAAAATGGGAACTATGTAAGGCTGCTTTTCATCGACTACAGCTCAGCCTTTAACACTATAATTCCCAGCAAATTAACTTCCAAACTCCTAAATCTGGGTCTGAATCCTTCACTCTGCAAGTGGATTCAGGACTTTCTTTCATACAGACCCCAGGTAGTGAAAGTAGGCCGGTCCACCTCCGACTCCATCACCCTGAGCGTAGGAGCGCCACAGGGCTGCGTTCTGAGTCCCCTACTTTACTCTCTCTACACACATGATTGCGTGGCTTCTCACAGCTCCACTTCTATTGTCAAATTCGCTGACGATACAGTGGTTCTGGGCCTTATCTCCAACAACAACGAGACCGCATACATGGAAGAGGTTGAGAAATTAACATCTTGGTGCCAGGACAACTGTCTCTCTCTGAATGTGACCAAAACCAAAGAGCTGATTGTGGACTTCAGAAAGAGACAGCAGGCCTTTACTCCTCTTATGATCAGTGGGACACCTGTGGAGAAGGTGAGCAGCTACAAGTACCTCGGTGTGAACATCTCTGAGGATCTTACTTGGACCTCTCACATTCACACACAGGTGAAGAAAGCCAGGCAAAGACTATACCATCTGCGACAGCTGAGAAAATTCAGGGTATCACCAACGATCCTAAAAACTTTCTATTCAGGGGCCATAGAAAGTGTTTTAACTCAGTGTATCACAGTGTGGTATGGGAATAGCTCAAGTCACGACTGCAAATCACTTCAGAGAGTTGTGCGCTTAGCTGAGCGCATCTCTGGGTCTTCTCTTCCCCCCCTGCAAGACATTTACCACAAACGCTGCAAGAGCAGAGCCAACAAAATTATTAAGGACTTCAACCACCCACATAACTGTCTCTTCAACTTGCTGCCATCAGGTAAGCGCTACCGCAGCGTGAGGTCTAAAACAGAGAGACTTAGGAGAAGCTTCTTCCCTCAGGCCATCAGGCTCCTAAACTCGGCCTCCTAGCATTATCTGTACCCTGGACATCATACCCGCACTCTGGACATTAATACCTGCACTCAGCACTGACTGCTCTTATTGTAACGAAGCTACAAATCTGCATCCCTGCACTTTACACTGCTGCTATGTAACTACCTCGTTACTATTGTCTGTACATTTCTGTAAATATTCTCAGTTAGCTTACAGATCTTTTTTTTTATTTTTTTTATTTTTATTTTTATTATTATTATTATTATTTATTTAATTTTTAATTATTATTATTATTAGAATTTTATCTTATATTGCTTAAATTGTTAATATTTTTAGTGTTTTATAACATTGCACTATCTTGGAGTTCACCCTATTTACATTTCACTACTGGTTGTATATTCTGTATATAACTGTGTATGTGACAAATAAAATCTTGAATCTTGAATGTTTATGTAAACGCACCTAAGCTGAAATGCCACCGTCAGTCCAGAATGAGCTCGCTAGAGACGGATTTATCCAGGCGCTCAGCCCAAGAGAGCTCCGTGTACAAACGCAGCTAGCTCACCCGACCACACTGAGTGAAGCGCTGGAACTGGCTATTGAAAGGGAGATACTGGGGACTGACATGGATGCAGTTGAAGTTACTCCAATAGTGAGTTCTGCGGAAATGACTGAATTGTGCCCCAGGACACCCACGTGGGTGGATAATTATGCAAATGCTGAGACTCTGCACCCGGGCTACTCCGCCTCAGAGCCCCACTCATGCCGCTGACCTTCAGTTTGCTGCGGCTGTGGCCAGCCAGGCCATCTGATCAGACATGATCGTGTAGACAGGGGAACACAGGCCCTTGATAATATTTCCCATACCTCGCCCCAGGCTGAGTACGAGGAGCAGCGGGTGGAGGAAGAGGTTAGATTGCGACCTGCAGAGACTGTTATGGTAGTGGACTGGTCTTATTTTGAAAATTTTTGCCACATTCCCATTGTAGTGGCGGGAGTCGCTTGCACAGCCTTTGTTGACAATGGATCGAATGCAACCCTCATTCGTCCTGATCTTGTTCCAGTGGGGACAACGTTGGAATCGATGTCTGCTCGTCTGAAAACTGTGACTGGTGACTGCGCCAATAAAAGGGAAAGGTCTCTTCCTGTTTGACATGGGGTCTGTCCGTGTTGTTTCAGGTGTGGGTGGCTAAAGTGCAGGACCACTGCATCCTGGGACTGGATTTCTTGAGGGCCATTGGCTGTGTGCTGGACCTATGTAGAGACTCACTTACCCTCCCTGATGGACGTCCAGTGCAACTGACCCATCCTGCTCCAAACTTGACCCCAGTGTCCCTATCTGTGTATTCAGCAAACGCATCCAGGCATGCCCTTGGTGCAGAAAACCAAACCTTTGGGGCACCACCTCACTCAGTGAAATCGCCAGCCATTAGTTCAAATTGTTACCCACACTATGGCCCCGATTGTGATGCTGCATCCCCTTCCCCCCTTTTTCCATCAGCACAGAATGGCTATTGTGTGGACAATGGGCTGTGCAATGACGAGAGAGAGACTCAGATCTCGGCTGTGAGAGACATTTGGTCCAAAAACTGTAAAGGCTTAAGTGAGCAACAAAAAGAGTGCTTGTAGGAAGCCATGGAGGACTTCAATGACATTTTGCTCTCAATGAGAATGAATTGGCCTAACCCACTTGGTGTATAATGTTATTGACACTGCAGATGCCCGCCCGATAAGAGTAAGGCCACGTCGTCTCCCCCTGGCCCGACAGGAAGCGGCAGATAAAGAGTTGGATGAAATGCTGCAGGCGGGTATAGTTGCACCCTCAGAGAGCCCATGGCTTCAGCAGTCGTCATGGTGCCACGGAAAAATAGTTTCAGATGTACAGCTGCAACTACAGGGCCAAATCTAAAATAATCGTCTTTTGCAAAACGAACACTTTGACAACTAAGTTGTTCCAGAGACTCTTCAGAGACCAGAAATAATATTATTTAATTTATATTATTTTAAATATAGCTAATATAATTGTATTATAACTCAAATTATTATATACATTATGTTATAATCGCCAAGCAGGGCATTAATTGGAGAAGTGTGCCATTAATCCTTACAATTCGATTTCATTGGCCTACTACTCCAGTGCCAAAGGGGGAGGAAATGTGCTTTTAATTTTTGCCTTTACAAAAACATGGCTAGAAGTGTGACACAGGTAATAGCAAACCAAATCATCCTAGACTGGGGAGCACCAACTAAAATTTTATCTGATCAGGGAAGTAAATTTAAATGGAGGGTGTGAAATGCTAAACATTAGGCAGAAGAACCACAGCCTTTTGCAGGTCACAAAAGATCTGCACTAACCAAATGTGTGAAACACAACATAAAACAGCAAATGTGACACAGGCAACACCAAAACAGGTGAAAAAATTCCTGCCCACAAATCTGGCTATAATGAGAACAACTTGAATCAAAACCATGAGCATCGACCAGTTGGATCTCATTACAATATGAAATTTCCCCAGCAGAACTGGGGTCTCTAATGCTCATTTGACACAGCAGACTGCGAAGGCTGATGTATTTCTTCATAATCTTTGATTGAATATTATCATTTAAGATGATTTTCAGGTATCTCACACAAAGCAGTGTGGAACCAAGGAGAACCCATTGAGGGAGAACCCATTGAGGTCTGCCCAGACAACCACACCGCCGGAGGTGACAGGATTGGTCAAGAAGGGTCCGATTATCATCATGGGGAAGGTGCCACAGAAGCAGAAGTTTCTCCACGAAGGAATGACACGTCAACTGAACAAGTCACAAAGGTCCAGATTGACTCTATGAACTTTGCTCACATTCTACACTAGACCACGAGAAGAAGACCTGAACGCATTCATCCACCTGCTGAATTCAAACTACATACACCTGGTGAGAGCGGGTGTTCTGCAGGTGAACACAGCCCTCTGAGCTTCTACAGATGCTAACATTGCAAAGACAATTTTGAGCTACATCTCAAAGACTACAACAAACGTCTAACAGTGACTCCGTAGGGACTCATCTGAATTTGACGGCATCATGGAGGGAGCTGTAAGACTGGAAAAACTGGAAGAACTGGAAGAGAGGGCTACTCTCTGAGAAAACAAAGTAAATTAACATTTGAACTCTCTTGCTATATTACCATCCCCATTCAAGAAACGATCACACTTGAGTTGATCACCTCCCAATTTACACATCATTCCCTTCACCCATACCTACCTGAATTCACCCAAAAATCTACATGGTTTAATATGAACCATTATCATACAGTATTATACATGTTTGGTATCATTTGAAATGTCTCAGTGGTACAAAGGTCTCATTCCCAAAGAAGTAAACCTGAAAGGTAATAAGGTGTGGAGAGTTTAGAGATATTGAAGCTCTGAGACTGGCAAGAGCAGCCTCCAAATCCTCAGTTCTCATCCTGCTGGATCTGTCTGCTGCCTTTGACACAGTTAATCACCAGATCCTCCTGTCAATCCTAAAGATGAAGGGCATCTCGGGAACCGCACTCCAATGGTTCAAGTCTTACCTCTTAGGTAGGTACTTTAGGGTATCGTGGAGGGGTGAGGTGTCTAAGACACAACATCTAGCTACTGGAGTGCCTCAGGGCTCAGTGCTTGGATCACTTCTCTTCTCCATCTACATGACATCGATCTGTGATTCTGAAACATGGCTTTTCCTATCACTGCTACGCTGATGACACACAACTCTACCTCTCATTCCAGCCTGATGATCCGACAGTAGCTGATCGTATCTCAGCCTGCCTGACAGACATTTCTGGCTGGATGAAGGACCGCCACCTTCAACTAAACCTTGCGAAGACAGAGCTACTCGTGGTCCCGGCCAACCCAACACTTCACCACAACTTCACCATTCAGCTAGACTCATCATCCATAACTCCATCTAGGTCAGCCAGAAACCTTGGTGTGGTAATCGATGATCAACTGAACTTCACAGACCACATTGCTAGAACTGCCCAGTCTTGTCGATTTGCCTTATACAACATTAGGAGGATCAGGCCCTTCCTATCAGAGCTACACAACTCCTTGTCCAAGCGCTTGTTTTATCCAGACTTGACTATTGTAACGCTCTCCTGGCTGGTCTTCCAGCTTGCACAGTCAATCCTCTGCAACTGATCCAGAACGCCGCAGCTAGAGTGGTCTTTAACGAGCCGAAAAGGGCACACGTCACTCCTCTCCTCACAAAATTGCACTGGTTGCCAGGTGCCGCTCGCATCAAATTCAAGTCACTGACTTTGCCTACAGAACATCCACTGGTTCTGCTCCCTTTTACTTTAACTCTTTACTTCAGACTTATGTGCCATCCAGGAACTTGCGCTCTGCAAGTGACTGACGTCTTGTGGTGCCATCTCAACGAGGCACAAAATCTCTTTCTCGGACCTTTACCATGACTGTTCCCTGCTGGTGGAATGATCTGCCTAACTCAACCAGAGCGGCTGAGTCCATAGCCACTTTCAAGAAACGGCTGAAGACGCTTCTTTTTCGACAGCACTTGATCCAGTTATACTAACACTTTCTCTACTACTCTATTCTATTCTGTTCTAAAAAAAAAAAAAAAAAAAATTCTGCGTTAGATTAAACTGAGAAGGGTCATAGCACTTGCATATTGTTGTCCTACTGTTAGTTTAACTGCTTCTATTGTTCTCATTTGTAAGTCGCTTTGGATAAAAGCGTCTGCTAAATGAATAAATGTAAATGTAAATGTAAATGTATATCTTGTTAACTACTGTGGGTGTGCCCCCATGTAGATCAACTTCTACATATGAAAAGAAGTTTCTGTCTATATAATGAAATGCAACAAGAGGCTCGGCGCGATTTGTAACTCAAATTAGCCCATGGTGCTGAGAGTGACCAAGACTCTCAGCTTCATTTATTTTCTAATGTCAGGTTCGCATCTTTTCTCTTTATTCCACAGCATTTGAGGTTTTGTATTTATTATCTTTGAACTAATTATGAAATTGGCATGATACATTTACCTTACATAATAAATTGTAAACATCTGATTTTATTGTAATCGACTCTGACATTATTTTCAGTAAAGAGTCAAAAGAATAGTGAAACATTCGCTCACGTTTAATGATGCACAGATATCATTAAAACCTTTTCATTTATGGAGTCAGATGAAATAACGAGTTAATACATATAAAAAATTGATTTCACTTAATCAAATTTCTTTCCCACGAGGAAAGACAGTATTCCTTCACCCGCTGATCGGATGCCTCCCTTGGGCCGATTGAGACGGGCTTACACTCGCATTAGGATCCTTTGGAAGATGTTGTTTTTAGTCGAGTGATCCTGCATCTTCTCTCCTCGTGATCTGATCTCTCTAACACGCCTGTGGACGGGGCCAGCCGTAACGATGATGAAGTAGGCGTTGCAGAGGTGTCTTTAGTTACACTGTTTTACCTCACAAAGAGGCACATTCCACAACCAGTTGTTCGCTTGGCTTGGTTACAATAAAAGCTGTTTTTAGACTAACAAGGAAGTTTTCAGTTCTGAAACATACAGGACATTCTTATAGTATGATGACGTCTTGTATGTCAAAAGCTCAAGGAAAATTTGATTTCTCAGTTCGTGACCCCTTTAAAGCCTGTTTTACAAAAGTTTATGTTGATAAATGTTTACAGTGTATTTTCACCATATTTTCTGTTAAGTTAAATGCGAAGCACAAATACGCTCAGCAGTGAAAGTCCACTTACAGCTGCTGTTCACTTCTGTGACGTCTGCAGTGTGAATGATGTTTTCTGATCATATGGTGCCAATATAAAGAGTGTCAACATTATTTCATCAGTGTGTAGTTTCATACCTGTTTCTCTGTCCTCGGTGCTGCAGCTGATACAGTGTCGTGGTTTTTATGATCGTCCATCGAACACAGCACACATATAAACTTCTGGTCAGTGCGACAGAAAACCTCAAGGAGTTTATCATGTGTTTGGCAGATCATCTCCTGCAGTCGTCCAGTGGCATCAGTCAAATTGTGTCTCTTTCCTTTAAACAAACTCTCATGACGCTCAAAATGAGTTTGACAGTAAGACTCCAGACACACCAGACAGGACTTGACGGCTTTGTGTTTTCTTCCAGTACAGACGTCACACTGCACATCTCCAGCTCCAGCGTAACAGTCAGCCGGAAGTTTAGTCTTCTTCAGTTTCTCCACCACTTCAGCCAGCATGGTGTTTTTAGCTAAAGCAGGTCTTGGACTGAAGGTCTGTCTGCACTGAGGGCAGCTGTAGACTCTCATCTGATCCTCCTGATCCCAGCAGCCTGTAATACAGATCTTACAGTAACTGTGTCCACAGGGAATGGCCACTGGATCCTTCAGGAGATCCAGACACACTGGACACAGGAACCCATCCTGATCCACTGAAATTCTGGCTTCTGCCATTTTACTGCACGAGACACACAAACACACAACAGCTCAACTGCACTTTAGTTTACCTGAACTCTTAATGTGATTCCCTGAATGTGATTCCTGTTTTTCTTGTTCTGTGTTTGAATGACATGTAAAACAGGTTCATCTGCAAGTCTGCAAATCAGGTTCCTTTCTTATTTAATTCAGGTGTGTTCAGTAACAACTAGAACGAAACTCTATTGTGTCTCTCCAGAAATAGCTGTGGGCGGCGCGTTCAAACCACACTTTGATGTTCAATTGTAGCAGCAGGGTTGAATAAAGGAAATTTGCTCTCTCACTGATGTTTGTATGTTTATTGTCCTTATTAACTTCACAACACCTTCAGAACACCATAAGAGAACGTAAATAAATCACGTTCATATAAATGATACAAAACAGTAGTATAGCAACAAAATTACTCATTTATCATAAACAACTTAAAATTACTCATAAATCAAACAAACACATACAAAAAACAATCATAAAGATAAGATATTGCATAAATATACATGAATACCTTGTACTCCTTTCCAACCAGGTGCTAAACAACAGAGACAAAAAAATACAAAATACTACAAAAATAAAACAACAAACAGCAACTAGACGTCTAAATTCACTTAAAAGTGACTCGAAAACACTCGAATTCAGTTCAGTGAATCCGTGACCGCATGGTTCTGTGTCTCCGTCTGTCAGCGATCTTCTGTGTATGCGTGCTCTCTTGCGCGAGCGATCTGTTTGCTTTTCAAAATAAAGATTTCTATAGGTTAAATAACTTAGAGTGCAAAGTAACGTTCCAAAATATAATTCACACATAACTAATATTAAGAAACTATAGAATTATGATAAATAATATCAGAATTATATATTAATCTCCAGAACTAATTAAAATAACTGAGGGTTATTTACAAATGATCCCACTAAATCATGAATCATAAAATAAATTACCCATGTTTAAGGCTAGATGTAAAAGAAAAACATATTCTACTATGAACTCCATAAATCCGTCTCAATCGGCCCAATGGCAGTTTCCGATCAGTGAGTGAAGGAATGCGCGTTACTGTCTTACCTCGTGGCAAAGTAATTTGATTATATGAAATACATTTTCATATGTAATTACATCATTATTTCATCTGACTCCATAAATGAAAAGGTTTTAATGATATCTGTGCATCATTAGATGTGAGCGAATGTTTGACTATTCTTTTTAACTCTTTAATGACAATAATCAGTTAGAATAAAATTGCAGTAGAGTCAGTTAGAATAAAATCAAATGTTTAAAATTTATTATGTCAGGTAAATGTATCATGCCAATTTCATAATCAGTTCAAAGACAAAAGATACAAAACATTTTTTTTGCTTACACTTTGCATCATGGGCTGGGCTGGTTTACAGACTCGCCCGAGCCTCGGGCTGCATTTCATTATATAGACAGAAACTTCTTTCACGTGGCTAACATTGGGAATTTGTATTCAGAGGTTACACCTTTTTTGAGCAGAAGGCCATTTGCCTGGAAGACACACCCTCCTGTGTGCAAGATATTTCTAAACTCTTAAGAACTTTGGTTAAGAACTTTTGGTTACTAACCAGAAACCTGGCTAAAACCAAACAATTACATTACTTTAAATGAGTCCACCCCACAAGATTATGGTTATAAACATGAACCTCGTCTGAAAGGTAAAGGGGGAGATGTTGCTGTAATTTATAGTAATACTTTCAAAATGACTAAGAAGTCTAGTTTCAGATATAATTCTTTTGAAGTGTTGGTGCTTAATATAGCAATATATAGTGTAAATGATAAATCACGTTTGAGATTTGTGCTGGCTACTGTATATAGGCCACCAGGGCACCATACAGACTTTATCAAAGAATTTGCGGACTTTCTATCAGAGTTAGTATTGACTGCAGATAAAGTACTAATTGTTGGTGATTTTAATATACATGTAGATAACGAAAAAGATGCATTGGGATTGGCATTTAAAGACATTCTGAACTCTATTGGAGTTAGACAACACGTGTCAGGACCTACTCATTGTTGTAATCATACTCTAGATCTAATATTATCACATGGAATAAATGTTGATGCAGCAGAGCGATGACATCTCAGATCATTATCTAGTCTCGTGTAAACTTCATTTAGTAAAAGCTGCAAAAAGCGACTTACAAATATGTTAGACCTATCACTTCTGCCACTAAAAATTGCTTTATCAATAATCTTCCTGATCAGTATCATCATCTCAGCATCCTGGATAGCTTAGAAGAACTTGAGTTTTCAAGCAGTAATGACTTTATGAACTTCCTCACTCACAAGATTGATAATACCAGGGAGAAAATTATAAATATGCAACCGTCTACTACAGTATCGCATCAGGCAGTGCACTTTAGTGGCAAGGCAGTATCTTTACAACTATGTTCCTTTTAGAAAGAAATGATATCTGCGAGGATTTTCAATCAGGATTTAGACCGTACCATAGTACTGAGACAGCTCTCATTAGAGTCGCAAATGATTTGCTCCTATCATCCGATCGTGGTTGTATCTCTCTATTAGTGTTACTCGATCTTAGTGCTGCATTTGACACTATCGACCATAAAATTATTTTAAATAGACTCGAAAATTATGTGGGCATTAGTGGAATTGCACTAGCATGGTTTAAATCATACTTATCAGACCGTTATCAGTTTGTAGCAGTAAATGAAGAGATGTCTTATCGATCACAAGTTCAGTATGGTGTACCACAAGGCTCAGTACTAGGACCGCTGCTGTTCACTCTGTACATGCTACCTTTTGGAGATATCAGGAACATGGCATTAGTTTTCACTGTTATGCTGATGATACTCAGCTCTATATTTCTTCACGATCTGACGAAACTTACCAATTCACAAAATTAACAGAATGCATAGCTGATATAAAACACTGGATGACTAGTAATTTCCTGCTACTTAATTTTGAAAAAACAGAGATTTTAATTATTGGACAAAAAACTTCCTCACGTAACAATCTAGAATACTGTCTAACACTTGATGGCTGCTCTGTCAAGTCTTCATCGTCGGTTAGGAACCTGGGTGTGCTCTTTGATACCAATTTTTCATTTGAAAGTCACGTGTCTAGTATCTGTAAAACCGAATTTTTCCATCTTAAAAATATATCTAAATTACGCCATATGCTCTCATTGACAAATTCGGAACAATTAGTTCATGCGTTCATGACCTCAAGGCTAGATTATTGTAATGCTCTACTGGGTGGTTGCCCTGCACGCTTAATAAACAAACTACAGCTGGTCCAAAACGCAGCAGCTCGAGTTCTTACCAGAACCAGGAAGTATGACCATATTAGCCCGTTTCTGTCAACACTGCATTGGCTCCCTATTAAACATTGTATAAATTTTAAAATATTGCTGATTACTTACAAAGCACTAAATGGTTTAGCTCCGCAGTACTTGAGCGAGCTCTTAACGCATTAAAGTCCTTCACGTCTATTGCAATCTCAAAATTCCGGCCAGTTGATAGTACCTAGAATATCAAAATCGACTGCTGGCGGTAGATCCTTTTCCTATTTAGCACCAAAACTTTGGAACAATCTTCCTAACATTGTCTGGGAAGCAGACACACTCTGTCAGTTCAAAGCTAGACTAAAAACACATCTCTTTGACTTAGCATACACATAACACATTATAGACTTCTATAATTCAATTTAGGCTGCATAGATTAGGTCAGCCGGAACTGGGAACACTTCCCATAAATCCTGATGTACTTGGTACATCATAGAAGGATGGCGTCTACACTTATATTAGTCTCTCTGTTTATCCGAGGTTTACCGCAGTCCGCTGGACCCAGGCCGTATCCAGATCTGATGAAGGATCTGCGCCTAGACACGATGACAACGCAGTCCTGAAGTGTCAACCAGTCCCTTTCCTGTTACTTAAGTCAGCCAGATCCCGGTCGTATCCAGATCAGATGGTGGACCTGCACCTGGACCCATCCATGACGCATCCCTGAAGTGCCAGCCTCATCAGCCCTGTGAAGGCCTCATCGACACGACAGCCATCGGCACTGATCCTCAACAAAATCGTCTCCATACCGGCGTGATGACTCTGACCTCCAACCAAATGGAACTGGATTAATATTCTGAATGTTCTGATCCAATCTGACTTCTGCCTGTAATGCTGCCTGGATCATAATCATACACTGTTTGCTCGTTGGCCAGAGGAGAACTGAGCGACTGAGCCTGGGTTCTCCCAAGGTTTTTTTCTCCATTCTGTCACCTGATGGAGTTTTGGTTCCTTGCCACTGTTGCCTTGGCTTTTGGCTTGCTTAGTTGGGGACATTTAATATTCAACAATATTATTGATCTGCCTTACTTAAGGTGGACGATGACGCAATTTTCTTCTAGAAACAAACTTTGTTGTATTATTTTCCTGTTATCTCTGTGAAGCTGCTTTGATACAATCTGTATTGTAAAAAGCGCTAATTAAATAAAGGTGACTTGACTTCTTTGGGAATGAGACATTTGTACCAGTCGCACTGAGACATTTACATTTACATTTATTCATTTAGCAGACACTTTTATCCAAAGCGACTTACAAATGAGAACAATAGAAGCAGTTAAACTAACAGTAGGACAACAAAATGCAAAGGCTATGACCCTTCTCAGTTTAATTTAACGCAGAACACATAAAGGTTCTTTTTTTTTCTTTTTTTTTAAATAAATAGAATAGAAGAGAAAGTGTTAGTAATAATAATAATAATAATTCATTACATTTATATAGCGCTTTTCTGGGTAGTCAAAGCGCTTTACATGGAAGGCGGAATCTCCTCAACCACCACAAATGTGCAGCATCCACTTGGATGATGCGACGGCAGCCATATTGCGCCAGAACGCCCACCACACACCAGCTTACTGGTGGAGAGGAGACAGTGATGAAGCCAATCAGTATATAGGGATGATTAGGAGGCCATGATGGACAGGGGCCACTGGGCAAATTTGACCAGGATGCTGGGGTTACACCCCTACTCTTTTTCGAAGGACATCCTGGGATTTTTAATGACCACAGAGAGTCAGGACCTAGGTTTTTTTAACGTCTCATCCAAAGGACGGTGCTCTTTGACAGTATAGTGTCCCCGTCACTATACTGGGGTGTTAGGACTCACACAGACCACAGGGTGAGCAGTGCCCCCTGCTGGCCTCACTAACACCTCTTCCAGCAGCAACCTGGTTTTCTCAGGAGGTCTCCCATCCAGGTACTAACCAGGCTCAGCCCTGCTTAGCTTCAGTGGGCAATCAGTCTTGGGCTACAGGGTGATATGGCTGCTGGATCAAGTTGATTACTTGATCACTTGGCTGCTTGGCTGCTGGACCACTTGATTACTGGATCAAGTGCTGCCGAAAAAGATGCGTCTTCAGACGTTTCTTGAAAATGGCTACGGGCTCAGCAGCTCTGGCTGAGTTAATTAGATCATTCCTCCAACAGGGAATAGTCATGGTAAAGGTCCGAGAAAGAGATTTTGTGCCTCTTTGAGATGGCACCACAAGATGACGTTCGCTTGCAGAGCGCAAGTTTCTGGGTGGCACATAATTCTGAAGAAATGTGTTTAGGTAAAAGGAAGCAGAGCCAGGGGTTGTTCTCTAGGCAAACGTCAGTGACTTGAATTTGATGCGAGCTTCAACTGGCAACCAGTGCAATTTTGCGAGGAGAGGAGTGACGTGTGCTCTCTTCGGCTCGTTAAAGACCACTCTAGCTGCAGCATTCTGGATCAGTTGCAGAGGTTTGACAGAGCAAGCGGAAAGACCAGCCAGGAGAGCGTTACAATAGTCCAGTCTGGATAGAACAAGCGCTTGGACAAGGAGTTGTGTAGCATGCTCTGATAGGAAGGGCCTGATCCTCCTATTGTTGTACAAGGCAAAAAAGGAAGAGATCTGGTTGAAAACAACTCATTCAAGTGTCTTCGCGACGAATGGAAGAAGGGATACCGGTCTGTAATTTTCCAGATGTGCTGGATTTAGAGTGGGTGTCTTAAGCAGTGGGGTTAGGTAATGTAATGCTGTGGGAAATGTACCCATGTGAAGAGAGGTGTTTATGATGTGCGTGAGTGCGGGTACAACTGAAGAAGAAATGGCTTGAAGTAGGTTAGTGGGAATAGGATCAAGCGGACAGGTGGTAGGGCGATTGGAAAGGAGGAGTTTGGAGACTTCTGCTTCTGAAAGCAGAGAGAAGGAGGGTAGAATGTCTGTGTGTCAGTTTGTGGATTGGTAAATTGGACGCTGATGGTGGTTGTTTTATTTATGAAGAATGTGGCAAAATTGTCAGCTGTTAGGGTTGATGAAGGAGGAGGAGGAGGAGGGTTGAGAAGAGAGGAGAAGGTTTTGAAAAGCATGCGAGAGTCAGTAGAATTGTTAATTTTGTTGTGATAGTAAGTCATTTTAGCAGTTGAGATATTAGCAGAGAAGGAAGAGAGGAGGAATTGATAAAGACCAAGGTCAGTAGGATATTTCGATTTGCGCCACTTCCTCTCTGCACCCCTGAGTTTAGATCGATGTTTGCGGAGAACATCAGATAACCAGGGGGCAGAGGGTGTGGCGCGGGCTGGCCTGGAGGAAAGGGGGCAGAAGTTGGCCAAGCAGGATGTTAAAGTGGAGAAAAGATTATCAGTTGCACTGTTAGTATCTAGTGTTGAAAGCTGAGCAGGTGGAGGAAGTGTGGATAAGACCAGAGAGGATAGGCGAGAGGGTGAGAGTGAGCATAGGTTTCGCCGAAAGGTGACCTGTGGAGGAGTGTGTTGTGTTCTGAGGCAGGTTGAGGTTGAGAGTGAGGAGGAAGTGATCTGAGGTGTGCAGCGGAGTGACCAGTGTATTTATAAGCTTGATTTTTTACATACAGCATATATATTTAAAATGTATAATTTTAAAGTAATTATCTTATAAGCTTTCATAAAATCAACAGTAGCAAGACTGACACTGTTCTAATAAACCCAAACATTAAATTTACTAGGTTATTTTAAGTGCTTCAGTTTTCTCGTTGCTCCTCATTCATATCAATAGCAGAACAAACAACAAATCATGATCAAAGGGCCAACAATATCCACTCCAATTCTCTTAAAGGATGTGTCAACAACGGGTAATGGTATAAGCGGAGCATGAGCAGGTGTGCGAACAACAGTAAGTTGACATTCAGGGCATGTTTTGCAATACTCTTTAACATCACTGTACATTCTTGGCCAATAAAACCTCTTAGAGATCCTCATGAATGTTTTCATAAACCCCAAATGGCCTGCCCAGGGGATAGTGTCCTATTGCTAACACCTCCCTCCTCTGTGTCTTGGGTACAACCAGCTGTGTTCCCTCCTCCTTACTCTCTCTGACATGTCCCATCTGACAAAGTGGTAACACCTCCCCTTCTCGCTAACATGCTTAAAACAATCAGCTAAGGTGGGATCTTCTTGTTGGAGCTGTGCTAGATTGTTCTGAATGACAATGTCTGTCTCACACAGTTCAGGTTCTTCTGTCTGAATTCTAGCCGTTTCTGAGGTCTCTATTAACTTTTCTACCCACTCTCTACGCTGCTGCATTCTGGCTTCCTCAGTAGGTCTGGATTCTGCTAGCACCCGATCCTCTGAGCAAAAAGGCATCATCTGCAGAGCTTTAACAGTTTCTGATGGTGGGGTAGATTGTACTTTCTGGTTGGCCTGAGCCCTCGTCACTACACCACACCATGCTGTTCCCTGCACCAATTCGGCCAAAACCGGAAAATCTGTGCCTAACAGAACAGGATATGGCAGATTCTGTGCTACTCCAACTTTCATCAGGTATAGCTGGTTTTGCACCTCAATATTGACTTCAGCTGTAGGTAACTATCACTATGCACACAACAAACAGGCACAGTTTCTTCCTCACTCCAGCTATCTCTGGGTACATATCTGGCTTGTATCAAAGTACGAGCACATCCGGTGTCAACCAAAGCCGAAAGTGGTTTGCCATTCAACAAAAGTGTGATAACTGGCTCTGTGTCATGTGTGGAAAATAATGTCTGCCTTGGCCTTGGAACATAAAGACTAGTTGTTTTGGGCTTTTTCAACGGACACTCTGGCCTAGTATGTTCTGGCTCTCCACAATTAAAACACACAACTTGTTGCTGAACTGTGAGTTGTGATGTGGAAACAGGTGATCTGGGTTTAGGGTGGGTAGACTTCAGAATCTTAACATGGCTTTGAGAGGTTGAACTCACCCCAGACCCCTCCGACTTACCCTTAGAAGATTGTAGTATGCCTGCATAACAGAAGTTTCCAGGGCCCCTCCTTGCAGCAATGTAGGCCTCTACTAGGTTAGCAGCTTCGGCAGCAGTGGTTGGATTGTGTTCCCTGAACCAAGTCCTTACATCTGGGTACAACACCCGCAGATATTGTTCAAGCACGATAATCTCCATAAGATGATCTTTGCTATTTTAACTTTATCTTTGCTATGGCTGAACTGGACCCACTTGCAGAACAAGTCCTTAAGCCATGTGTAGAGTTCTCGTGGTGACTCATCAGTAGGGGTGCTCAGAGAACGGAACCTCATCCGGTATGTCAGATTCAGATTATTTTATTTAATGCCATGTCAGCATTCAAAGCTATTTTCATGGCAAAAATTAAATTACAAAAATCATCCGGTATGTCTCAGGACTGATCTCATACTTCCTCAGTATGACTTCTTTAAGCTAGTCATAGTCCTGGGTTTGGGAAGGGTTCATGGCCACAAAAACAGGCTACAGTTAGTCCAAAATGCAGCTGCTAGAGTTCTTACTAGGTTAAGAAAATATGATCATATAACACCAATTTTATCATCTCTACACTGGTTACCTATTAAGTTCCGTATCAATTACAAAGTATTGCTACTGACCTATAAAGCCCTAAATGGTTTAGCTCCAGTGTATTTAACGGATCTTCTATCGCCCTACAGTCCATCGCGCTCTTTAAGATCACTAAATTCGAGGCTTCTGGTCATTCCTAGGATATCTAAGTCCACTAAAGGAGGGAGGGCGTTTTCACATTTAGCTCCTAAACTCTGGAATAGTCTTCCTGATATTGTTCGAGGCTCAGACTCGTTGTCTCAGTTTAAAACTAGATTAAAGACGCATCTCTTTAGCCAAGCATTCACATAATACTTACCTTTTATACTACAGTTAAATCGGATCAAATGCATTAACCCTCTGAGGTCGGCAAACGCACCCCGCGTTTTGCTGGATTTTCTTCACATTGTAGAACTATAAACTTAAATTACTCCGTCATTTATGGTCATACAGAAAAAAGAAATATAAAAAAAGAATCTGTGATATTTCTACTTTTGTATGTGTCCACTCCACTTACAATCAAATCAAAACATTGTGCTTTTGTAAAATAAAGAAAATAAACAGGGTGTGCGTTCTGCCTCTCCGTCTCGGTGAACTTTTTTTTCTTGAGCACGTCTATAAACTGAAACAAAACTCAGCGAATACTTGTCACACATTTATGAGCCATATACCTTTATAAACATTTAAGTGTGTACTTTTAAATTATCGGATTCAAACTGAAAACAAATATTCTCTGTTTAAGTAATTTGTATAAAACCAACAAGATGTCCAGCTTCTCAAACGCTTCCTAATTATTTTTAATTTGAACACGCCCACTCGCGCAAAAGCGATTCACATGCAAATCTCCACATGCAACGCGAACGCGCTCATTACCTCAAAAACAAAACACCAAAACACTTCACAAGTCTCTGCTTTTCGTCGAGTTTGAAAGACGTGCCGTGAGCTTACATTGGATTTACCTCAGAAGAAGAAGAATGCGATTTGAAGACAAGAAAGATGTAAGGTAAGAAATTCTTACATATTAGTTTGTTATTGTTGCATTAATTTCACATTGCAGTTGAACTGTTGCTAGATATATGGTGAATATTATAATATTTAGACTCGTGTTTACTGTTACTGTGTTTGTGGATATCTGCTCAAACGTAGATATGTATATGGTAACCATAATGTTTTATATTTGAGCGCGATCGCGTTTGAATGTATCATATTTGATACATTCGAAAAGCAAAACGCACCAAACGGCTTCATGTTTTTACTATTATCTCATTTCATATCATCATAACGAATGGAAACATTTGAAGTAACATGATAATCAATATATTTTTCTCTAGCTTAGTTGTTACTGAAATATTTTGGAAGATTTATAGGCTGCTGTGCTATGGTTATTGTTATTATTATTTTATGCAGCACTGCGCATAGCCTATGCCTACAAGGCACAACAAACCTGGTGTTCATTATATTATTGTTGGAAACATTTGTGTGTGTGTGTGTGTGTGTATTCTGTGAATTTTAAAAAGCAATTTTAACCAGAAAAATCTAAAATGTATTCCCAAAATCGTGCAGGCCTTTCTCTTGATATCAGTATGTTCACTTTTTTTTTTTTTTTCAGGGCCCAGATGCCACTGAGTCCTGCTGACTTCAACATTCACATGAGTCTCTGTACATGAACATGGTAAAGTGAAAATCAAACACCTTGGAAATGAAAGGTATGTACAATGTTTTTAGGAATGGCACAAAGGTCTCTGTCTTTGGATCATTGGTTTCAATGAGTGCTTTTTTGTCATTTGTTGTGTATCTTTGGATTATGTTGTGTTGTAAATAAATCAAACAATCTAAAAGCCATTCTTTTTTAAATCTCCTCATTCTTTGTGCAAGGTTGCTCAGAATGACAGGGCCTGATAGCTCCTAATAGGGCCGTTAGGGGAGGGTCTTTGTCTTTCTCAGGTGTGAAAAGCTTACATATTAATGAGCTCCCGCATAAAGCTTTGTCGCACAAAACACGATCAATATATTTGTCGCACAAAACAATCAATATATTGTCTTATCTGAATGAGCAGTCAGGGTGATTTTCACATAGTTTTAGAGCAAATATTCTAGGCTACTTTATACAATTTTCAAAAGTCTTGTGAAGAAATAATCAGTATGGGTTTCATGGCCTTATTTCAGTGAGATTTTTTTTTTGTATTTTCACAAACCACGCATAAATGTCATTATCTCAAAACTACAAACTTTTACATACATGCTGCTGATATATTATTGTAGCAGAGTTTGTGCTGAATACAGTGTAATCAGATTTTAGCCATGAAAATGTCACAAGTAACAGAAATAAGCACAAATGTCAGAGCATGTCAGAACACCTCCAGGGCCCAGAAAACACCTCAGACCCCAGAGGGTTAATATTATGAACAGCAGCTATGCTAATTATTTCCCATCTGCTTTTCTGAGGTAAACAGAGTTCGTCAGCTCCAGTTTGTATCCAGCCTCTCATGGAGACTTCAGATGCCCCAACACCCGTGAAGAGACGACTCGACGCCTGTGAAGAGACGACTCGATGCTGGCGATATGTTATGCCCTAAATGAATACATGATTAACTAACTTTATTTTTCTATGTACATTTCTGAAATGCACTTTCTGTAAAGCTGCTTTGAAACAATATGTATTGTGAATTCAATAAATTTGAATTGAATTGAATTGAATTGAAAAGCACTCCTGGCCTTTCCTGTAAGTAATGGTACTGTATGAGCTGAACTGCCCAGTCTCCCCTTGGCCACTGGTAAACAGCCGCCAGTCTTTCAAAAGTGGTCAAGAAATGTTCAATGTCATCAGTATCCTCAAGCCTTGCCAAACGTGGCTCCTGGTTGAACACCCTTGGCACTGAACCATCTGGAGCTGGAGTTTTAACTTTGCTACGTTCCATATCCATCTGTAGTTGGGTGACCTGGTGGCTGAGTACCTTGTAGTGCTGCTCTCGCCGTGCTATAACTCTTTCCTGACGCTCCTCCCGATCTGGCTGGAACTGCATGAAGGTCTCGAACATCTGTGCAAGAGTTGTGATTGCAGCATCCCCTCCAGCAGTCGAAACCTCGACAGGTGGCCCACTCTCTGCTTGGGTTCCTCCTACTGCACCTGGGTCCTCTTCTTGTACTGTGCATTCCTCAGGCTGACTCCTTGTTTTAGGCAGCATGTCAGAAAAAAGGAGAAAAGAAAGAAAAATTCCCCACTTGTCACTCGACCGGTGCTGAATCCCACTTCTGACACCACTTGTTAATATGTACCAGCGGCCAGAAGTGTAAATGACGTGACAAAGGGCAGAAATAGCACAGTCCAGAGTGGTTTTAATTCCAAAAAGGTGCAAAAATATCAATATCCAATAGCAGTAGTGAAGTAATAGAAAAAAACAGATTATCAAAAATTATAATACCAAAGAAAATAAACCTAAATTGTTGACAATACACAAATGTAAGTTGGCTATGCCAATGCACAGGCCCACAAATACAAACGAGATTCAACCTCTCCAGCCAACTCTCTCCCCTAAAATGTCTGTCTCTTTTATAGGCCTTAGCTCCTCCTATTTTTTGGAAAATACCATTTTATGGAGAAACCTATAAATTACAAAGAAGTGACAAGACATAAACAAACAAACTGTCATGACATTCAACTCTAAATCATACATCATTTATATATAGTACAATTTAAAGGGCTCAAAACAATAAAGACAAAACATATAAGAAGAAAACATACATACTAGGTTCCCTCCCTCCCCCATAGGGTCAGAATCAGATGGATTAATCTTCCATGAGCACATGCTAGTTTAAATATGGCTACTTTCCTTGTGTACTGGCAAGGGCGGATTAACCATATGGGCAACTGGGCGAGTGCCCACGGGCACCAAGACTCCAGGGGGCACCAACTAACCAGCGTGTTTGTTTTTTTTCATCTGGTGATTTTTTATTCGATTTTATTTTTTTAATCGTTTTTCTGTTCTTATTATTATTAAATCAAATGCTTGACCAACTAACAAGCGATACAAAATTCCAATTCTATAACTTTACGTAAGCACGTACTACATCTGTGCTGAGTGGGCGTGACATGCACAACGGTTACACCATGAATTCGTCTGCAGACAGCAAAAAGCGCCAAAAAACAATGATATAATGGAGAAGCGGCAGCAACTAAGTGGCAGTGCCAAACGAAAATTAAAACAAGACAAAGAAAGAATACATTTAGCTACTTTACAAAAAATTCGACAAATATATAGTCTCTTTAGTCGCGCCGGCGCCATCACCGAGTATGAGCAGAAAGCTAGCAGCACTAACGGTAACACAAATGTTAGCTCTGCTGAACAATCAAGCAGTGCCAGTGAAGACACTGCTGATCAAAAAAGCAGCAGTGCACCTGATGAGCCTCAGCAACCAGAGGAGACCGTCGACCAGCGGCTAGACCCGAGCTCCACCCAGGCGGAGTAGGATGATGAAACCGAGCATCGGTACGTTGTTCCTGCTGATCCAGCCTTCTGGTGGCCCATCACAGAGCGAGTGAGGGAAGAGTGTATACAATGCGGGCCTGCAGTCTATCAAAACCGGGCTGCGAAATATCCCGCATCCGTACGAGATTGTGGAATAGGGGGAAGAAAACGTTCTCTAATAAATGAATATTACATTCTCGTCTCCAAAACAATGAAATTGTGCCTATAGGGAATGGCTACTTTACTCCCCGTCAACTGGCTTCTGTGGCTGGAAACATCCCGAGAGGATATCTGAACACGAAGAGTGTTGATCACCAACACCACATGCTTGCTTTATTGAACAGAGCGAAACACCTGCCTACAGTGGATGCTTCAATTTGCCAGCAGATAGAGGCCGAACAAAACTATTGGAAGGAGGTCTTGAGGCGTGTAGTAGCTGTTGTCAAGTTTTTGGGAGAGAGGGGGCTTCCATTCCAAGGGAATGACAAAAAAACTTGGATCACCACACAATGGGAATTATCTTGGTTTGCTTGAACTGATTGCTGTGTTTGACCCCTTTTTACAAGAACATTTAAAGAAGGATGGACAGAAGGATGAAGGTAAGCCCTCTTACTTGTCTTCTCGAATCTGTGAAGAGTTCATCTCATTAATGGGCAAGAAAACCAAGAACATCATAGCTGCTGAAATCCAACGGGCTAAATATTTGTCTGTAATTGTAGATTCAACACCAGATCTTTTTCATGTAGAACAATTGTCATTTATTTTTAGATTTGTTAGTGCTGAGGGCAAAGTAGTTGAAAGATTCCTTGGATTTGAGCCCCTCCATAGCCACACAGGTGCAAGCCTTGCTGAGTGTGTACTAAAAATTGTGCGAGACTTGGGGTTGGACATGTCAAATTGCCGTGGACAAAGCTATGACAATGTGAGCAATATGCCCGGTAAATATAACGGACTTCAAGTCGTGGAACATGTCGAATGTTGTGACACCTCCAGTAGTGACTGACAGATGAGTTGAGCAGCTATACTGATGTAACTGTGACATAAAATCCTGACCTAAATAGTGAAAAGATTTAGTGACATTTTAAAATAAATGTCAATAAATAAATGTAAATGTAAAATTGACATTTATTTTAAAATTTCACTAGGATTTTTGTGTCACAATTACATCAGTGTGCAACCACGCCAAACACACAAAATCAACATTGTATTTGGTCCGGACCAAAGCAAGTGAACTAGTGGACTTTCCTGGTGTGAATACACCCTAATTATCTCTGTCAGTAAAGTTAACCGAAAAACAAAGGGAACAGAGAAAATTACTAACTGCTCTTGACTAAAGAACAGATTAATCAAATAAAATAATATTTTAAATTCATTTATTTAAATCAATAAATTAATATTTAATTTATGATTTATGCAGTGCGGACTGTTTGATAACCGTATTCAATTTCTGTATATTTTTTATACCTGTTAGACAGGAAAGGCACAGGTTAATATGACATCTATTATGGGTTTATGCGAGGTTTGTTTTAAGTTCACTTAAATTAAAAGTTGTTATATTTCTTGAAGCCTAATAAATGTTTAAGATTTGGGGGGGGGGGGCTTCATTCATAAAAAGATGCCATTAAATAATTATTTAAAATATACTGTATTTATGTTGTTTCTACATTACAGTGGAAATTGAGTCTCACATTATTTAAATTTTATTTACACACAACATTAATGGCTAACATTTTTGACTTCATAAAATGATTCTCTAGTCTTGGCGATCGGCCCCTATTAAACAATAAAGAAAGTAAGATGATCTTTTTCTTATACATAGTTTAGTAGCCTACTATTCTTTTTGGCAGAATTTATCATTATAATCAAATCATTTCCTGGATTTTGTATCACCATAGTCCCTAAATGTATGTAGCCTACATGCAGGAAATGGGAATCGAAAACATTTTCCACCATTTTGTGATTTTGACTTTTAAGATAAATATTTCAAAATTATACATTTTAAATATATACTGTATACAAAACACAATAAAGTTTTCCTGAACTTCGCTACAGGGCAGAGGTCTCACTTCTTCTTCAAGAACTCGTGTCCCAATGTGACTTTGAATCAACGCTGACCGTCAACATGATGAACATCTGCAGGTCTGATGTTATGAACTGTTATGAACAGGTTTGACCGTGAGAAGAGAAGTGTAATCTTCCTGGATTATGACGGTCAAGGAGAGGGTGCTTTCAGGGACCAGAGCACCAAAACATTTTTTGATTAGATGTAAATAGTATGTTTTTACAGCAGTCACTGATCCAACATATGAAATAATTTAGTAAATGATGTAACCATAACCAATTTATTAAGATTAATCAGAATTGTATACATGTAATCATCTACTAAAAAGTTACGTAATGATCTAATCAAAACACTGTGTAGTAGACAAAAGAGTAACGCTTTAGATTACAGCCCGAAGAGTAATGTACATTATGTATGTGTAGGAATAATATGTAATGTTTGGGGAATAAAGGGGTAACAACCAGGAAAATTAACTAATTATTTATACTGTAAGTATTTTAGAAATAAAGGGGCACTTATTCTTCTATTATGATACAACAATCTTACATTTGGGAGCAATTTGTTATAATAGTGTACCAATAATTAAAGGCTTTTTTTATTAATTACTTTAAATAATTTTTTTTGATAGCAAAAGTGCACTGATTAAGTTTGGGCTTCTGTGTTTCAAGGCAAGTAAAACTAAACCTATTTCAGCTTTTTAAATACTGGGGAAATACACTCTTGTTCATGTAGTTACAGGGTCAGTGCGGGCTGTAAATTAAAGTGGTGCTTGTTTCACTCTTTTGTAGTCGACTCTCCATCACTATCTGACCAGCACAAATACAACAAGTGTGTTTATTCCAGACTGATTCACAACAACACCCCATAAAACCCCGAAACTGAGAGATTCCTCTGATCTCTTATTCATGAAGAATATTCATGTTTGTACATGTGACACCCCACAATTCAGGAAATAATAAGTAATATTACATATAAAAACATTAAATGACATGAATAAGAATACAATTAATAAATGATCAATTGTATAAATCAAATGACAGCTACATACATGACTAATTATTATAAATTATTCTAAACCCAAATCTAAGAAACTAAAACACAACACAGATGCATGGTTGAAGTAACACACGCACACACACACACACACACACACACACACACACACACACACACAGGTTTGAGAGCCTCAGGTTCTTCATTTGCACAAACTGTGCGACTGATTGGCCTGTTTTCTCTCACCTTGTGTCTCTCACTCATCCTTACACCGTGTGCTAACTACACGCGACGCGTGATAAAAGCCGTCTTTTCCACGTTAATCAGAGTGTTTGTCCTAACCAGCCGCGACGATTCTATTTTAGAAACGGTTTCTATTTTTCTGCGACGTCGCGCTGGAACAACAAACACAAAGTGTGCCAACGATAATCTCAGGTACTGTTTATGTGCTTTATTTGATGTTAAAAGCGTGTAATGTGACTTTGAATATCATTTAGTGCTCCAGCTTTGTAGCTGTAAAAGCAACAATAAAATAATTCACCTCAGATCTTGAAATGAAACAAATGGAAACAAGAACGTTCAAACTTTGAACAAACAAGTGTATTCTTTGACAAAGATTGTTTCAGTAATGCAGAGTTCAGAATGCACGATTTTAGCCCCGATTTTGGCTCGCCGACAGGTTTTGAGAAATCGCCGACAAATGCCCGAAATCACAGGCAAATCGGTGCTCGTTCACGCGAGTGACAATCACGCAATGTGAATGAGCAAAGACGCGATCTGAGAGAATCTCATTTATAATATTTCAATATTTTGGCATGCTAAATATCTGGACCTGTCGGCGATTCAAAATCCTGCTGTGTGAAAAGTGTTCTGACTGAAAACTACATCGGCGAAGACCGACAGCCAATGAGAGAGCAAGATACAGAGCAGCGGGGAGTTCGGGGAGGAGTTATAGGCCACAATATCAGTATTTTAATAGATATATTTACAATTATATCAAAAAGAAACAAAGCACAAACATTTGCTTGACCAGCAGCACATTGCAGAATTATTTATTTACCCCCAACTCTCTTTGCAGAACACACAGTCCTTGCTCCCCTTGTCTTCCCAGCCATTTCCTCATACATAATATGTTTTTCTTTTTCTCCTTTTCGCTGCAAATCAGCGCACAGACAATTTGGATCGCAGGCTTCTTGCAGGCTATCATTTTTAATAACAATTTCAGTCTCGCGCGAGAACTGCTGTCTTACGCACGCGGGATTTTGCGCTATTTATCACTTCTCGCGTGTGTTTGGTTGTGAAACGTAGTTTGTGGACCAGACAGAAGTTGTCGGCGATTCTTCCTCCTGAAAGTCATGCAGTGTGAAACCTCCTGTCGCAGATGCATCGTGCAGTGTGAACATAGCAGCAACTGAATGTTACCCCAGATAGTCACGCAGTGTGAAAAGAACAGTGACCCGACTACTTTGAAAATCGTGCAGTCTGAACTCGGCTTTACTCTCAGTATGTATTTTTAATAATGTTTTGGTGTAATATTTGTGAATTTGATTATGTACTTATCCCTTTTCTTGCGAGATTACTCTCTGGTGCCGCGAGACTGATTTTTATTATGGAGTTTAACGAGTTTGTTTGCCCATAAAATCTTTAAAATATTAGGTTAAACTTATTTGGCTTGCTGTCCACTGAAGAGGGGCGCTCGATGAAGCAGCTTCAACTTGAGCTTGGGGAGGTGGAGGTGTGATATAGTGATTTTTATGTTTATTAATTTCTTCAAATGCATTATAGAATTGTTCAATGTTATTTTCTTGATATTGCTAATATTGTTTGAATGTTTATGTGTGCTTTAGGTAAACGAAATGAGTAAGAGCGTTATGTGCATTAATCCATTTAATTATTTTCATTTGGCATACCAGCGTGGTGACGTCATCGCACACTTCGGTATGTGGCGCGCGCCCGTGATACGCTTCATTCAGAATCAATACACTGTTAAAGAAGCAATCACTGCAGCAGCGCTCTCTTTTATTTTATCCTTCTTTATTCTTCTTTAATCTTTTTGTACTTCTTCTTCAGGTAACTTAAACATTTCGGTCTTGAGTAGTAACATTGTTTAATGCAACACTGATGAGTTGTACGGACTGAAAGTAGTTTATTTTAGTTTAGTGATAGTGTGTCATGTGTTAGCATTTCTGAGCACATGGTTAGCATGGCTGTCGCGATCAGCGCGTTAGCCCGTTATACGAGAGAGAGATCAACGTTGTTTGAATATATAAGAGTTTATGATGTTGTTTCAGTTTTATGAGTTATTTGAAACGTGCACATTTGGGTAATTAACTCCTTCATGTCTGTGAATTGAGTTAAGTTATGCATTTCCATAGTTTTCATCAATCTTGTAAGTGACTTTATTGTAGTAAATATGTAACCAAGGTTACTAACTCGTGCAGATAAACCTAGAAAAAAAAAGAAACAAAAGTAAGATTTATATATAAATACTTTTACTTTTGTTTTAGTGTTTAAGAAATTAAGTATTAATGACATAAGTTAATGTAACAAACTAGAAAAATAAGTAATTTGATCAGTTCAGATAAGCTCCGCCCTCCGTTGGTTGCATCATCACTAGCGCGAGTTAGAGTGAGAGTCTCTTGTCACGGAGAAAGATGTGAAATGGCCGCTGGAGCAGTGACTCGCGTCAATCGCAGTTGAAAAGTTTTGTAAAGTATTGAATGAGAAGTTGAGCTGATTCGTCCGTCGAAATCCGTGTTGAACTGATTTTCCTGTTTCATCCGAGATCATTTAGAATCATTAGCACTTATTCTCGGTAAGTGAGTTCATAAACTATCATTATTAGTTATAGTTTGTGTATTGATCTGTGTTTTATGGTCTGAAACGATACTGTGCTGTATAATTTCTGAGAGATATTTTTAGAAACGTGATTTAAGTGATAAATTAAGAATTACTGCTTAAGTGTTATTCACGTTTTGATTTCATGAGCGTAATGTTAACGGAGCTCACGTGGAGTTTTGCTAGCCAAGCTATAAGCTAATTGAGTGCACGTTATTTCTCAGACGTATATTTTGTTCATTTAAGCTCATTTTTGTATTTTTATTATAGTTTAAAGAAAAAAAAGGCAATAAGCACTGATAAATGTGTATATATTATCATTCTGGAGGATTTGTTGTGATGAAAATCATCATTTGAAATGTTAATGCTGTTTAAAGTGAATTAATTGTGATTGTTATTTTCTGCCTTGTCTACCTTTTTTTTCCCTTTCTTTTTTCCCTCCTCTATTTTGTTTGTTCCTGTCTGTGATATTCTCTGAAGGTGAACGAGGAGTTCTGAGTTTGAACTGTTTCTGCCATTAACGATGAGTGCTCAACATTGGTGGGAACTGGCGGGCCAACCTGGTTTTTACTGAACTTGGAAAAATTTCATGTTTCATCGAAGTGGTAGGACCACACATATTCATTTTTTTCCTCTTCCTTGGACATTGTTGCGTTTGTGAACAAGAAGTATTTTTCCTTTTCCTCACTCAGTCATCTCGGAGTTGCGTATCATTTTTTTTTTATAACTGAACACTGAAACAAGTGCACAGGACAAATGAACTGAGCTAATTTCCGGAGTCATTTCTGATCCTGCCTCTGATTTGATGTCATTGGACATTTCACCAGAAAATGTATTGTCTACATTATTTTATTATTTTATTTTTCATCCTTTATTGAGATTTTCTTGGAAAAAAGAGTGAATACAGAGGTTGAGTTTTATTTTTCATCTTTATTGAGATTTTCTTGAAAAGAGTGAATACAGGGGTTGAGTTACATAATTGTAATTTGAATTTTGAGAGTTTTGAGAGTGAGCTGGGTATATTATTTTCTTGAAAAGGAAAGTAACAAAGGAAATGAAAGAGTAAATAACTAAAGTAACTAAACACAGTTAACTACAGAGCTATTGAGCACAAGGTCATCTAACTTAAATTGTTTTATTTAAAAAAAAGGGGTCATTTAATTGTTAGTGAATTGTTTGATTGAAGCTATTGACTTTTTGTTTTTGTCCCCAATCTAAACAAGTTAATATTATACAATACAAGTACTTACCTCTTTCAACTATATCTGTCTTCTGTGATTTTTTTTTTCCCTTGTCTTGCTGCAACACTGACTCAAGAGCGAACGTAGTCTTCTGATCTGGTCCAAGACATTAGAAACTGGTTTATGCTAAGACCGTAGGACGTGCGTGTTACATAAAAGTTGGCGAGCCAGCCAGGAGCCAGTTCTTGCAGCGAGGGTAACTGTTAAAGAAACAGAGAAGGGAAATTAGTAAACCAAGAGAAACAAGTTATTGACATTTTCAACCGTTACAATGGATATCGTGAAGCGGGAAAACATTAACGTAGCAAATGCGCTCATAGTCAAAGGCCTTACGTTAACCGAAACAGACAATGAGCTGGAAATGTACCTGGAAAGATATGGTTCAATTAGCTGTAATATTATCATTGATGACCCAGATTCAGAGTTTCACCAAAATGCCATCATAGAATACAATCATAACTCTGCAATCCAAAATCTGCTCCCTTTCTTACCTTTAAATTTGGGGAGTCTCTCTGACCCAGGGGTTACCTTCCGAGTGCGTGCCTTAGCCACTGTCTACACTCAACCTTCTATCTGCACTGCCACTGAAGGGTATCTTGAGGAATTGAAGGCCATTGCTAAGGAAAGTGGAAGGTCCTTCCAGAGTGTGCTTCAAGAGGAATTGGAGAAACTCAGAGAAACCCATTCTGAAAATCAAGCTCCAACAGAATCGCAGCAAGCGAGCTGCCATGATCTTAGCAGTGACTCCAAGAGTGCAGAGGCCACCGCCCCATCGTCAATAAGTAGCCCCCTGACTAATTCAAAAGTGACACCAACTCAAAGCTCAGAACCTAAAAACCCAACCAAGAATAAACCGACATTTGTGTCTGCCCCTTCTCCAGAAACTACCACTGATGATATTACTGTCAACATGCCCTGTGTTCCCCACGAATATTGTGGACCCACCCAGTGTTCAGAGAATGGTGGTTGAACACATAGTGAAAACAAGTGAAGCTACTGTGTCACAGCAAACCTCTATTCGTCTGAGGGTTTTCTCAGGGAGGGTTCCGCGCCCCCCCAACGAATCAGATTTCGACACCTGGCGTGCAAGTGTCGACTTCCTGTTAAGTGACCCTTCCATCTCTGACTTGCACAGAACGCGGAAAATCCTAGACAGCCTCTTACCTCCAGCTTCTGACATTGTAAAACATATTCGCCCTCCAGCCCTACCTGCTGTGTATCTTAAGCTCTTAGAGTCCGTATATGGTTCTGTCGAGGATGGAGACGAGCTGTTGGCCAAACTCATGGGCACTCTACAAAATAGGAGTGAGAAACCGTCAGACTATCTGCATCGGTTGCAAGTTATTCTGAGTGCTGCAATCAGACGAGGTGGCATAGCAGAAAGTGAACATGACCGTTACCTTCTGAAACAATTCTGCAGAGGGTGTTGGGACAATCGTCTCATTACCGACCTTACAGCAGGATATCCTCCACTCAGGAAGAGCGGTATTAAGAAACCGAAGGAAGGAAGCTATTTCAACCCCAAAGAAGAGTTCGGTGATCGATGGACTCCAGATTGCCAGAGTGCCTTTGACTCCATAATTGGCAAGCTCACATCTGCACCCGTTTTGGGCTTTTCGGATCCCAAGCTTCCCTATGTGCTTTACACTGATGCCAGTACCACCGGGCTCGGTGCAGCTTTATATCAGGAGCAGGAGGGGCAGATGCGAGTCATAGCCTTTGCCAGCAGAGGATTGACTAAGGATGAAAGTAGATACCCTGCGCACAAACTAGAATTTTTGGCGCTAAAATGGGCTGTCACCTCCAAATTTAGTGATTACCTCTATGGTGCAGAATTCACTGTGGTAACGGATAGCAACCCCTTGACATATATTCTAACCTCAGCAAAACTTGATGCCACCAGTTACCGCTGGCTGTCCAGCTTGTCAACTTACAACTTTAAGCTGCAGTACAGAGCAGGTAGCCAGAATCAAGATGCTGACGGGCTATCCCGACGACCACATGGTGAGCCTCTGGATGACTTGGTTTCACAAAAAGAGAGAGAAAGGATTAAATGGTTCACACTAAACCATCTCATCGGGCCAGGAGTCGAATCATCTGTTCTCATGGCAGACACGATAAAGGCCATCTGTGAAAGGCACCAGGTGATTGGGTCATCCGAAAATCCTAGTTCATCTCACTCTTCACTTACCTTGGTTGAATCCCTTACTCAGCATGAGGATGCTCTGCCAAATGAGTTCCAACATGAGGATGAACATGGTCTTCCAGATCTTCCTCATCTCTCAGAAACTTCCTTGGCAGAACTGCAGAGAAAAGATTCGGAAATGAGGATTATTGAAGGATTGGAGTGTGGAGTGAAACCCTGTAACCTGAGAGACCAACCACCTACCATGGGTTTGTGGTTAAAAGAGTGGAACCGACTAGAGCTGAGAAATGGAGTGCTGTATAGGAGAAGGCAGGAGTGTGGAGCCTCTAGCTATCAGTTGGCACTGCCCACCACATTGAGAGGTATGGTGTTACGGAGCCTCCATGATGACATGGGTCATCTAGGCATCGACAGGACCCTGGATCTCATCAGGTCAAGGTTCTTCTTGCCGAAAATGTCACATGCAGTGGAGGAAAGGGTCAAAACTTGTGAGCGCTGTGTCCGTAGAAAAACACCCCCGGAAAGAGCAGCTCCTTTGGTAAACATCCAAACTGGCAGGCCCTTAGAGTTGGTATGCATAGACTTCCTGTCCCTGGAGCCAGACCAAAGCAACATCAAAAACATACTGGTTATCACGGACCACTTCACAAAGTATGCCGTCGCAATACCAACTAGAAACCAAACTGCCCAAACCGTTGCTAAGAGCTTGTGGGACAATTTCTTGGTGCACTATGGGTTTCCGGAGAAACTACATAGTGACCAAAGGGCAGACTTTGAGTCACACACAATAAAGGAGTTGTGTAAGATCGCAGGCATTCATAAGGTGAGAACTACCTAGGGCTGGGGTAAACGATTATTAATTAAACGATTAGTCGGGCGATTATTTTATCGATTAGTCGACTAATCTAACGACTAATTGGAATTATTTATCCTGTCTGTTATTCGCATATCTCTGTCGAACCGTTACTCCGATGGATTTCAAACTCGACAGCTGTCTGGGCACGAGTAAGTGCAGTGCCAAGTTTTACGTTGTTTGGATGAGAAATGCAAAAGATATGTTAAATATATCGGTAAAAGAAGCACTTAGAAGGTTGTGGTTTAAAAATAAACATTCTGACATAAACACACTGTTTACTTCTGAATAATATAGTATAAATGTGATAAATCCTTTTTTTATGCAATTAATCCATTGAATCAATATAAAAGTTATTTTTCACATTGAAACTGTTGAAAATACACAACAAAGTAAGTTGATCCACATATGACAGCCTCTGAACTCGGTCAATACTAATCTGGACTAAACATAGGCTACATTCAATCAGCCATCGCTAAGAAATACCTTCTGAACGACGGCGACCTTCTTTTTTGACGGCGATCAGCTGTAAAATGGCTTAGGTCCTGCTCGGTTTTCGTTGACTTTGAGTACAAGAATTGAAAGTTTTTTAAAAGATCCCCTGGGGTTAACGTGTCAGCATTCGACAGAAGTTTGATGCTGTCGTGTGAGAACAAGCAACAGTCGGCATTTCTCTTCCTCCCGCGTGCCTCATCTTCTTAATCTCCTCACGTAAATGATTTCGATGGCTTACGTTTCTTCCCTACGGCAGAATCCACCACAGGTTCATCAATGCCGTCAAATGTATTAATTTTTTTGTTTGTTTGTTGATCAAAAAGTGCAAAGTAGATAAGGAAAACTAGGATGTCGGGTGTCAGAGTGCCACCGTTACTGTTTACAATGCGTGGAATGGTGCGCTGTGATTGGTTGAGCGGATTTATGGCATTCTGCAGAGAAAGGAGACTGGCGTTTGTCGCGGTTTGGAAAGAAAGGGAGAAAACATGGCAGAATAACACGGTGGGCGTGTGGGTGGGCGGGCGGGACTGGTGTGTGGCGAGCTGTACCTCCGGGAATGGTGCAAAAAAATAAATAAATAATAAATAAAGAAGCGTAGACGCAAAAAATATGACGTCGACGTAATTTTGACGTCGACACGTCGACGTCATCGACGAACCGCTACAGCACTAGAACTACCCCATATCATCCGAGGGGCAATCCAGTGGAACGTTTTAATCGTACGCTCCTTCAGATGCTGGGGACCCTTGAAAATGAAAAGAAGTCTCGATGGAAGGAGTTCGTAAAGCCCTTAGTGCATGCTTATAACTGCACCCGCAATGACACCACTGGTTATACTCCTTATGAACTCATGTTCGGGCGACAACCCCGCCTACCTGTTGATCTGGCCTTCGGATTGCCAGCAGACACTCCCATCAAGTCCCACTCTCAATATGTGCGAGATCTTAAGAATCGGTTGTGTGAGAGTTACGAGGTGGCTACTAAAAACGCTGGAAAGGTAGCCGAGCGTAATAAAAGAAGATTTGACAAGCATGTGGTTGCTTCAACATTGGAGGAGGGTGACCGAGTTCTTGTAAGGAACGTGCGATTGAGAGGAAAGCATAAGCTGGCTGATAAATGGGAACAAGATGTTCATGTGGTTGTCAGAAAAGTTCGTGATCTGCCAGTATATACTGTCCAACCAGAGAGAAACGGTGGTCCTCTCCGGACTTTGCACCGAGATTTGTTGCTGCCATTTTACTGCATGAGACACACAAACACACAACAGCTCAACTACACTCTAGTTTCTTTGAACTCCGAATGTGATTCCTGTTTTTTCTGGTTCTTTGTTTGAATGACGTGTGCAAAACAGGTTTATCTACAAGTCTGTAAAGCAGATTCCTCATTCCTGTGTGCAAAACAGGTTTATCTACAAGTCTGTAAAACAGGTTCCTCATTCCTGGTCCTGGACAACCTTATTCCTGTGGAGTTCTGTTTCAACCATATGTAACCAAGGTTACTAACCCTTACGAAAAAAAAGTATACTTCAAGGTCATTTTATGAAGTATACTTGAGTAATGTTCAAGTATATTTTTAAGTATACTTTATGTAGTAAGTATACTAATGTCAATATGTACTAGTAGTAAACTTGTAAGTGTACTATTTTAATACCGCCTGGGACTAAATTGGCCCACTTGAAGTATATAAAAGTATATGTTTAAGTGTACTATAAGTGTAACAGTAGTAAACTTTAAGTGCACAACTAGTTCATAATTATGTTTCTCATTTGTACTGCAAGTGAACTTATGAGTATACTAGTAGTTTACTATTTTAATACTTGTAGCAACTTTGAAGTATACTCTCAGTAAACTACTAGTTTAGTAGTTTTATACTACAAGTTTTCTTTAAGTGAACTTAACATCATACTTATAGTTTACCATTTATATATTATTTTTACTCTTTTAGTGTACTCTCAGTAAACTACTAGTTTAGTAGTTTTATTCTACAAGTTTTCTTTAAGTGAACTTAACATCATACTTATAGTTTACTATTTATATACAATTTTTGCAGTTGCAGTAGGCCTATACTACTATGTTCAAATGTTATTTTATATACTTGAAAAATACCTTTAACTCTACTTTAATTTTAAAAACATTTTATTAGCTTCATGCATCCTTTTTTATCAGCACTTGAATGTCAGTAAGTTTCATAAAGAAAGGCAACATTTTAAACAAAATAGTTGAGAAAATCACATTTTTGTCAAAGACTACGCCTTGATCAGATCCAGAACGATGATCAAAACACAGGTGGAGTAGATCGAGTCCGACACCCCCACAGCTTCAGTCGTTTTCTCTTCATGGGTTAGGCCTACGCGTCATTTTGAAACATTAAGCAGTTTTGATTTACAAGCTGTTTAATGTTTGATATCACATTATTTTACATTTGAGTGAGCAATCTTCTATCACTTGTTTCAGCTTCTTCTTCTCCTGTGTTTTGATCCAGAGATTCTGTACTAGAAGATGTGTCATAGCGCCCCCTACCGTATACCAGTGAAAACATGGATAGCTGGAAAATTCAGTCAATGGTGGGGAAAAGTTTAATTAAAGTAAATATGTACACTACCAGTGGACTAGCCTACACAAAAATTCAGATACGCAGAATTAGAAACATATCTGTTTTATATCAATATTTTAATCAATATTTTCAAACAAAGTTTCATAAGACTGTATATGAAAAACAATGTAAAAAAAAGTATATTTAATAGGCTACTCGATCAAAAGAGTTAACACAACTACAAGCCAAGTATACTTTGAATAATTAAAATTTTAAGTATATCTCGATCAAAAGATTGAGTACAAGTATAGGCCAAATATACTTGGACTTTTCTATCAGTATAAGTCAAGTACACTTAAGTGTAATTAAGTATATTTCTGAGAAGTATATCAAATGTAGACTGAAAGTATGCTTTCTTCTTTTTAGTTGAAAAGAAGTATACTAATAGAACACTTGAATAAACTTAATTTCCATGCTTATTTTATTTACTCTATAAGCTATTCCACCCGAAAGTTTGTTACTATATAAAGCTGAACATGTTAGTTTATAAGACGGTATGTAATATTACGTTTTTAAAAAAGTATTTAATAAGCTACTCAATCAAAATAGTAAACACAAGTACAAGCCAAGAATACTTATTCTAAGTATATCTCGATCAACAAGTATAGGCCAAATATACTTAGACTTTTCTGTCAGTATAAGTCAAGTATACCTAAGTGCAATTTGAAGTATATTTCTGAGAAGTACATAAAGTATATTTCTGAGAAGTATATAAAATGTAGACTGAAAGTATACTTTCTTATTTTTAGTTTAAAAGAAGTATACTAATAGAACACTTGAATAAACTTCTTTTTCGTAAGGGAATGCTCATATCAAACCTGAAAAAAAGACAAAATTAAGATTTACATATAAATATTTTATTACTTTATTTTAATATTTAAGATATTAAATATTGCTGAAGAAATAACAGTAAATGTAACAAACTAGAAAAATAAATAATTTGAACAATTCGGATTAGCTCCGCCCTCAGTGAGTTGCGTAATTACTAGCGCGGGTTAGAGAAGTGAGAGGCCCTGTCCCAAAAGGCGCACTTCATGTGGACTTTCGGTCTCGTGGATTTAACTTGCGCGTGCTCGCTGAGTCTACGAGTCCGTCCCATTCAGCATTTTAACGCTCTGAAGCGTGCTCAGCAGCCCTTGAAGCGGTCTTCCGCGAAGCCCGCATAGATGCAGGCTCCTCACACTTTAACTACCCAGGAATCCTTGTGAAAGGCCAATCAGACAATGGATGGGAGATTTCGCTCACGGACAATTGTTAACATGGCTGAGAAGAAAATATTACGGTTTTTATGACCTAGATGTACATTTTACCAGTTGTTACCTACACAAACATTATGGTCATCGACCAGTGGTTGATGTCTCAAACATAATAATAGTGCGTTGAATAATACGATCAACATTATGATTCATTAAATAAATAGAACCGAATGTCAGGGCTTTACTGAGTCATATCTAAACATAGTATGAATATTGAAACCTGTAAATTCATCTGAAACTCATGCACATTTTCATTATGTGTTAAAATTGTAATCTTAGTTCAAATGGAACATTATGTATTATTATGTACAAAAGTATACATCATTTAAATAAGCATGATGTATCTATTGTCTAATGCCCAGGTGATATCAAAATATAGAACTGTAAAAGCTGGCTGTGTAGTTGACATGGAGATAAGACGTCGGAGCGCAAAAATGTGATTTCTCCTGTCCAACAACAACCAGATCGTTATTTCCGGCGTGACGATCGAGTCTGTCCCAAAAATACCTCTCAGTGCGCCTCGTGGACTTGCGCCAAGGGCCCTATAGGTCTGCACTACATGACGTCACCAAAGTGTGGACTCTGAGGAAGTCCACAAGTCCGGAGTGTGCCATTTGGGACAGGGCCAGAGTCTCTCGTCACAGAGAAAAGTGAAATGGCCGCGGGAGCAGTGACGCACGTCAGTGACGCACGTGCAGTTGTAAAGTTAAGAAATATTAAATGAGAAGTTGAGCTGTTTCATCTGACGAAAACTGCGTTCAAACAGATTTTCCTATCTGAGATTATTTCTTGTCATGAGCACTTTATTCTTGTGAACGAGGAGTTCTGAGTTATAACTGTTTCTGCCATAAACGAGGAGTGCTCAACATTGGTGGAAACTGGCGGGCCAACCTGTTTTTTCCTGAACTTGGACAACATTTCATTTTTCATCGAAGTGGTAGCACTACACGTATACATTTTTTCTTCCCTGGACATTATTGCATCTGTGAACAAGAAGTATTTTTTTTTTTCTTTTTTTTCCTTCCTCACTTGTTCATCTCGGAGTTTGCATATCTGCATTTTATAACTGAAACACTGAAACTGGTGCACAGGACATTGAACTGAGTTAAACTCGCTTGAGTCATTTCTGATCCTGACTCTGATTTGGTGTGTCATTGGACATTTTACCTGAAATATATTGTCTTCATTGCTGTTTTATTTTTTTTTCCATCTTTTATTGAAATTTTCCTGAAAAAGGGTGAATACAGAGGTTATTGAGTTAATTAATTGTAATATGGGTTTTGAGTGTGAACTGGGTATATCATTTACATGAAAAGGAAAGAAACAAAGGAAATTAATTGATTTGCTTCAAATAGTTTATTTGAGATGTAAGTTTTTAAGTAAAGTTAATAACGTTAACGTTAATTCTTATTCATGAATCATGACAACTGTTAATGTTTTCTGCAAGTCATCTAACGTTAGTGTTGAAAATAAACGTTACCACATGTATTAAAAGTGCTGCAGCGTTTTCAACCTTGTGTAGTTTAATATCAATAACATACATTTATTTCATGTTTTGTTGTGTAGGTTCAGGTTAATTTACCTCAATGGTGAGCTTGGAGTTCAAAATTCAAAATGAACCGCCGGCGCCAATATCTTGTAGTATCCAAGACAACAACTTGATCACGTGATTCGCGTCGAGGTAGGTGGGCGTGGTTTCAGCACCAGGCTCCTCAGCTCAACCCACATACCGCTTCTTTGCCCATTTTCGTTTATCCGGGAGTGACGCGCTGCCAAGATGGCGACGGTCGGCTACGCCCACTTTAGGCTTCAAAAACGGTCTTCAGAACTCTACGGGTGACGTCACGGACACTACGTCCATATTTTTTTACAGTCTATGGTGTGAACTACTAAATATGCATGATCGTTTACGCCCCATCCGCATATTGCCTTTCCAAACTAAAAGTGTTTTGCAAAACTTAAATCAATGTATCGTTTTATGTGAATGATTAGGCAGGATGATTTTCACATCATTTTGAAGAAAAAAGTAGGCGACGACATCCATTAGTCAAAAGTCTTATTGACATATATTTAGTATGTGTTTTGTGGCCTTATTTCAGAAACTTTAATTTTTAGTTTTTTCAATAACCATGCATAAACATTATTCTCTCAAAAATGAAAACATGTACATACATGTGGCTCACATATTATGGTAGCCCTGTTTGTGCTAAATAGAGTGTAATTTTTTTTTGCCATTGATATGTTTATAAGCAACTGAAAAAAGCACAAATGTCAGGGCATGTCAGAACATCTCAAGGACCCCAAAAACACCCCAGACCCCAGAGGGTTAAGAGTAAATAGCTACAGTATAACTAAAAACAAACTAAAAACTAATTTAGTTAAACCAAATAAACAAGGAATCTCAGAACTAAGAAAAAAACCTAACAGACTAACCAAAGAGTTAACAACAGAACTATTGAGCACAAGAGGTCAATTATCTGAATCAAATTGGTTTATTTCAAGAAGTTCAATTTAAATGGTTTTGTGTTTTGTTTCATTGAAGCTGTTAACTTTTTTGGGGTTTTTTTTTTTTCTCTCAACTGAAACAAATTAATACAGAGAAGTATAAAAGAAGTATTTGCACTGGCTTCCAGTAAAGTATAGAGTTGAATTCAAGATCTTGCTACTTACTTATAAGGCACTTCATAATCTTGCACCCCAATACCTTACACAACTTCTCCATGTTTACACTCCTTCACGTACTCTCAGATCTTCATCTTCAATTTATTTTGTGGTACCTCGGATTCGACTAACTACCATGGGTGCCAGATCTTTCAGTTATGCTGCCCCCCACCTTTGGAACTCTCTTCCCCTTAATGTTCGCAATAGCGATTGCTTGATGACTTTTAAAACGCGTCTTAAGACATATCTTTTTATACAAGCTTTTTTATAACATGTTGTATTGAGTCTTTTTAATGCACTTTATCTGTATATACGGCTTGTTTGTTGTGTGTATTGTCTTATGCAGTGACCTGTATATTGCTTGTGAGGTGACCTTGGGTGTTATGATAAGGCGCCATTAAATAAAATGCATTATTATTATTATTACTAACTACTAAACTAACTATAAAACTACTAACCTTTTCAACTATACCTGTCTTCTGTGGTTATTTCCCTTGTCTTGCTGCAACACTGGCTCAAGAATGAACGTAGTCTTCTGATCTGGTCCAATGCATTAGAAAGTGGTTTACGCTTAGACTGTGGGACGTGCGCGCTACACATACTCCCACCCACCTGGATGTTAATGTAAATGTAAAAACCTTTCTTACTTGATTCAGGTGTGTTCAGTAACAACTGGAACGGAAATCTGTTGTCTCTCCAGAAATAGCTGGGGGTGGGGCGTTCAAACCACACTTTGATGTTTAATTGTAGCAGCCAAGTTGAATAAAGGAAATTCGGTCTCTCGCTGATTTTTGCATGTTTATTGTCCTTATTAACTTCACAACACCTTCAGAACACCGTAAGAGAACGTAAATAATTCACGTTCATATTAATGATACAAAACAGTAGACTATATAGCAATAAAATTACTAAATATCATCTCAATCTATCATTTATCATAAACAACTTAACATTACTCATAAATCAAACAAAAAATAATCATAAAGATACGCTTTGTATATAATTGCATACCCATATGGAAAAGGTTTGCTAAAAACACCTGTGATTCTTATATGTTCCAACAGAATATTGTAAGGGACATGTATGCTGCAAAAATCACATATATAAATTTCATAATATTAATGTATTTTTAAAGGGTTACTTCAGGATTTAGCATTAAGCTTTGTATTAGTAGAAAACCTGTAGTATTTTCGAATTACCATGCTTTCCACCCTCATATCCCCCTGAGACAAGAGATTTATGTATTTTTTGTCTGGAAAAAATCCTCCGATGACGCAAAAATCGTCATTTTGCGTCATCGGAGGATTTTCTGGCCAGAGGCTAAAGACTACAGGCAGTAGAAGGCGTTGTTCCGCATGTTTTCAGCCCGCCCATACAGGGTGGGATCTCACTCACAGAATGTACACACAGTGTCAGCTGTCTTTCTTTGGAAGCTAAGCTAGCAGGCTCTTGTTCTGTGGAGAAAGCTGAATAGTAGGAGAAAGCTGAGTAAGTAACCATCCTCCTTTTCCCGGACTTGTCCGGCGGGCGAGATCGTTCAAAATGTTTGGGATTCAGCTTTTGCTTTCTGCGGTCGCCATTCATTGTTTACATGCACACCTTTCAATCTAATTGAATTCATTCCGATTGGTGAATTTGAATGTAGTGTTTACATGAACGCTAAACAAGTGATCGGTTGATGTGCGTTTTACCATTGCTAAGAAAAATTCCCGCTCCTCCGTGAGAGATGGGAGACCCGGCGCGTCTCAGTAATCACGCCACCGGCCTCGCGCTGTTCTCCCGCGGCCGTCAGCCTCGTCCTGCTCGCCACAGTAAACATGATGAATGGCGACTGTAGAACGCAAAAGCCGAATCCCGAACATTTTGGACGATCTCTAAATCCCTCGCAAACTCATCACGTAGGCTAGCTTTGTTGTTTTCAACAACTGCGCACTCTTACCGATAGGCGTGGCCTCCTAAGGCAGCGAAGCAAGTGCATTCTGGGAGTTGTTGTCTTTCATCCACATAAGCCAAAAATACATTTTCTGGCTTTTCTCAGGCTAGAAAGCTCCAAATTCAAAAAATTCTTCACATTTCTTCTACTTAAATGACCTATTTTAAATACACATTCATCTTCCCAGAGGTGAAGTATCCCTTTAATCATATACTGTATGTCATATACAGTGCTATGCATAAGTTTAGACACCCATACTAAAGTTGACTAAAAAGAGGAATAAAAAATCATCTTTTGGAAATTGAACTTAATGCCTTAATTTAAAAAATTAGGAAAAATCCAACCTTTAAGGACACCAATTTTCTTTGTGAATGAATAATGTATCGTACATAAATAAATGTTCTTCCTTAAAATACAGGGTGCATAAGTTTGGACACCCCTATGTTAAATTCCCATAGAGGCAGGCAGATTTTTATTTTTAAGTATTTTTTTTTATTTTTTGTTTAGGATACTATGCATCCTGATAAAGTTCCCTTGGCCTTTGGAATTAAAATAACCCCACATCATCACACACCCTTCACCACACCTAGAGATTGGCATGGTTTTATTTCAGTTAGCCTAATAAGCTAGTTTGATTTGCATTGAGAGATGATCTTATGGAAAGTACACCATGCCAATCTCTAGGTATGGTGAAGGCTATGTGATGATGTGGGGCTATTTTAATTCCAAAGGCCAAGGGAACTTTATCAGGATGCATAGTATCCTAAAAAAAAAAAAAAAAAAATACTTAAAAATAAAAATCTGCCTGCCTCTATGGGAATTTAACATAGGGGTGTCCAAACTTATGCACCCTGTATTTTAAGGAAGAACATTTATTTATTTACGATACATTATTCATTCACAAAGAAAATTGGTGTCCTTAAAGGTTGGATTTTTCCTAATTTTTTAAATTAAGGCATTAAGTTCAATTTCTAAAAGATGATTTTTTAATCCTCTTTTTAGTCAACTTTAGCATGGGTGTCTAAACTTATGCATAGCACTGTATGTCCTACATAGAACTAAAGCTATATAGATTTTAACCTACAAACATAAAACTTTCCAAAATGTTGAAGTGATTCTTATGCATACACTCTAAAAAATGATTCAGTGGCTTAGTAAATATCACAGTAATAATTAACTTTATGAAGTTTATGCAACAATAACATGCTAACTATTATAAGTGATAATGCATGTCTTACCTTAAAAGTCAACTGGGAGAAGAGCAAACTTTGCCCCCAGCAGAGGATCTCTTCTCTCAGTATGGAAATCGACTTGGTCGCCATGTGCGCGCAGCTTTTTAGCGAGCGCGCACAGTCACTGCTGACTTGCCTGAGTCAAATCCAGAGCAAGAGTGCGGTTCCACGGAGTTATTTCAGAGGCTCCTGGGGCATGTGGCATCCGCAGCAGCAGCCACACCACTCGGTTTGCTTCATATGAGACCGCTTCAGCACTGGCTCCGCGATCGAGTCCCGAGGTGGGCATGGCAACAAGGCACGCTCCGAGTACCAGTGACTCCGACCTGCCATCAGACCTTCTCCCCGTGGTCGAACCTCAGCTTCCTACGGGCCGGAGTGCCCTTAGTACGAGTTTCCAGGCATGTTGTTGTCTCAACAGATGCCTCCACCACGGGTTGGGGTGCCATGTGCAATGGACATGCTGCCACGGGCTCTCAGAAGCATCTGAGATGGCTTCGAGCCATTTACATTCCCAGAGACCTGAACTGCCTGAACTGTGCAGCCGACGAGCTCTCACGGCTTCAGCCACTCCCTGGAGAATGGAGACTCCATCCCCAGATGGTTCAGCTGATTTGGGAACAGTTCGGCGACGCACAGGTAGATCTGTTTGCCTCCCACGACTCTTCCTTTCTCAGAGACGGGGCACCCTATGGCACCCTCGTCCCGATCTCTGGAACCTCCACGTGTGGCTCCTGGACGGGACGAGGCAGGTTTCAGTACCCTACCACCAGCGGTGGTGGCTACCATCACCTCCACTAGAGCATCGTCAATGAAACATGCCTATGTGTTGAAGTGTAACCTCTTCATCACCTGGTGCTCATCTCGCTCAGAGGACCCCACAAAATGCCCGATCAGTGTCGTGCTTTCCTTCCTGCAAGAAGGCTGTCCCCCTCCACCCTGAAAGTGTATGTTGCCGCTATCGGCGCACATCACGACGCAGTTTAAGGTAAGTCCATAGGAAAGCACGACCTGGTCATCAGGTTCCTGAGAGGAGCGAGGAGACTGAATCCCCTCCCCTCCTCTCGTACCCTCTTGAGACCTCTCAGTGGTTTTAACTGCCCTGCAGAGTGCTCCCTTTGAGCCTCTGCAATCAGTGGAGCTTAAGTTCCTGTCAATAAAGACAGCGCTCCTGGTTGCATTGGCCTCCATCAAGAGGGTAGGGGACCTGCAGGCATTTTCGGTTGACGAAGCTAGATACGTGCCCAAAGTTCCCACCACTCCCTTTCGAGACCAGGTGGTGAACCTGCAAGCGCTGCCTTCGGAGGAGGCAGACCCATTCTTGGCACTGCTCTGTCCAGTACGCGCCCTCCATGCTTACGTAGACAGAACGTAATGTTTCAGGACCTCAGACCAGCTTTGTCTGTTATGGTGGGAAGCTGATGGGAAAGGCTCTCTCCACACAAAGGTTGTCTCACTGGATAGTGGACGCTAGAGTTGAGCCGGATACTCGGCTGAAACGAGTATCCGGTACGGATAAAGCACTTTTGTCGAGTACGAGTATTATACGAGTAATACGAGTCAATATCTGTGCTCGGATAAAAAAAAAAAGAAAGTTATGTTGAGATTAGGGCAGGGCGATATATCGATATAAAGAATATATATATATATATATCTTTTTTTTTTTTTAATGCGATATGGAATTAGACCATATCGCATATATCAATATAGTTCAAATTTGCGCTGTGATCCTTGCTCCAAGCAAGCTGACCCGGAGCTCTCTGCACTGCTCCCCGCGCCCCCGCCCATCCTTTTCCACTTTGCGTGCTTGTTTAGAGCATGTTATGTTATAACATGAAATAAAGTCTTTCACCTCAGAAAAACGGACTTTCTTGTCCTGTCAGCCGTTATACTGTAGTCGTAGTAGCGCACACTCAATTGCACGTGCAAATGCGGCGGCACGCGCTGTGTATCGCCTCACTGTATATAAAGGGCAAAATAAACTACGAGCATGCAACGCCGTTACGTTGTAAATTACACGAAATAAAAGTAATGCAGGTATAATTCTCATTCTATTCACCAGGAGCAGTTTCCATGTTTCATTAACAGTTCTTGTTAGTATTGTGTATTCACCATGGTAACTGTCGTTTCAATATTAACCCCAAAATGCCACTATTTTTCTTTGTGTTATTTTTTTATATTTTTAAATGACTGTAGTGGCTCATACCAACATTGTATTAACAAAAACTAGTTTGGGACTGCTATTTAATACCTTTAGCATAGACCAATGTTTATTAGTACTAGTCTTTACTATTAGTCATATTCTTACAATTTATGTTAAGTAAAGGGGGACAGTACTTCAGTGTGTGTGTCAACAAATTTTGAAAAAAATAAAACATGAAAAATAAAAAAATATCGGGATAGCCTATATATATCATATATCGAAATTCAGCCTAAATATATCGGGATATGACTTTTGGTCCATATCACCCTGCCCTAGTTGAGATGAAAACTCTTGTTCATTACATTTTACTTCATAATTGCAACCGCATGTGTTGTATTCATTGTTGCAAAACTTGTTCTGTAGTTCGTTTGTTATCGTGATCAAAACCATTGATCTGAAGCTCAATGCTGATGCTGTCATGTAAATAGTTTTCTAATCAGCAATAAATATAACAATTTCTGATCAACCCATATCAATTGCATGCTTAAAATAACATACCGGTTAAAGCCCCGCCCATTTCAAGACAACCCAACCCACTTCCGGGTTAAATCCCGCCCACTTCCGGGTTAGGCCCCACCCAGTCCGAGTACAGATACAGATACAGATAATTCATATGGTTAACAGATACAGATACAGATAATGCTGTACTCGCTCATCCCTAGTGGACGCCATTGCTTTTGCATACCAGCAGCAAGGCCGACCATGCCCCCTTGGTGTGAAGGCCCACTCCACCCAGAGTGTGGTCTCCTCTTGGGCTCTAGCGCATGGCGCCTCACTAACAGACATCTGTAGAGCTGCAGGCTGGGCGACACCTAACACATTCGCGAGATTCTATAATCTCCGAGTGGAGCCAGTATCCTCCCGTGTACTTGCTTCAACCAGCTGGTAACTTGGATCCCCTCAGGTGTCTTCGCTTGCTCGCCATTCCACTCCACGGACTGGATCAGTGCGATATTCTCCTCAGGTGAGTTTCCCAGAGAAGCCCTGAGTTCCTCCAGCACTCTTGACGTCAACGCCAGAGTTATGCCTCTGGCAGCTTTCGCGATTGGCTAGTTGCCGCCATGTGCATGGTTCGCCCTCTGGGTGACCCCCACATGTGTATTTCCTCTGTAAGCCTCCTTAGAGCATGTGTCTTTCCCTTGGCAGGCCACCTTGCCACCCCTGGGGTTGAAATATTCCACCTGCGGCTGGACACCCCAGTGTTTCTCCATATGCAGTCCCCTCCCGGGTCATATGTGTATTCTGTAAGTCCTCCCTTAGGGTAGGCATTGTGTTGCATATTTCCACTGAGATATGCTTCCCAGTGTACCTTGGTATTCCTGTGTTAAGTAGGAGTCCTTTGTCCATGCTAGTCTCACGACAGGGAGCTCAGACTTACGCAGGGCACTGGAAGACAGTCGAGAGGTGGCGTGATTAGACTGGGAACCCCATTTCGTCGTCACTGACGTATCTCGTAGTGACCACGAAAGGGAACATCTCGGTTACGTATGTAACCCTCGTTCCCCGAGTAGGTTACGTCTCCCTGCCACTTCTGCTGTACCGCTGGAAACGCCTGAGTTCAGTCTCGGCTCCTCAGCAGGAAACATATCTGCATGTTGCCAGTGTACTTCCTTATATACCCACGGGGTAGGGCGGAGTTACGCTATGCAAATTCAGCAGACCCATGGCATTTCCTTGCCATTAGCTCGTTTTGTAATACTCGAAGGTGATAGGCTTCATACTCTCCATACATACAAACATATAGAGGATTTGTATTGACGTCACTTTCCCGGAGGAACACACTCCCTCAGCCGGACTGAGTGGCAGAAGAGCTGCTGAGTGACTGGATTTAATAGTAAAACAAACAATTATAAGTTTAAACTAATGGTTGGACTCGATATAGTGTTCCTAACAACTTACCAAAGATCCAGTGATCCATGGATACTGACATGCAGCAGGAATCGTGTTTCCTGACATTTATATGTGCCTGATTTGACACCGGAGAAATACATCAAGCTAATTTGCCTGTGAATGCTTTATATAAATACAATATAGGTGTAAATCCATGTGATCACTTATATCAATGTTATATACTGTATATCATCATATCATCCAGCCCTAAAACTTCGAGTGTAGTTTTTTGTCAGTGGCTATTTAAAAACATCCCATTATCCAAAATATACAATGGTAAATAATTAATTAATGAGTTGTCAATACTATATATAACAATACAATATATAGTGTATGACTTTACCCATAAAAAAAAAAAAAGACAGACCTGCAAATGCACCTTTCTCTGCATGGATCCAGTTGTTTCTGTGAATTGCAACGATTCATTTGTCTGTAAAAATATACCTCAGATGTCTTGTCAAATCTATTTATACAGTCAATCGCTAAGCTCTTTCCCATTTTAGATCTGTTTTGTGTGTTTTTCACGACATTCACGCTGAAAACAAATGCTGCCACTCAGTGTTTTTGCCACTCAGTGTGCCGACGGTTACGTCACGCGCATATACTCTATTGCACTGACTCATTCAGTAGGCTGAACAGCCAATCAGAGTTCTATCTCACACAGATGGACCGACGCCAATTCTACATGCTGAATCAAAAAACCCAGACAGTGTCCGACTAGAGCCACCAGTGAGAACATTGGATAACAATGGGAAAGTGTGCCCTTTCCAGTGGAAGGGGAACGCTGTGGAAGACCTGACCTGCCCGGGGGGAGGTAACGTGGAGAATACACATATAGACTAGCCAAGCAGTAGTAGCAGTAGGGTAGTACAACATACAACATAAGTCTCTGGGGTGGATACGTTAGGGTTAAGAGGATTCAAGGCAAGGCAAGGCAAGTTTATTTATATAGCACATTTCATACACAATGGTAATTCAAAGTGCTTAACATAGAAGTAATTAATATAATCAAAAGAAATAAGAACAGTTTAGAATAAAAAGGAAATAAAATACAGTACAAATAGTCAGACAAACAGTGGCACAGTGCTCATTCAGTAAATGCATAGCTAAACAGATGTGTTTTGAGTCTGGATTTGAATGTGACTACTGTAGGAGCACATCTGATCTCTTCTGGAAGCCGGTTCCAGCATAATAGCTAAAAGCAGACTCGCCATACTTAGAGTGAACCCTTGGTGTTTCTAGCTGATATGATCCTAGTGATCTGAGTGATCTGTTGGGTTTATATTCAGTGAGCATATCTGAGGACTGGTGTGATATGTTAATATTTTCTGGTTCTGCTCAGAATCCTGGCGGCAGCGTTCTGTATGAGCTGACACTGTCTTCTGGTCTTTTTGGGAAGGCCAGTGAGGAGTCCATTACAATAATCCACCCTGCTGGTGATGAAAGCATGCACAAGTTTCTCTAAGTCTTGTCTGGAAACAAAGCATCTAATTATTACAATATTTTTCAGATGATAGTATGCTGATTTAGTTATTGGACTGGCTGGGCGGTCCTCTTGTGGCCAGCCTGCTGCTGTTGCCTGGGTGGAGGCAGGATGTGCTTGATCGCCTCTGTTTGCTTCTGGGTCGCCGAGAACTGCTGGGAAAAATTCTCAGAGGCCGAAGAGGCCGGCCTGGGGGATAGGGGAGTTAAGGAACCGATTTTTGTCGGCCTCCCGCATATCTGTCAGGTTCAGCCAGAGATGGCGTTCCTGAACCACCATGGTGGACATCGCTCGACCCAGGGAGCGCACAGTGACGTTCGTCACTCTTAAGGCAAGGCCCATCGCAATTCCTGCATACGACCAGGGTCAAGACCACTCTTGTGCATCTCCATGAGCGCTTTGGCCTGGTAGACCTGCAGGGCAGAGGCAGTTTCTCCACAGGCTCTGTAAGCCTTGCCTGGAGATCAGACGAGAACTTGCAGGTCTGAGAGGGGAGACGCAGATTACCCCGCCAAGTGTCAGCGTTCTCAGGACACAGTTGCATCGCAACCGACCGCTCCACTGGTGGGATGTCAACGTACCCCTTAGCTGCCCCACCGTCAGGGGTGGTGAGGGGGGAAGAGGCAACAGGGCAGTATTGTGCATTTAGGGGTGCCGTCCACGACCACGATCTCATCATGCACTTCTGGAAAGAAAGGCACTGGGTTCTTTGTGAAGGTGTGAAGGAATTTCCAAAGGAAATTCATGACACAAAACATCCTCAAACCTAAAATTTTAATTAAAGCAATTCAATTATATAATGCTGGAACAACAATTCTGTTGGTTGGTAGCCTTATTTCTCTGATGTTTTATTACACAATTTATGATAAACTATAGTTCATAAAATGGAACAAATTGTCATGAAACTGTTTTGACAGTTAGAAAAGGTATAGTGTTGAAACTGAGTGTTCAAGTGCAACAAAATGACGGTGGCAATTTTTTATTTATTTTTTACCACAGACATTTATGCAGAAATGAGCAATGCCGAAATTACGCTTATAATGTGATTCAAACTTTTAGAGTGCATCAAAAATAAAAACAGTAAGTAAAGTCCTTGAACATGGAAAGCAATAGAAATTACACTACATTTTGGAAGTAAGCTAAGTTTAATTATATTTCCCCACAAAGATAAATGTTTGGTCGTATATTCCACTCTGCACTTTGAGAGGACTCTCTCTTGTCTAATAGCTGTGTGTTTTCTCCCAATGGTCCAAAGCAATGAACACTGATTGTAAAAGGTCAGAAGAGCCTAATTAATAATTTTATCTTCCTAACGAGCAAGATATGAATAGATATTTGATGCTGCACTGCCGAAGAAAACCAAACTGAATTACCTGTGCGTCTGAAATGCGCTTTAGCTACAAATAAGCTTGATGTGCCTTACCATGTCCAACAAGCACACACTGTGTAAAAATGTAATTTGACATGAGATGAAGATTGAAACTATCGAGATACAGTGTTTTTCTCCTTTGCCATCATAAAGGATGCAAATATAGGGATTAAAAGTGAATGAAAGTAACGTTTATAGTCCCCTTCGAAAGGAGACGTGAGTGAGGATTTAAGAAAAGAAACAAGAGATTCCATTTCCAGAGGAACAGGCTAATTCATGGAATAGGTTATTCGTAAATTTGTGGAAAATCGCAACCGACATAAGGCTCAATTATCATTTTTTGGGCTCACACATATCTCTCTCATTCAGCACAAATCCAAATGTTTCCATGGTCGTGATGTAACATTTGGTTGCTAACCTATCATTTCTTTAGTGAACAAAGCGTTGTACTGATACCCTTGTAAAACAGCATTCACGGGCACAATAATGTGTTTTGGTTTACCAGTGCAGGTGCTACTCTACACAGCCCCTAACAAAAGTGAATAATATAGAACATTAATTTACTATTCACAGTAAATGCGTTTAGGTTAGGTTAGGTTACTGTTGGGAACTTATTATTCCTTCATCGAAGCAAAAACCAGGAGACTTGAGATGGATCTTATAAGCAGAAGAGATTTATTCTCTGTAGTCTGTAGTTCATCATCATCAAGACTAACTCAATACAGTTGCCTTGCAAATTTATAGACATTTAGGGGGAGGGATTTACATTGAGGTTGAACAAAGCATGCAAATTAGGTATACAGGTTAAGGAACCCGCCCTAGACTGAACGTCTGGCCAATCCTAATTCAATCAGCATAACAGTCTATTGCATTGCAAATTGCATAGACGAATCATTCGTGTGCTAATCCCATCAGTCTGAGTGATACTGGGACTCAAAGAGCCATTAAAGACAATAAGGAGAAAACAGGAATGGCAACTTTGCTGAGCAGAATCATTTCTTACCCTTAAACGCTAAATACAATATTCTTTACCGTGATGTTATGTAAGGAAGCATATTTGAAATAGATTCTTAAATTTGGAATCCTTCAGTACTGTGGAATAACAAATTTAAAGAATCTATTTCAGATATGCTTCCTTACATAAACATCATGGTGAAGAAATTCAGATTTTAGCATTTGAGGTTTTAATTTAGATTCCAATATAGACTGCGAAAGTTTAGCAGCGGTTATGGTGATTATATCAAGAGATTCTGGCCAGTCCTGTTTCTCTAAATGAGTCAATTCCTGAGACTTGTCCTTATGCAGCTCAATGTACAGCTGTGCTTTTGTCTCTGTTATCATGTGAAGGTATGGGTGATACCGTCAGGCTGATTGGATTAGCACACAATCTCACCTTTTGTTCTGCAAATGGCTTTCGGACCCAAATGGCTCTTGGAGCCTTATGCTGATTGAATTAGGATTGGCCAGACCCTCACAGTCTAGGGTGTTACCTTAACCTGTATACTCATTTACATGCTTTGTTTGAATTTGTCTCCACCTTCAAAAGTCCCTCGTCCTAAAATGCCTATAAGACACCATGTAAATTTATATACTTTAGATCATGTTGGAAGTACTACAGCAACGTACAGCGGAGTTCTCAATAAAGAATAACTTCCGTTGAACGCGATCCCAACTGTCTCCTGGTCTCTGCTTTGAAGAAAGAAAAACTTTACAACAGATGGTGCCATGACCCGGATGGAGAAAAAGGAAACTGAATCTTGAAACTTCAAGCTCAAAGATCTCAACAAAGCCTGACTAAGTTCCAGACTGAATCTTCTGAATCCAGATTGAAAACTTCAAGCTCCAAAAAGATCTCAAAGACTGAATTTTTCCAGACGGAATCTTTCTCTGCAAATGAAAGACTTGGTGAGTTTCATTCCATTCAAAGAACCTTTGCAGACCAGTACAAAAATTGTTTTCCTCTGCGCCGTTCAGAGAAGTAGTTAACAAACAGCTGTAGAGTTTGGTTAACTAAAGATAAGCCTCTAAAGTTTGCTTTTAGAGATGAAATGTATCCTCTGTTGTTCAGGCAGGGAAGATTAACAGTTACATGTTAATATTGTGTGTATGCTCTTGCTAGAGAAGTTAGCATCAAGTGCTAATAGTTGGTATCCTTTGCTTTAGGCAGAGAAGAATTAGCTTTACGTCCTAGTTATTTCTGTTGATCCTCTGTTCTTGTCGGCAGGGAAGTTAAGTGTGGTAATTTGGAAAGTTAACAATAGTTAAGCTGTGTTAACAAGATTGTACCCTCTGTTTGTAAGACAGTAGAGAGAAGTTTTAGTGTTTTGTGATTGTGAAGTAACAAAGGAACTCACAAAATGGTTAGAAGGAATGTGAGACTATTTCCCACAACTGAAAAAGCTGGACGAGCTACACCGTTATGGACAGACTATGAGTTTAAGTCTTTGTTATCAGAGCACATGGACACAATCGTGACTGAGAAAGTCAGATTGAATTTAACAAAGAAATCTGACATTGATGCAGACAAAGTATGGTCAATTGAAGGTTGCAAGAAAGTGTTGGGTGCATGTATCAGGAAGAAAAATGTGAAAGGCATTATCTGTTGTCACAGAGAATTTAGCTTATCCATTGCACAAGAACAAGCTCTATGTATTGCTAAGTTAAACGATCAGAACAAGCAATTGCAGACTCACATGTCCTGTCTCAAGACAAAGGTGGGCCATAACAAAGCCTCAACCAAATGTGATTTAGAAGACCAACAGTCAGATGAAAGCTATCCTGATTTACAGTCTTTTGATAGAATAGAGGACAATGTCAATGCAGATGTAAATGCAGTTGAAGTGTGCGTAGCTAGACAAAAGCCTCTGGGAAAAGGTGTTAATACAGTTTCATTTGCAACCCCCATATTGCAGCCACAAGCAGTCAAAACATCTTTAGGTCCTAAAGATATTGAGAGAATTGCTGAAAGTTTGCCATCAGTGCAAAGAAATTTTTTTGAGTTTAGGAGAGAGTTGTCCAAAAAGATGCGGCCTTTACGATATGTCTCTAGCTGAAGTCACTCAGCTAATATCACAGATCTTGAGTCAGAATTCAATGATTTTGAAAGTGCTGTAAACAATTCTGAACTGCAACAAGCCAGTAAAGATGAATTGAGAGAGGAAGTTCTGAAAATGTTAAAGGACATTGTTGGACCGAAAGTGGACTGGTCAAAAATCACTAGTTTTGTACAGAAGAAGGGTGAAACTGTTTGTGAGTACACAGAACGATTCTGTCAGACCGCTGCCGCTTACAGCGGAATTGCTGACACTTCAGAGAAGGTGCTAGGTGATAATGGTCCCCTAGTTCGCGCATGGTTTCAGGGTCTTCTGTCAGAACATAAAAATGCATTGCCTTACTTAGAACTAACATGGTCCAGTAGAACCCTGCAAAACAACTTGGACAAGTTAGCTACTTGGGAAAGAGACTCTGATGTCAAGGCAAGGGTAAAAATTGCAGCAGCATCCTTTAAGGGCAACACAGAGAAACAGAAACGCAAATATCCTAGAGAAGCCAGTTGTTCTTACTGTGGCAAGCACGGACATTTTGGAAAAGAATGTAGGAAAAACAAAAAGAACTTTAAAGAAGTTAACAAGGTTACTCAGCTTCTGCTTAGCCTGCTTGATATTCTGAAGCAGCCCCTCCCCTCCTCGTTAAACTCATGGGGCAACTTGATACAGTGTTAACCATTTAGGCTGTGAGTGCTTAATTTCCCCAGTAACTCACAACAAAGATGAAAGACTTATTTTTGTTTAATAGAACAAAAGGAAAGTGACTGTCTCAGCCTTTCTTTGGGAGACATTAAGTAAGACTCACAGCCTTAAATGTTATACCACACAAATATTCCAGTCAGACCCCCATGCTTGTATTATGATGTATATTAACAGGGTACCCCCAGGATCCTCCAACTTAAATTCAAGGCTTTTTAAGACCTTTTTAATACCATTTCAAATGAAATTCAATGCCAACTTCGTACCAATTCCGACAGAACTATGAGGGGAAAATGTCAAATCTGTATACATTTTAAACCCTAAAAAATAATTATGTACAAGTAGACTATTTGAATTAAATAAAACATTTTATTTAAATTATCAGTCATATTTAATACATACGCGGCAGCGTTGTAGCGTGCACGTGTGTAGGCCAATGTTAATTTTGGCAGCCATTTTTGATTTAGTCTTACTCTTCATCTTCAGACGAAAATGCTTATTGGTCTTAGTCACATTTGAGTCATTCTGCCTTTCATAGTTTTAGTTGACGAAATGTGTTTGCATTTTTTGTCAACTTTTAGTCATTACTTTTAGTCAAACTGCAGTTACTTTAATTTTGGTAACTATTTTATATGTAGTCTTTAGACAGAAAATGTCATAATTATTCTCTCTAGGCCAATTCGATTAAGCTTATGAGAAATTAAAATTAAGCTAACAGGCTGTATTGACATTGCACTCTTTAGCAGTAGCACTTGTGCAATTCTACATATCCCTTTTCCTTAGTTCTCCAATTTTTTAGAGTGCCGTACCCCCTCTCTTCCACGACTGCAGTCACATCTTTCCATTAAGGGACAATATTTGCCCCATTTAATCGATTTTTCCATTTCATTTTTCACCTTTATAATACTTTTAAAAATAAATAATGCTTTAAATAAAACAATGTTCAATAAATATTCAATGTTAAAAAACGTTTAATATTAATACAAATATGATATTAAAATCGCCAGTAGGTGGCGGTAACTCATTGTCTTTGTCAAAGCCACAGATTTTGTTGCAAAATAGAGCAATAAGCCTGTTTAAAATTTAGTACATCACTTAATGTTACCCTTTTTTTTTTCTTTTTTTTTTTTACTGTTGTATAAAATCAATGTCACATTTGAAATCGTGTGGATAGTTGGGAAACATTGCATTCTTGCTCGCATAATGATCAACATTAAAAACACTGCTGTATATCAGCCTGCATTTTGATCGCAGATTTAGTCGCACAAACAGCGCAAGCGGCTCGTGACAGATATTCTCAAATGAAGATCGCTGAACTCCAGCTTGTCTGTGTTTTCAGATCATCCGCGCTTCTTCAACAATGTAGAGAGAGCGCGCGTGGATGGTTTTGGCCAGATACTACTGAAAAGACCGGGTAGAAAACATGCTCTTTTAACAGAAAAGCTCTGATTAGTAACCATCGTAACAGGTGCGCGCGCTTTCGCGCGTTCTTCTATGACGTGAAGCGCGAGGTGCACTCAACGTTACGCGACTAATTTTTAATAAGTCTACATTAGTAACAGCTAATTTTGTTACGGTATGAATTTAATCATAGAAAAGGCACAAAAAAAATTAAGACCTTTGTAACGAAATTCAAGACTTTGTATACCAAATTCAAGGCTTTTAAGACCTTAATTTGAGATTATCAAATTTAAGACTTTTTCAATGCTTTTAAGACCCCGCGGGTACCCTGATTAAGACTGATGTTTCACTGGAGAATGGAAATGTGCCAATTTTCTCACACACTGTACAGTGTGCACACAACAGGGACAGAATAGGACACACAGACCAGTGCGGAGCCCATGGAAGAACCGAAAGCAACAGGCTTCGGGGGTCAGCCATGTGGTGAAGATTTCCTCATAGGTTTCCCCCTCAGTAGCTTATCCCCACCTCACTGGTCCATAGGTGTCAAAACAATAAGAAATAGGGAAAGAATGAAACAACAACAGCAGACTCTAAAAATCCATACAACCCTAGTGTTTGAAGAAATACTGCTCTGTCGTCTTTTGTTTTCTTTCTTCCTCTGTGCAGATAAACACTTGATGGCTGTTCCAAAAATCCATATGCAACGACGTCTCACCTGCATATGAAGCCACAACCTCAAGAAGACAACTACACCCACTGCTGAACGAGCCAATCACAAAAGAAAAAGAAAAAATACACAACGCAGAGATACAAAACCTTCAGTCATCCATCGATATGATCAAGACTACAAGCCTGCACCATTATCTGAGTGCTGCACCTGGTTAATATGACTGAAGATAACTTTTCATGGTTCGGAAACCTGTTAGTATCAAGTGTGACTCATGCATGTTATGTTTCTGTGTCAGCATGCAATTACAGATGAACAACACAGAACATGCTTGTGCCTGTAACTTTTTCAAGTTACAAGAATGAACTTTTAAGTGTCTAAATTTGTATTTTGTGAGAGTTTTTAAGAACTCTCAAACGGGGGACTGTGGAATAACAAATTTAAAGAATCTATTTCAGATATGCTTCCTTACATAAACATCATGGTGAAGAAATTCTGATTTTAGCATTTGAGGTTTTAATTTATAGACTGAGAAAGTTTAGCAGCGGTTATGGTGATTATATCAAGAGATTCTGGCCAGTCCTGTTTCTCTAAATGAGTCAATTCCTGAGACTTGTCCTTATGCATTTCCTGACCAGTAAGCTCAATGTACAGCTGTGCTTTTGTCTCTGTTATCATGTGAAGGTATGGGTGATACCGTCAGGCTGATTGGATTAGCACACAATCTCACCTTTTGTTCTGCAAATGGCTTTCGGACCCAAATGGCTCTTGGAGCCTTATGCTGATTGAATTAGGATTGGCCAGACCCTCACAGTCTAGGGTGTTACCTTAACCTGTATACTCATTTACATGCTTTGTTTGAATTGGTCTCCACCTTCAAAAGTCCCTCGTCCTAAAATGCCTATAAGACACCATGTAAATTTATATACTTTAGATCATGTTGGAAGTACTACAGCAACGTACAGCGGAGTTCTCAATAAAGAATAACTTCCGTTGAACGCGATCCCAACTGTCTCCTGGTCTCTGCTTTGAAGAAAGAAAAACTTGACAACATTACTTTATTGGTACCCGTAGGTAAACTACTTTTACAGTCTAAGAAGCAGGACATCCATAAAACTTTGTTGACCACAACATAACATGCAACACACAAAACATTGAAACATATAAAAACAAGTAGTAAAAGAAAAAAGGAGGAACAGAGAACAGTACATGACCAGAGTGCTTTTTGTGCAAATAATTTTACCGTTTGTTTAACAGAGAGATTGCTGCTGGTACTCAATGTACATATCCTTCGTTTTGGATATGTTCAGTTGAAGATGCGACTCCTCGCACCATTGAACAAAGTCTTCAATTATTGGACCATGGCCTCTATCATTTTTATGGAGCAGACTCACTATAACGGAGTCGTCCGCATATTTAATAATATATAATGGTCCTATTTACATATTTGTTCTGACACATGTTTGTATATAGAATGAACAGAAGGGGTGTTTTGTGACAAAGCTGGACAGATGGGCTGAGCGAAGAAGGCAGGGATGGACTGGGGCTAAAAAACAGCCCTGGACTTTCTCCCAAATAGGCCCATCATCCGGCCATTCGCCCCTGTGCGACAGACACTATAGCCAGGATGTCCTGATACTATAGCCTATGCCACAATACTGTAGCCTATCAGACAAGGTATTCACAGCTAGTAACATCTCAAAACCAATGATGATTATTGGGGTTGTGTTTATTAATGAAGCCTCAGCCTTCAAATAAAAACAAAAAATGTGCAATGCCATAAAATATAAATAATGAAGTGTCACTGGCTACAGAAACCCCAAATTACACAAACTTGTAATTATAAAACATAGTTACTATTTACCAGGGGTCTCCAACCATTTTGTGGGGGCTACCTCAAGGGATACAATAATCTAGAAGGGATTTTTGTTTGTTATTGGCTACTCAAAAATATTTATTATATACATATAACATGGTGGTGCTTTTTTACTTTTCACCATCATATGCGAAATAATAAAATATCTTGATATTCTGTTTCAGACTTTTAAGCGTTCAACAATCAACAATTCCTGAAAAATTATTAAAGTAGGCCTATTTATAGATTTTTTTGTTGATTTTCTATAAACCTATTGTATGTGTTATCAAAAACAGTAGCCCAAACATTTAGTATATAAATGCAAAAATAAATTAATAAACTGCCATAACTTCTAAACAAAAACATTACTGCATAACATTTAATACATTTATACAGCATTTTTAATATGAATAGGCACATTTCTACCAAAAAAGTTTGTTTTACTACAGTTTTACTACAGTTAATTCATAAGTTGTTGAGTGAAATGTCTTCTGACTGGTTTGTTCTTGGAACAATGTTTCGCCTGTTTTTTGCGTTAATATGTTGAGAATATCAGCGCTGTTTCATCTGGCTTTTAACAAGCTTAAATCACAATGTCATCAGTGGGTTTATAATAGAGATAGAGAATTCTGCGCTGAATTGAAATGCTTCTCAGTGGATCGCGCAGCTCGGTGTAATGTTCGCGTGATCGAGATCAGCCCGCAGCTGCTTTGATAGAGCTGAGCTGATAATGCTCTGCGCTGCTCAGATCAAACAAGTTTTGTTCCGCTTTTTGAGCGTTTGCCATTTGATGTTTCTCATACGAGTATAATAAATACTTATTTATATGCTTCTATCTAACGTCTTTGCTGTTGGTTTCTTTCTCCTCTTCCACTTCTTCTTCTCCTTACTTTGCGGCCACGGCCAGTGCTCCTGGAGTACCGGCCGTTCTGTGATTCTCCAGATCACACAGATGGCCAGTCCGCCCCTGGAAGAAGGTAATGTGGAGATGAACATCTGGAGGTGAGTGGACTGAAGATACACATCACTGGTCATCTCCAATCCATAAACACAACCAGAACCGTATGACTGGATCATTCACTGAATCTAGGACTATTCTCCGCACAAATCTGGAATGTGCTTTGCTGAAGATCGAAGATTAAAACTTTATTTTCCAGCTCCACACTGCCTGAATTTTGGATTGCAGAATAAAAAGTTATCCAGTGTGGCAATGGATGTAAAGCTTCCATTTGTATCTACATATTCTTCTGCTGTTACATACATGAAAAATAAATATCAATGACGTTTTGATGTTGAGGATGATCTGAAGGTAGCCGTATCCACCATCATAGATTGAGCTTTTGTGCTCCGAAAAACAAGTGCACACATCCCTCTGAAGACAAAGCCTAGATGAATTTTATATACAGTAAATATAGTGGAAGTGGATGCAACATAGTTAAAATGTTGCAAAGGGATACTTCACCGATTAGCATTAAGCTTTGTATCAGTAGAAACCCGGTAGTACTTTGGAATGACTGTGCTTCCCTCCCTCATGTCCCCCTGAGACCAGAGATTTCTGTGTTGTGTGTCTGGAAAAAAACCTCTGATGACGCAAAAATCTTCATTTAGCATCATCTGAGGCTCTTTTGTCCAGAGGCGAGAGACTACAGCCAGTAGGAGGAGCTCGATCCGCATGTCTTCAACCCGCCCATAGGGGGATCTCATGATAAAACGCCGTCTTTTCAGTTCCGAGTCGACTAGTAGCCTAGCTGTATTATTCATTTCTCCCGATACTGCCCTCTGTAACCGGTAGGCGTGGCTTGGGAGTGGCCTCGTAGGGCAGTGAAGCAAGTGCATTCTGGGAGTTGTTGTCTTTCATCCACATGAGTCAAAAATACATTTTCTGGCTTTTCTCAGTCTAGATAGAAGGCACCAACTTCTAAACTAATTTCACATTTCTACTACATAAATGACCCAATTTAAATACACATTCATCTTTCCAGCGGTGAAATATCCCTTTAAAACAACTCTTTTTTTGTGCGCTTATTGTTTGTGTATAGTGTGTGTCGCGAGATCTCGACGTCTCTCCAGAGTCAAACAAACACTATCAGTGGTTTGCTTTCAGCTGTTGCAAAGAAAAGAAACTCGTTTACAGTGTGAACCATTTTAAAAATGTTTAATACAAATAAAATGTTTGTTACAACTGCATCCCTGAAGAGAAAATAATCCACATTGATCGATTTGATTTTATTGTTAATTTCCAAGCTTATTATCAGTGTACTCACCTGTTGAAATGAATACTTATTTCATTGTGACTGGTAAACTTTTGGAAAAGAAGGCCTTGGAAGACCTTAATCAGAATGAAAAAACTCTGTTTTGCTTGAATTCATTGAGGTGAAGAAGGCATTCGTGGCAGTGAATCAGATCCGTATGTCCTGAAGAGGCCAGAGAAGGACGTCTCTAATGCTGCTTTTCCACTGCATGCTACGGCTCACTTCTGGAGGTTACCACTGTGTACAACACCTAGTGCCCGGTACTTTATTTAGTACCACCTCGGTTGAGGTTCCAAGCAAGACGTACCGATACTAAAATGTGACGTGTAAACAATGTAGATCACTGATTGGTCAGAGAGTATCGTTATTGGATTTGACACAACTACAGTAGGCAACATTTGAAGTGGATCAAAAAAGTTCATTAAAGTTGTCCAAAGACAAGAAAGGGTATTGTTCAAAATTCATATATAACTTTGATGAAAGGTTTTGATCCACTTCAAATGTTGACTAAACTGTAATAAACTGCAGTGGAAAAGCAAGTAAAGTGAGCCGAGCCGTGCCATGGGTGCCTCTCACTCTTCAATTTGATGATTGCTCGTCTCATCACTCCTCCATCCTCCAGCCTGTGAACTGGAAACCGATCAAGCTCAGCCATCTTGTAGGATATCTCATCTCTCTAACCGCACCGCGAGGAGGCGAGGAGCGAGGAAAAAGGAGGCGAGGAATGAGGCGGCGAGGAGGTGAGGAACGAGGGGGCGAGGAACGAGCAAGGAGGCGAAATGGTAGTCTTCCTACCATTGTCCGGGAAGCAGACACACTCTGTCAGTTCAAAGCTAGATTAAAGACACATCTCTTTGACCTAGCATACACATAACACACTATAGACTTCTATAATCCAATGTTAGGCTGCATAGATTAGGTCAGCTGGAACCGGGAACACTTCCCATAAATCCTGATGTACTCGTTACATCATAAGAAGAATGGCATCTGCGCTAATTTTAGTGTCTTTGCTTATCCCGAGGTTTTCCCGCAGCCTGCCGGATCCAGGCCGTATCCAGATCTGATGAAGGACCTTCGCCTGGACCCGATGACAACGCAGTGCTGAAGTGCCAACTAGTCTCTCCCTATGGAGGAACCCTTTACCACTCTACAGATAAAGTGTTGTCGGGAAAATTCGTTTTGCGTACCTACCCCGAAGTGACAAAATAAAATTCTGTATCTGTGCTGGAACAATGTTTTCATATTTTCAACAAAAGATTTCATATTTAGTTTAATTTGATAGCAGATTTAATTGTTTAATGTCTGTAATTCTTTAATGTCATTCATGGCTTTAAATTTCCTATTCACTTTATTTATGGTTTAGAGCTCCACCTAGTGGCAAGTTTGACGTTGCTTTAATTCTGTAATTTTCCGGTTTTCATGTGAATCATGTGAGTGCTCCATGCAGCAGCTAAAGATGGCTCTCTTTAATCGCCATATATATCGGTAATCTTTAACCTTGCAACAGCATCGCTTGTAAGTATTTATAGTTTTACATTGATGTTCATAATACTTGCATATAAATGTGACCTGTTACATGTAAAGATATTATTAATTTTCTATCAGGCTATTGCATTAGCCACATTGTGCTTTAGCTTCGTATCACAGAATACTATATTAATGTGGATGTTGGTATGATGCTGTAATTATTGTTAATTCCAGGACGTTATTATTGAAATATGTTTATTTGTTTATTTGTAGTTTCACTCCGTACCAAAGAACATTAAACCTGTGGGCAAACGAACTTCTTGTCTTCAGAGTTGTGTGAGGGAAGGGAGTTTATCTGACTGTCAAACGTTTAAACCATGTTGAGGACAGTACAGTATCAAAATTTATAAGATAAGACCAGTACTTTGTTTAGGCTTGGTTTGTAGGGAATTACAAACCTGCGCACATATATTCAAACGCACATAACTATAGAACCAATTCTTAATGCGCATGTGAACGCCATCAGCGTTTCTCACAGATTCGCGTTTAAAGTCGTCTTAGCGGCCCCTAATTTAATAACAAATGATCGTTGCGACGGATGCGAATCAATCAAAACTAACTTTAGCTGGAAAATAACTTTATTAAAGAACCGCTATAAAGCCAAAACAATCTCTGTTACCATAAATTATACGTTTATCTCTGTAAAGCTGCTTTGAAACAATCTACATTGTTAAAAGCGCTATATAAATGAAGATGACTTGACTTGAGGAAGCGAGGAACGAGGAAGCGAGGAGACGAGGTACAAGGAGGTGAGGAACGAGGAGGCGAGGAGCAAGGAGGCGAGGAGACGAGGAACGAGGAGGCGAGGAGACGAGGTACGAGGAGGCGAGGAACGAGGAGCAAGGAGGCGAGGAAGCGAGGAGACGAGGTACGAGGAGGCGAGGAACAAGGAGCAAGGAGGCGAGGAAGCGAGGTACGAGGGGGTGAGGAACGAGGAGACGAGGAACGATGAGTTAGGAATGAGGAGCAAGGAGGCGAGGAACGAGGAGGCCACTCGCTTTTTTTCTCCTCCATGAGTGGGCTATTAAGATATTTTCAGTTAAAAGTTTAATGGTTTGAGTTTGATAAGGTTTGTTTTAACTCTTTTAAACTTTTGGTTAGTCAAGAATGAGTTTGAAATTACACGCTGTTCAGACTATTTCCTGTTTTCCTTAGAAGGCTTGTGATTGGCTTAAGAAAAATAGACGTCATTCTATGTGTCAATGCATTACTTTACGGAGAGCTTACGACCTACTAGCTATGTTCTGTCTTACAAACAAATGGTGCAACGGAATAAAGTACAGAGTTAGTTACAAACTAGATAGTAGTTACTAAGCTTCTAGTGTGGACTTTACGTTTGAATTTAAGAAAGAATCAGTAAAAGTAAAAGTTAACCTCATAAAATCTTTTAAATGTGAAAGTAAATTGATCGATTGAAAGAACTTAACAATTATAGTTACATGTTTGCTAACGAAATATACCAAATAAAAGCCATTTGTGGTGTGGCTTGTGTGTTAATGGTTAAGAGCTAGTCTAATTTCAACATGCAGTTTATAGGAGATGTTTACTAGTAGGGATGGGTACCGAAACCCGGTATAAAATGGCCCCGGGCCTGAATTTTGAAAGGCCGCTGTATCGATAAGCTCAGACCTTATCGGTTCTGCTGTTGGTACTGGAGAAATTAAGAAAATACACATACTATTTATTATTGCTATAAAGACGTTATTTTCATTTTTTTATATCTCACCAGCCATTTCTATGTACAATAATATTAAACCATTTTTCTGTGATGCATTTTTGCTATTCGCAGTCAGAGAGAGAGAGAGATCTCACGCGGAGCCACAGCGCGCACAACACGACAGCCCTGCTTAATGAGTTACGACGGAGGACAGAACTAAACATTCAAGCGTAGCCTGGTTACACTTTAGATCTGTGATATTAGTCTGATTTGATTTTATTTTAGATTTCGGCTTCCAAAGATTATAAAAAGAATATATTGAGGTAAAACCATTAAAAACTATAGCCGCATTCTGTCTAGCGCAACTTCCTTCACTTCGTACACAAAAATATGTCAAAAATGACTGGCTTGGAGATTCACTTAAACACAGTTTATGTCTTAAATTGACATAGTTATGGAAATAGTTGGGAGAAAATTTGGTGCGTCAGTCACCTATTAGATCTGCACTCGGTCTTAAAGGGGAAGCAGTCTAATAATCATGCTGACGATTGCGCCATTACTGCGAATCAAACAACAAAAAGCAAAGAGAAAATCATTCACAGCTCTTAAAAAATTAACTTCAGCTTTAAATAAGCATTAATCTATCTATGATAAACTATGCATTGTTATTTAACATTTGATTACTTTATTAGATTTCTTTTTAGACCATACTTGAACAGTAATGTTAGTAGACCTTCCTGAAATTAAAGCACCGTGTAGGCCTATATAATGTGTATCTTTGTTTTAATTGTTTATCTATTGTTTATCTTTGTTTTATTTATATATATATATATATATATATATATATATATATATATACACACTCACCTAAAGGATTATTAGGAACACATGTTCAATTTCTCATTAATGCAATTATCTAATCAACCAATCACATGGCAGTTGCTTCAATGCATTTAGGGGTGTGGTCCTGGTCAAGACAATCTCCTGAACTCCAAACTGAATGTCAGAATGGGAAAGAAAGGTGATTTAAGCAATTTTGAGCGTGGCATGTTTGTTGGTGCCAGACGGGCCGGTCTGAGTATTTCACAATCTGCTCAGTTACTGGGATTTTCACGCACAACCATATCTAGGGTTTACAAAGAATGGTGTGAAAAGGGAAAAACATCCAGTATGCGGCAGTCCTGTGGGCGAAAATGCCTTGTTGATGCTAGAGGTCAGAGGAGAATGGGCCGACTGATTCAAGCTGATAGAAGAGCAACTTTGACTGAAATAACCACTCGTTACAACCGAGGTATGCAGCAAAGCATTTGTGAAGCCACAACACGCACAACCTTGAGGCGGATGGGCTACAACAGCAGAAGACCCCACCGGGTACCACTCATCTCCACTACAAATAGGAAAAAGAGGCTACAATTTGCACGAGCTCACCAAAATTGGACAGTTGAAGACTGGAAAAATGTTGCCTGGTCTGATGAGTCTCGATTTCTGTTGAGACATTCAGATGGTAGAGTCAGAATTTGGCGTAAACAGAATGAGAACATGGATCCATCATGCCTTGTTACCACTGTGCAGGCTGGTGGTGGTGGTGTAATGGTGTGGGGGATGTTTTCTTGGCACACTTTAGGCCCCTTAGTGCCAATTGGGCATAGTTTAAATGCCACGGCCTACCTGAGCATTGTTTCTGACCATGTCCATCCCTTTATGACCACCATGTACCCATCCTCTGATGGCTACTTCCAGCAGGATAATGCACCATGTCACAAAGCTCGAATCATGTCAAATTGGTTTCTTGAACATGACAATGAGTTCACTGTACTAAAATGGCCCCCACAGTCACCAGATCTCAACCCAATAGAGCATCTTTGGGATGTGGTGGAACGGGAGCTTCGTGCCCTGGATGTGCATCCCACAAATCTCCATCAACTGCAAGATGCTATCCTATCAATATGGGCCAACATTTCTAAAGAATGCTTTGAGCACCTTGTTGAATCAATGCCACGTAGAATTAAGGCAGTTCTGGAGGCGAAAGGGGGTCAAACACAGTATTAGTATGGAGTTCCTAATAATCCTTTAGGTGAGTGTATGTATATATATATATATATATATATATATATATATATATATATATATATATATATATATATATATATATATTTATTAAACAAAAAGAACCGATAAGAATACCGTTAAAGTACCAGATCGATAAGCAGTCTCGGTAAAGTAGTAATACCATTAAAACCTTAACGATACCCATCTGTATTTACTAGCCTTGGTCTTTAAATGACATTAACATTAATTTGTGTGCAGCCTACATTACAATAACTGTCCTGGTTGAAGTGTAGCCTTAATGCATGGGACACGTCGTATATTATTGGGAAACCCGCCACAGCAATTATCTGCTTGGAAATGGGAACTAATGTTTGGCTGGAACCAATGTTTACAGGACTGCGTTTCTGGAATCCTCTCAAGCGAAGTCTTCTACATTCCCATTGGTTGCCGTCAAACCGCTTCAAAGCTCATTACCATAAAGTTGACCTGACTTCATCTCTTCTTGATGCCTACATCGACTTGCATTGAAGATGAATGACTTCCGGCCCTTGCCCTCTCCAGCTCTTGCTAGCTGGCCTCTGTTACACTAGCATGAGCGTCCGTCACTCAGACTGACCTCAACGGGTGCTTCTCAGTCCTCAGCACTAAACACACACATGTGCTGAGCCGTGCCTGAATCCAGCTCTTCCAGCGGGCCTGAGCCGTCGCACCGGTCACACGGACTCTGGGGTCATGGTTCAGATCATCTAGTGTAAGTAGATGGTCACCTCAGCAGCCGGAGATCCTGTTTATCCTAAAGATTATCCTTGGTACACATCTAAGCCATCAGAGGCCTTCTTCTTCATGATGATATAGGGACAGAACCAGGTCAGCCTGAAAAGCATGCTATTGGTCTTAAGCCGAGTTCACATTGCATGATTTTCAAACAGGAAGAATCGCCGACAACTGTATGCTCCTCAAACTACATTTCACAACCAAACACATACGAGAAGTGCTAAGGAAATATCGCGAGATCAAGTTCTCGCGTGAGGCTAAATTGTTCTTACATCCGGCTCAGTTCTGGCCCACATTCTTCTGGCTGCATGGAGTGACTCAACCCGAGTGTGGCTGGCAATAGTGTACATATCCGTCTGGACCAGCTATGGCACATGTGGCTCAGTTCTGGCAACTCACACTAAAACCGGCTTACTGTGTGTGGGACAGATACGGCCCATATGACCTTTGCCACTGCCAGAACTATGAGCCATAGTTGGCCCAGATGAGGCCTGGATATGTATGCTATCTGGGAAGACGCTTACCATTCACACTGTCTGTGCGTTGAAAAGGAGAAAAAGAAAGGATTGCAATGTCTTGCTGTTGCAGCTGGTTAAGCAGATGTTTGTGCTTTGTTGCTGTTTGATATAATTGTAGATATATCTTATTAAAATACTGATATTCTGGTCAATAACTCCTCCCCAAACTTTCCGCTGGCCTGTATCTTGCTCTCTCATTGGCTGTAGGTCTTCGCCGATGTCATTTTCAGTCAGAACATGCATGCACAACAATCCCCATTCACACAGATCCTCAAAAAAAAAACACTGAAAACCTGCATTCTGTCATTAGATGGCGATGAAAAACCTGCACTTTGAAACTCGTTTTCAAAATTTAGTGTTTTCAGGCACTCAAAACACTAATGTCATGTAAATGAACGGCCAAAACGCATACAAAGTTTTCCGGTTTTAGCTTAAAGCGGTGTCGTGTAAACAGCTCCTCAGATCACGTCCTAATTCACTCCCTTGAACGAGCACCGATGTGCCTCAGATTCCGGGATTTGTCGGCTATTTCACAAAACTGTAGGCGAGTGAAAATCGGGGCTAAAATCGTGCAGTGTGAACTCAGCATTACTGTGAGCAGGTCATCCATGTACAGTAAATGCAAATCAAATTGAATCAAAATGGTGATGAATGCAGGACTTCGCCAATGATTTCGCCTGATTAAAGAGGACCTATCATGCTCTTGCACACAAATGTCTTGATGTTTTCAGGCTCTACTAGAGCAGGTTTTCCTGCTTGAATGTTGATTATTCTCCTCATATTCTCCATTGTTGCGGCTCCTCTCTTCCCAGTCTGTCAGTAACGCTCTGTTTACTTCCTGTCTCTATGAAGCCCCTCCTTCTGAAAAGCACACTGTACTCTGATTGGTCGGCTGGATCAGTGTGTTGTGATTGGTCGAGCGCTTCGAGTGTGTTTGGGAAATGTCCCGCCCCTTACCATAACCGCCAGTTTAACACACTACTAACTCACTCAACCAGGCCCCGCCCCTTTATTCTGTGTATGAATTATGAGGAATATTGTGACGTGTTCATTCCCGGAAGAAACTCAAGACTACAATGGAGGCGTTTCAGGGAGTTCAGAAACACTGACCTTACATTTTCTTCTTAGTCAAACATTCATCACACTCAGATGCGCATCACAACACAAGACGTAAAAACCAAAGGACACCATTCCATAGTTTCAGCATTTCATGTTTTAATTTTGCATGTTTAATTCTTCATTCCAGCTGCACTCCAAAATCTACAATATTCAGAAAACGTGCACAAAAAGGTTTTAGGTTTTCCTTCCTCCTGCGAGAAAATAAAATAAAATAGAAAAAAATAAAATAAAATAGAAAACATAACTATTACTCAAGCAGAGTAGAGAGGAAACTAGTGTTAAATCTAGAAAGTTCCTTCTAGTCATGTAATTGATCAGTAACTCAGTCGCATCATCATCATCATCATATAAAGGTCAATTGGGAATCCTCCAGTCTGGGCTCCAAACCACAGGGTTAAAAAAAATATTCTCTCTAAAAGAAATATTCTCAACTCATTATTATAGCAGTAAATGTCATGTGTGCAGAAACTGCAGCATCTCCCAACCCTCCCTCGAACAAAACCTCCAACTTCAGGATAAAGAAGAAAAAAAACACAAATATTGAGGAATGACAAATATTCAATGTCAAAAAAAAAGAAAGAAAAAAAAACCCAGAAGACACCTGATGCAGAAAGCAGAGCTTATCCTCTGACTCACGTCTAGGACTTTAAAATCCGTAACTTCCTAGAGTTAAATTAAAATAAATAAATGTCCGATACAGGGAAAAAACGGTCAATCTATCATTTTGTAGTTGCTCTCTTTTTTATTTTTTCTGTTTTTATAAGAAAAATCTGAGATAACAAAAACATATTAATGCGTTTTTTCAGATTTTTCCCACTTTCTCCTCTGTCGCTTCCGTATGGTAATGTTCAACTGACAAAAATACGCAAAGAAAAGAGACATTAAAAACTGTACGCAAAGGGATTTTTAAAAACATTTTCATGAAATAAATAAATAAAACACTTGTGTGTGTGTGTGTGTATATATCCATGAAGCATAGCTGGGGTGGGTGAAAGGAAAGGATGGGTTGAAAATACTTGGTTTCCTTTTTGCACTTAGAGAGCGTAAATGTGATGGAGGAGGAGAAAAGGGTGTGAGAGAGAGAGAGAGAGAGAGAGAGAGAGAGAGAGAGAGAGAGAGAGAGAGAGAGAGAGAGAGAGAGAGAGAGAGAGAGAGAGAGAGAGAGAGAGAGAGAGAGAGAGAGAGAGAGAGAGAGAGAGAGAGAGAGAGAGAGAGAGAGAGAGAGAGAGAGACATCAGTTCGCAGCCATCCCTGTCGCCTCGGACGAGAGTCTGCAAGAGCGAGAGAACACAGATGTCAATCACGTGTCAGATGAACCTCACTAGCCGCGTTTCCATTACAGATTTGCGCTAAACTTTCGCCATATTTTCTAAATGTCGATAAAAAACGATTGTGAAATGACGCCGTTTCCATTAGCCGATGTTATGCGACTGAAGCGTAAATGTTTTTCTGCTAGGGTTGGGCGGTATTACGGTAATATCGGATACCGCGGGATCTTAAAATAGCACCGGTATCAGTTTCAATACCGTCATTACCGGCACTTATATAGCCTATAATATATATAATTTATTTATTGCCTAAAAAATGCTTATGTGTGGTTGCAGTTTGCCAATATTTCTGGTTCCAACCGAATGAGAAGGGAGAGGCGGTAAATACGAGAGATGTAAACACCTCTAACCTAATGTCGCATCTCCGAAACAACCGCCCACTCAGTGCTGCCAGGATGCATTTTGTTCTCGAGTTCGTTAAATAAGCGCATTAAGTTTCGTATTTGTTAAAATATTATAATGTTATTTTTTCCATCTTTGTTGATTATGAAAAGTGAACGGCACAAATAAGATGGGATGCATCGGGAGTCAGACGATTTGACCACTTCAATAAATTTCATTTTGTATCTTTAAAACGAATTTCGTTTTGTATATATTGTTTCTTAATTTTAATAAATTTTTCATCAACCAATTGCCTGGATTTAATATAATCATGACATGCCGCGGTCACTTGCATTGAAATCTCATAAATTAACCGAAACTCAGCGTAGGCTATGCCTCACAGACATGACAAATATATATAAATAAAGCTTGAAATTTATTTAAACGAAACAATTCAAAACGAAAGAAATAGGCTACTCACTGATTAGGCTGAGTAATCCATGATGTGCATTTCTCTCTAGGCACGTTCATACGGAGATGCGATCGTCAATTTCATTAAACGAAACCATTCAAAACGAAAATAAATAGACTAGCCTACTCTCTGTAATCCATGATGTGCATTTCTCTCTATAGGCGCGTTCACTACAGAGATGCCGATCGTCAACTTCCATCTTTGCAGAAAAGTTTTATTAATAAAAATCAATGGACACGCGTCACCGGATTACAAAGGCACTTCTTGCTTGTTGCACGCACACAGATATTATGTTGAATAATGGTGGGCTCCGGCTCATAATAACAGTTAATGCCGTCGGCCTGACTCAGACACAACGTGCACGGGTTGGGCTTGATTTTTTTTATTTTTGCCCGATCTGGCATTCAGTTTCTGAACGGTGTAGGCACAAGCCAACAGTTTGGTGACGCCGTCTGAGCCCATTGAGTCATAATTTTTAATTAGTCACGGTAATACCGTTTACCCCGGTAAAATAGGGAGGAGGTTTGACGGTATCAAAATTCGAATACCGCCCAAGCCTATTTTCTGCGTGATCAGAAATCATGGTCGATGGCGACAGATGTTGCCAGGTTTACACATCTCAGCCGTCGCACTGGCCATTAGTGATGGAAGGAGACGCATGCGTGCGATTCAGCATTAATGACAGGACAGACTCTTATACTGGGAGTTTCTGGGTGTTTCTCCCTCAGACCTGCTTCAAGCTCGTGATTGGGGCGTTTCCTTGTGGTTTAGAATCCAGAATTGCTGTAATTCTTTTGTCTTTTATGAGTTTAATAGAGAACTGTCTCGTCTTCTCTTTAAACACTAGGGGTGTGAACCGACACTGGTCTCACGGTTCGATTGCGATGATCATGTCATCGATTCAGTTCAATTTGATATCGCGATGAACCGCATCCTTAAAAGCAGTGTATTATATGACCATTAAAGATGCGCGCATCAACCGTCGCCGAATCCGCTGTTGAAGGTGACGATCATCCATTTATAATCACGCGTAACACAGAATAACTGTAATTTGACCATCGGGTGCGGAACTTAAATCAGAGAAAATGATTGGGGCGGGTGGATGATTTATTTCTGGCTGTGGATTTGGGTGACGTTGGAGCTCATCCGCTGTCTCTAAAGCAGTCAGACTCTGCCAGGTGTTAACGGCTAACGTGGTTTATCAAATTAGTGGCATTACCTCCTGCATATTCTATGTGTGCGTGACATGAGCGCACACAGCGTGTCTTCTGCAGGTCGTGCTTAACAGGTTGTTCATAAAAGCCGAAATGTGCCCAGATGTGCCCAGATGTGGGCCTTTAAAGTAGTTGGAGCATTTTTCATTTTCTCTCACTCGCGTCTCTCCTCCCTCTGCCACTGTATGCTACCGTACACCACAAATGACGTCAGAAGAGCGTCAGTACATTATAATCGGTTATGGTCTATTACTGAACCGATACCGAATCGTCCTCGTCTGCATCGTAGACACGATTAATTTCGACTCCCCTACCAAACATGCCGCATTATCTACGTCAGGTGACTGTTAGTGCGCAAAAACTGTTTCCATTGCAGTTTAGCGAAATATTACTTTTTCGAATTGCCAGAAAAACCCCCTCATGTGTGTTTACAAACTTCTTTGCGATAAATGGGAGTTTTTGTGAAATTGACACGTTTCCATTGGGCGTATTTACACTCGCAATTTCAATCCCGCAGTTTGCAGGGTAATGTGGAGTACGGTAAAGCTGCTGATGTGGAGTACGGTAAAGCTGCTGATGTGGGACACACAGGTGAGGGTGATGCGTTACCGTGCGTTGATCAGGTACTCGGCCAGGCTGATGCTGGCGGGCGAGCCGGTGATGGTCACCTGACGGTCCGTCGAGCCCTCCACGGGGTTGGCGATCTTGATCTGTGCCCCGGACATCTGGCGAATCTCGTTGATCTTGGCACCTTGACGGCCGATGATGCAGCCAATCAACTGTCACAATCAACCAAGACATTACAACTAACAATTCACAAAGCAGTGCTCAATGATGCGTGCTTACAACACTTGAGTCGCATCTAGGGTTGGGAATCGAATACTTATCGATTAATGTGTGTGTGTTTCAATATGACTTTAAACCGTTGAAGCGCGAGAGAGTGTGTTCACGTGCATCAGTATACTGGATCAGCTCTTAAAGTGACAGCACTGATATTCCTGCCGTCTCTATAACAGAGAAAACTCACTCGTTCTTCACTTAGTAACTTGTGTAACTATACTTGTAATGTATATTTTATTTATAAAGTGCAGTGTTATCTTACATTTGATTAGTTTCTGAACTTGAAAATATTAAAACACTGTTTTAATCGTGTCTTTGTTCAGTTGTGTCTATTTGTGTTAACTTGTCTTTAATAATGCTTGACGTTTATATTAGTTGGGCTAGTTGTTCTTCTGTGGTGTTTTTAACCGCAGGCTAGCGTTCTGCAAGTGTTCTTTAGCCTGATGAGTTCTGCTCATCATATTCAGTGTCTTATTGCAGAACATTTAATAGCAGCTGAATATCGGTTTATTGACCTCATCGGGTAAAATCAATAAATCAGAATCGAAATCATTAAATTTCAAACGATACCCAACCCTAGTGGTGTAATCTTGTCTAATCTTTCAGACGTGTGTGTCAACACACACACTTAGAAGCAGCGTCAGTGAACTCACATCGTTTGGAATGGTCAGTTCGTGAGAGCCTGTCTGCGCAGACGCGTCCATACCGGCTGCAGGAGAGAAACACACACTCAGTGACCGGCTTACACGTGTGTGTGTGTGTGTGTGTGTGTGTGTGTGTGTGTGTGTATACCTGTGAAGCCCTGGCTGCTGGGGGCCAGAGGAGGTGTGTGTGTGTGTGTGTGTGTGTGTGTGTGCACCTGTGAAGCCCTGGCTGCTGGGGGCCAGAGGTGGTGTGTGTGTGTGTGTGTGTGTGTGTGTACCTGTGAAGCCCTGGCTGCTGGGGGCCAGAGGTGGTGTGTGTGTGTGTGTGTGTGTGTGTACCTGTGAAGCCCTGGCTGCTGGGGGCCAGAGGTGGTGTGTGTGTGTGTGTGTACCTGTGAAGCCCTGGCTGCTGGGGGCCAGAGGTGGTGTGTGTGTGTGTGTGTGTGTGTGTGTGTGTGTGTGTGTGTGTGTGTGTGTGTGTGTGTGTGTGTGTGTGCCCTTGTTTATATTACATTGTGGGGACCAAATGTCCCCATAAGAATAGTAAAACCTGAGATCACCTACATTGTGGGGACCAGCCAGCGGTCCCCACTTTTCAAAAGGCTTATAAATCACACAGGATGAGATGTTTTGAGAAAGTAAAAATGCAGAATGTTTCCTGTGATGGGTAGGTTTAGGGTTAGGGTTAGTGTAAGGGGATAGAATATACAGTTTGTACGGTATAAAAACCATTACGTCTATGGAGAGTCCCCACAAAGATAGCGAACCAGACATGTGTGTGTGTGTGTGTGTGTGTGTGTACCTGTGAAGCCCTGGCTGCTGGGGGCTAGAGGAGGTGTGTGTGTGTGTGTGTGTGTGTGTACCTGTGAAGCCCTGGCTGCTGGGGGCCAGAGGTGGTGTGTGTGTGTGTGTGTGTGTGTGTGTGTGCACCTGTGAAGCCCTGGCTGCTGGGGGCCAGAGGAGGTGTGTGTGTGTGTGTGTGTGTGTGTGTGTGTGTGTGTGTGCACCTGTGAAGCCCTGGCTGCTGGGGGCCAGAGGTGGTGTGTGTGTGTGTGTGTGTGTGTGTGTGTGTGTGTGTGTGTGTGTGTACCTGTGAAGCCCTGGCTGCTGGGGGCCAGAGGTGGTGTGTGTGTACCTGTGAAGCCCTGGCTGCTGGGGGCCAGAGGTGGGGTGTGTGTGTGTGTGTGTGTGTACCTGTGAAGCCCTGGCTGCTGGGGGCCAGAGGTGGTGTGTGTGTGTGTGTGTGTGTGTGTGTGTGTGTGTGTGTGTGTGTGTGTGTGTGTGTGTGTGTGTGTGTGTGAAGCCCTGGCTGCTGGGGGCCAGAGGTGGTGTGTGTGTGTGTGTGTGTGTGTACCTGTGAAGCCCTGGCTGCTGGGGGCCAGAGGTGGTGTGTGTGTGTGTGTGTGTGTGTGTGTGTGTGTGTGTGTGTGTGTGTGTGTGTGTGTACCTGTGAAGCCCTGGCTGCTGGGGGCCAGAGGTGGTGTGTGTGTGTGTGTGTGTGTGTGTGTGTGTGTGTGTGTGTGTGTGTGTGTGTGTGTGTGTGTGTGTGTGTGTGTGTGTACCTGTGAAGCCCTGGCTGCTGGGGGCCAGAGGTGGTGTGTGTGTGTGTGTGTGTGTACCTGTGAAGCCCTGGCTGCTGGGGGCCAGAGGAGGTGTGTGTGTGCGTGTGTGTCTGTGCGCACCTGTGAAGCCCTGGCTGCTGGGGGCCAGAGGAGGGGTGTGTGTGTGTGTGCGCACCTGTGAAGCCCTGGCTGCAGGGGGCCAGAGGAGGGGTGTGTGTGTGTGTGCGCACCTGTGAAGCCCTGGCTGCTGGGGGCCAGAGGAGGTGTGTGTGTGTGTGTGTGCACCTGTGAAGCCCTGGCTGCTGGGGGCCAGAGGTGGTGTGTGTGTGTGTGTGTGTGTGTGTGTACCTGTGAAGCCCTGGCTGCTGGGGGCCAGAGGTGGTGTGTGTGTGTGTGTGTGTGTGTGTGTGTGTGTGTGTGTGTGTGTGTACCTGTGAAGCCCTGGCTGCTGGGGGCCAGAGGTGGTGTGTGTGTGTGTGTGTGTGTGTGTGTGTGTGTGTGTGTGTGTGTGTGTGTACCTGTGAAGCCCTGGCTGCTGGGGGCCAGAGGTGGTGTGTGTGTGTGTGTGTGTGTGTGTGTGTGTGTGTGTGTGTGTGTGTGTGTGTGTGTGTGTGTGTGTACCTGTGAAGCCCTGGCTGCTGGGGGCCAGTGGGAACGGGCTCTGCTGCATGGCCAACTGGTGGAGTTTGGTGAGCTGTGAACACAGAGAACAGCATCACAACAGGCCCAACTCTGAGCAGAGGATTGTGGGAGAGCAAAGAGCGCCTCTTACATCAGGCTGAGGAATGGCATGTTGTCCCTGCACCGCGTATGCCTGCAAAACACGGGTTTCAGATCAATCACACACACACATACAGAGATGCTACAGTGACATCACGACGCTCACCTGTCCTCCTGCAAAGATGACAGGCGATCCTGAGGGTTTGGGTCGGTACGGGATGGTCACGCCTTTGGGAGGCGACTGCAACGAGAAGAGGAACAGAACGATCAAAACATGTGGTTTCTGTGCATGGGTTGCTGATTGGATGCTGAGATGTGGGCGGGGCTTAAACACATGACATGACTGGAGAAGTCCTGCATACGCCACAGACCCACACGTCACTGGAAGATCCAGCTATGACATGTTGATTAAACATCACTAGGGCTGGCAAAATTAACATTTAGAATATTCGAATTAAATAAAAACGAGCATTCAAATGTTTAGTGTGTGAAGAGGCGCGCGAGACATGACGTCACTGACACGGTGTTTCTGTTACCAGTACAGCAGGTGCGGCTGCGTTGCTAATGTGGAGAAATGAGGAAAACTCTCAGTCGGAGGCAATAATCGTGCAACAACACACGTGACCAAACCTGCACATCGGTCAGAGCTGAGTGTGTGTGTGTGTGTGTGTGTGTGTGTTCATCAGCTGAAACACGGTCAACTCTCGCTCAGATCAAGAGCGTCTGGTGTTGATGATGATCTAGATGTAGATGTAGTGAGTGTTTCTGAACACCAGGTTGCTGTTGTGTGTTGATGTAGTTCATTACGCTGTGTGTTGATGTAGTTCATTACGCTGTGTGTTGAAGTGTGTGTTCTCAGGTTGCTGATGCACAGTTTTATGCACTACTGTAACCTAATGCTCCTTACACACACATTAAGAAATTAGGCTGTATTTGATTTCAATTGTTTCAAAAGGTAATGCACTTTAAAAAGTGAATGTCATTTTAACAAAAGATGCGATGCGTGATCTGGTGTGTGTTTGCAGCTCGCGCTCGCGTACGCCTCCAGCACTGCTCCGCCCTCAGCGTACCTCCAGCATGACCACACAGATCTGCTTCACACACTCGATGATGGACAGCGGGGTCCCGGCGATGGTGATGGCTCTCTCGGTGGAGTTGGGCAGCATGTCTCCAGCCACCTGTACCTGAGCTCCTGTCGACTGAACACACACACACACACAGTCACTATATACATATACAGATCAAGATTCAGCAGGGCTCAGTGCTGAGGATCGGGTCAGCGGTTCAAATGTTTGTCAAAACCAGTGAAATATCAATTATTTAATCCAATTTTGATACAACAAAAACTAGCAGCCTAATTAATGTGAATTTAAAACATTAAAGACAAGTAAGCAGTCAGTAACAAAACTGAACAAGAAATAATCGAATTACAAATAGGACAAATAAATACAATAGAACAAAGAAAGGCTACAAATGAACTAAGCAGTGTTTAGAGTTCTTCAGGCAGATCTAACAGGCACAAACATTTGAATAAAGTAATCAAATGTGGAAAAAAGCATATTCATTACTGTATAAATTATATATAGATGGATATTTGTAAAGTTAAAAAGGCCTATTTAGTCAAGAGCAGTGAGTATTTCTTTGTCCTTTGTGTGATTAACATTAAAACACAGCATCGGGTTTATTAGCCTGCTGCCCCTTTAAGACCGAGCGCACGGACCGCATCTGAACATGCTACTGTTCACTTGAGATATAACCGACTTTGTTTACTAGGATACTCGCCAAGACGGGCGTTTTTACATAATTTTGTGTGAATTCGTCCGTACAAGCGCAAGATGTGAAAGACAATGGCTGCCTAGTTTTATTTTCTTTGCCATTGACATCCGACTGAACTACAAACTTTCCACTGACGTCTGTTTAAAGGGATGTGCTCGACCAGCTCATGCGTCTGTGCCGCTGCGTGCTCAATCCACTGCTGTTCTCTCATCAGCTCGCGCACCACAGCTGTGTGTTACTGTACACACGCTGCCTGGTACTGTACACACGCTGCCTGGTACTGTACACACGCTGCCTGGTACTGTACACACGCTGCCTGGTAGGCCTATCGGTTGCTGGTATCGGAGCATTTGAGAGTACGAGTACATGAGCTCGGTATCGGTGCTTCCCTATTTTTAATAATTCAAGCACTTTTCAAGTACCTCTTCAAAAATATGGCTGTTTTCAAGGGTTTTCCAGGACTTAAACTTCAAAAAGTCAAATTCAAGCACTTCAAGCAAGAACCCTGCACTCATTATGGGTCTCATGATATTATGGGGTGTCTGCTCACCTCCCTGATCTCCTTGATCATTATGGGCATTATGGGTATTATGGGGTGTCTGCTCACCTCCCTGATCTCCTTGATCATTATGGGCATTATGGGTATTATGGGGTGTCTGCTCACCTCCCTGATCTCCTTGATCATTATGGGCATTATGGGTATTATGGGGTGTCTGCTCACCTCCCTGATCTCCTTGATCATTATGGGCATTATGGGTATTATGGGGTGTCTGCTCACCTCCCTGATCTCCTTGATCATTATGGGCATTATGGGTATTATGGGGTGTCTGCTCACCTCCCTGATCTCCTTGATCTTGCAGCCGCCCTTGCCGATGAGCGAGCCGCACTGGCTGGCCGGCACCACGATCCGCAGCGTCACCGGGGGCTTGGAGGTGGCCGTGCTGTTGGACATGGAGCTGCTGATGTCCTGGAACACACACACACACACATCAGCACAGACTCTCTCTCACACACACACACACACACACACACACACACACACATCAGCACAGACTCTCTCACTCACACACACACACACATCAGCACAGACTCTCTCACTCACACACACACACACATCAGCACAGACTCTCTCACACACACACACACGTGTGGAGCGAGCCGTACCTCCTCCAGCTTCTCGATGATCATGGAGAAGGCCTTGAAGATGGCGGTGGTAGGGCCGGCGAGCGTGATGATGCGTTCGGGACAGTTCCCCTCAGAGATGTTGATCCGCGCACCGCTCTGCACACACACACACACAAGATCTAACGCTAGCTAGCTGATATAATAAGGAATGCCTGCAGACGTGTTAGTCGTTACACTATGGCATGATCAAATCCTCGTTTAATATTGGCCAAACTACATTTATTCAAATGTCCACGTAACCTTTAATATTCGGCCACTTCTGTACGACAGAAACGCATCAGCCGCTGCAATCGCACAAAACAGTGCATATATTTAACTGTCTCGCAGCCTTTGTGCCTTCACAGTAGCACTATACTATTATGACTGTATGGTTTATGATTGATTACGACTGTAAATGGTGTTGTGTGTATGTGGCGTAGTCTCAGTGATGCGTCTGTGGAGCGGTTACTCCGCACGGGTTACTCCACACTCGAGGAGCTGCTCTAATGGAGAAGTGGACTTCAGTGGAGGACCGCTCTATCAGCACATCATCACACAGCAGCAGATCTCACCTCCTCTCGCATCTTCTTCACCGATTCACCTTTCTGCAACACACACACACACATCAATGATAAACAGGTTAAACCAGTACTAGCTGTGGTCGGCCACTAGGTGGCGCTGCACCAACACAATAAAGCAAGGCAGTTTGATTATAAACTTGGAATTATGTTGTTTAACTGAACATCAAAATATTAGGCATGACAGTAAACATGAGTGTGTGTGTTCCTGTGGTGTGTGTAAGTGACCTGTAATCACAGCACACACACACGTGACCTGAACCACCTCTCCTCATGTGTGCTCAGCCTGAGATGCAGGATATTGACGCTCGCTCCACAAGCAGGAGATCTCGTTCTCCACACGCCTATGACTGATGAACACGCTCATGACTGAAGGCCCAGACGACGGCCTAGCCTGACTAGCACTTGCCCAAAAACTGATTACTTTATTATTTTTTAATAATTATTAATCTTGTGAAATAATTTTTCGTATAATTGTATTATTAGGCTTTTAATTAAATAAATTACTGAATCTGAAAAAATAAAAATAATAATAAGTCAAGCCAATAAAATAACCACACTATTAATTAAAGTGACATGAAAATTGGACAGAAAATAGGCTCATAATAAACTAATATTAATATCAGTCTATTCTTCTTTATTCAGTACTATGCAACAGAATCAGATTTAACAGATTATTTTGCTGCCGATGATGAAAACAGAGTATAGTCCTGGAGATGATATCATCATCAGAGCATGTGAGCAGATCGGGTGCACCCCTAGTGGCCATCCGTGATGTAAAGCGTTCTATTGGCCAGGACACGGATACAGGACCGGCTGATCCCCAGTGAAGCGTCACACTGCTCTGGTCACTTCCACACGCTACATTCAGGCGTCACAACATTATAACGCGCCTCATTAATAACAGATTTATTCTGAGGTTTGTGTTTTCACAGATTACCATACGATGCCGTTTCTTTAGGGTGTAATGTTTCGCTTTGTGCATGAATACAAACTAATGCTACATTCCCGACACACGCTCAGTGTTCAGCCAATCACAGCGCACTGGGTCAGTCGGCCAATCACAGCGCACTGGGTCAGCCGGCCAATCACAGCGCACTGGGTCAGCCGGCCAATCACAGCGCACTGGGTCAGCCGGCCAATCACAGCGCACTGGGTCAGTCGGACAATCACAGCGCACTGGGTCAGTCGGCCAATCACAGCGCACTGGGTCAGCCGGCCAATCACAGCGCACTGAGTCAGTCGGCCAATCACAGCGCACTGGGTCAGCCGGCCAATCACAGCGCACTGTGTCAGTCAGCCAATCACAGTGCACTGTGTCAGTCGGCCAATCACAGTGCACTGTGTCAGTCGGCCAATCACAGCGCACTGGGTCAGCCGGCCAATCACAGTGCACTGTGTCAGTCGGCCAATCACAGCGCACTGGGTCAGTCGGCCAATCACAGCGCACTGGGTCAGCCGGCCAATCACAGCGCACTGAACTTTCAAACACACAGGGAATAGAGATACAGTAATGCATGTGTGTGAAAGAAGAGTGTTTATAACATTAAAGCACATCAACCTATTCTTTAAACTAGCATCATATGTACGGTGGCCCAGTAGTGCACAACACACATTTGTATTCATTCATTCATTCATTCATTTCGTTACTTATTGACATGCACGGAGCTCCTCTTTAATAAAGCGGCGACTCTGGGTATTTACCCAGCGCTGTTAGAGTTCAGTGAGCCGAAGGATTTCATTTAAATCCAAATTTTGCCATCCAATATATTTGTATGAGCCCTTAATAGAGCCGTGTTGCTCGATCAGTCGTTCCTGAAGCGCGTGTGTTACGGTTCACATGCAGGATTACACCAGTGCCAGTGGACTAATGAAGCTATTTTAACAGTTTTATCATACCAGTGTTTTTCATGGACCTTTGCACATATTACTGTAGAATTAATCTCACAGCGCCGTTTCTCACAGCCACGTAAATGATGCTTAAACGCTGAAGTTTGAGCTTTACACTAAAGCTAATGGTCTGACAGTATCACTCATCTCAGACCGCTTTTACTGACCCAGACTGTTTACACTCACACAGCTTTATTAATGCGTTGGCTAACGGTTAAACATCCCAAATTTGGATTTCACTGACGGCATACAGTCCTCCGCTTTAACGAGGAGCGCTTGAGTCGTGTTGTGCACTCAGGCCACCGTACACATGACCACTCCACGTGTGTGTTATACGACTGCAATGAAGAGTGCCAGTAGTGTTCCTCAGTGGTGACTGAGACTGCTCTGACTCGACGTATTAAAGTGATTAGGAATGAAGACAGTAACGAGAGAGAGGATCTGCCGTCCTGCGGTGCGAGCGACACTCAGGCTGAGGCGATCTCCACTGATCTGACCTTACACACACACACACACACACACACAGACATCTGAAGCTCTGCTCCGTACACACACTCATATCTGAATGGATTTAAAATCTTCCAAGCTGATCAAGTGTTACACACACCTCATAGTGTTCCCAATATTCATTACCTGATCCTCAGAAACAGCACATGTTCATTCTCTTATATAGGCGGGTCTTTGTTCATTAACACAGAAAACCGCGTGTGTGTGTGTCCATGTTGAACGAGCTTCTTGTGTGTAAAACTAAAGTACCTGTACACGGAAAGACCACATGAAGAGCTTGACGTGCTCGACTAACCAAACTAACATTACTTCAGGCTAACTTCTATTAGTTCAGACATTGATATGAACTGCTTTACTCATAAAGCTCCTCCGCTGCGAGTCTCTACACCGCCGCCGCCACTGAAACGTCACATTATTAAACGTTTAGAAAATAGATTTTTGAAATTTGTAAATCGGCGGAAGACAGAATCATGATTCATGTGTGAATCTATTTTTACAACAATCCCTAATATAAAGCATCAAACACAACACACACACACCTCACAGAAGCACTGAGAACACGAGATGCGAGCGGAGGACGAGTTCAGAGATACACACGCGTGTGCGGAGATCGAGCTGAGTGAAGCTACAGGCTGTGATGAGCTCAATGCCGAACCCAGGCTGAGTGTGTGTGTGTGTTCAGGGCTGTGTGTGTGTGTGTGTGCTCAGGGCTGTGGTGTGTGTGTGTGTGCGTGAGAACACACCTTCCCGATGATGCTGCCCACTTCTTTGCCATGCATGAGCAGTCTAATGGTGAGCGTGACGTTGAGTCCTCCTTCGATCACACCAGAGTCCATGATGATCAGTGAGGCGAGCTCGGGGTCTTTGGTCACGGATGAGAAACCTGTCAGAAAACACACACACACACACACTTCATCTCATCAGCTCAATGTCAGTGTATGGAAGCATACTCACACTGAGCTTCCCAGTACACCACAGTACCTGCTAGGGTTCAATGAATCAGAGTAAACACACACTCGAGAATAAACTCTCCATTATATGGCGCTAATCTGCAGGTTTATTTTCATATGAAGCTTATTCCGAAGGCATGAATTCGTATTTACGTTAAAAACTCAACTGAGCCATACGGCTATTGGTGAAAACATGAAGATATTCTGAGTATAATGATGAATAATGATGTAACCCCGCGGATTGTTGCTATAAACACGCCATGTATCGCGTGTGGTAATGAATCAGTGCTGGAGCTGCGCTAGCATTAGCTCGAGTGTGTTTACTAGCTGCGTACCAGCGCGAGAATAACCCCACACGACCCCTCACGCGAAATACACCCGCTTCATCTGCATTTACAGCGTTTAGTTGAAGATTTATACGACACACTGCTGTGCTCAGTGTGGGAATGTCAGCAGACGTCGCGTGAGAAGTGCGCAGGCTGGCTAGCTCGAGTGCTAAGGCTAGCGCGCGGCCTGCAGGCCCGTGGCGCGCACGGAGCGCGGTAAAGCCTCACCTGACGCGCGCGCTCCGGGATGGGGAGAGGGTCCGAGGGTCCGGAGGGTGAGAGGGGAAGGTTCGGGAGGTTCGGGGGGAGTTTTGAGAGGATTCGGGGAAGAGGGAAGACACGGCTGCGTGATCGAGCTCCACTCTTACAAAGACAACAAGATGTGTCCCGATCAACCTCTCACCCACGACCTTTCTGACGTCAGCGCGCTCGGCCACGCCCCTCGCGCATGCGTACTGCTCACCGCGCGCAGTACACACTGCGACAACACACACCGACATGTTGTTTTTTTAGTGAAATATGGAATAGTTTTTCTCCGTTCTTGTTTGTTTTCCAAGTAGATTTTTAGGTGAGGTCATACGTTTACATACACCTCGCAAAATAACTGTTACCACGACAAATGTTTTTTTCCCTCAGATTTAAGGGTTGCGCTTCTTAAAGGGACAGTTCGCCCACAAATGAACATTTTGTCATCATTTACTCACCCTCAAGTTGGACCAAACCTGTACGAGTTTCTTTCTTCTGTTGAACACAAAAACAAATTTTGAAGAATGTTGGTAACCAAACAGTTGATGGCGCCAGTAGTTAATGGCTACCGTCAACTGTTTGATCAAGGAAAATGCAGTATGTGTATCGTCTTGAGGGCAAGAGCAAACAAGCCAAGAAAAATAAAAAAACATAGTTTTTTTAAAAAAAGAACAGTACAAAACAAACAAAAGTCCACCAGAAGCCAATCACATTTCAGCAGCTAACTTGACTGATTGTCATGAAATTTTACAGAACTATAGAAGCGCTTTTGCTAACTGATGGCCAGAATTAAAATGAATAATTCAGTGCCCTAAATAACGTGTTCATAAGCACATTAAAAGTGTGAAGCAAAGAGAATGACAGTAATGCCAATGGTTTTGGCATCAATGTAAATGGTTCAATAGCTTCACATAAAATAAAAATGCAAGGAAATTGGTACACTTCTAAGATTCCACGATGCATTATTCTTTGGAACTGGTTTGGCATAATGTAGAGGAAATTAATCATGCTATTCAGTTTGATTGTTATTATCACACAGATCTTCCCGGTTTATTAACCATATCCAAAAAAGGTTTAGTGCATCAAAATGTTTACTGATGTAGCTGATTAATAATATATTTCATAATATATAGTAAAGTTTGAGGAAAATATAGCGCCTTGAAAATCTCTGCAGTTCGTCAAAAATAAATAATCTATCATTTTATAGTAAGAAGCTGGCTACTTGACGAATGAAAAGCACTAATATGACACTTTATAAATACAATTTGTTAATATGTAATATAATTTTATCTCAAACAAATTAGGAAAATAAAGTGGGTTGAATCCAAAAAGAATCCGTTGAATCAGTTAAAGGAGTCATAATGTAGAAATTTCACTTTTCCACGAGAATCAATGTATGTTATGATTGCATAATGATTATACACTGGCCGGGAAGCCGATATTTAAAAGTGAAGCGTTTGTTTACCTCGGGGTTTGTAAAATAGGCCACGTGCACGCGCACGAAAAAACGAGATTTTGATTTCTTGCCCTTCTTGACGTCAAGACGGGGGGGGATATACCAAATATGGACACCGCAAACCTATGCCGCGGGAAGCCCGCCCCTCTCCCCCTCTCCCCCTCAGATTCAGTTTAGTTGACTCGAGAAAGATGGAGAAATCGAGTGCACACCTGAGATGCTCTGTGGGTGACTGCCACAAACAACATGCAAATGTGTTTTATCTACCAAAAACGGACGAAACTATCAGGGAACAGTGGATGAAATTCATTTTTAATGACGCTGTCCCAACAACTCTTTCAAGTGGCGTATCGTTAGGTGTGTGTGCTAAACATTTTACACCGGAATCTTTTACAAATTTGGGGCAGTGTCAGGCGAACTTGGCCTCGAAGCTCCGTTTGGGAAAAGGTGCCATCCCAACCATCAGGGACTTGCCAGAAATTGAAAAGGTAAGACTGTGTTTTTATTGCTCTACTGTGGTTAACAAATAGCAGCTAACTGCTAATGCGGCTATTGTATGTAACGTTACCTTCGAGGTAAACACGGGGAATGGACTCTACGAATGCTAGCCACATCTTTCCACTTTGTTTTACACTAGCAGCTACAGTAGTGACGGTACAGGAGTCCATGCTCAGTGGCTAAAACTGTTTAAATGCAAGTATGAAAACAATATACCACTAAACATTATTAGCCAAACTCATGCAAAACCAATCAACGCGCCCCTCATTTGCATTATTATAATGACAGTCCACGACAGCCAAAACATCGCATCAGATCTCGCGAGACAATAATGCCTTTAGAAATAAGGGTCTGAGGGGCTCTGTGTTGATTTTTTTTCCACTTTTCTTTTTTAGAAGTGCCTAAAATACTATAATAGAGCATTTGGGTATCCAAGGTAACACAACATTATGACTCCTTTAAGCTATAGACCATTTAAAAAAGTTAAATATACACAAATAAAATGTTGCATCTTTTTTGCATTTGATGCACAGGCGGATTAACCATATGGACAACTGGGGGCACCAAGACTCCAGGGGGCACCAACTAACCAGCGTTTTTTATTTTGTCATCTGGTGAATTTTTTCGTTTCTTCTTCTTATTGCTTCTTATTATTTTTGTATTATTATTAAATCAAATGCTTGACCAACTAACTAACAAACAAGCAATCCAAAATTCAAATTCTATAACTTTACGTGAGCACGTACTACATCTGTGCTGAGTGGGCGTGACACGCACAACGGTTACACCATGAATTCGTCTGCAGACAGCAAACAGCGCTAAAAAAACAATGATATAATGGAGAAGCGGCAGCAACTAAGTGGCAGTGCCAAACGAAAATTAAAACAAGACAAAGAAAGAATACATTTAGCTACTTTACTAAAAATATTCCACAAATATATAGTCTCTTTAGTCGCGCCGGCGCCGCCACGAGTATGAGCAGAAAGCTAGCAGCACTAACGGTAACACAAATGTTAGCTCTGCTGAACAATCAAGCAGTGCCAGTGAAGACACCGTGCACCTGATGAGCCTCAGCAACCAGAGGCCCAGTAAACACAGAACGTTCCCCTAACGTTCCCATTTGGTTAATTTTTATAACCTAAAGAGAACGTTCTCTGCAGGTTATTATTTTAATATCACTTACCATTAACAGGCAGTAGAGGGCGCTCATATTTAATATTTATAGGGTTTCCTTACAATTTTCCTGGAAGGTTTCAGGTCTTTAAGTAATTTACTACTCAACTGATGACTTGAATCAGGTATGTTGTACTTATATCATAAATTATAATATAGAAATGATAAAAATATTAAAGATTTTTCATGGTTTATTTGAAAGATTTTTACAATTACATACATTGTTGGGCCGAAATCTATTTGGCAAGACTGAACAAAACAACACTACAATTTCACTACAGAGTTTAACAGTTTTATTAAAACAAGAACAAATGGGAGGGGAGGTTTTATTTCAACAGGAACAATAAAATAAAAAACTGACTCCAGATGTGTTCCTCAGGGGACACCGACCCCAACTGCTGAATACAGGGGAACATTACTGTGCATCATTCACCTGTCACCCATCTGTGTCCTTCATGTAATGCAGCCTCCTCACAAACCAGCAAAATGAGGAACACTTGCAAAAGTAGAGACTGGATTAAAAACATAAAAATACATCTAGGTTTTGGAGAATGGATGGATGTGAAAATGGTTTAGCTCCTAAGGTTATTTGCCAGTAGTAAACAAGTAGCTACTATTGTTGTGATAAATGCACACAGAAGGACACATAGGTGTTGGGCTGACCTAGTGGATGAAGCAATTTCCAATTGACTACATGCATCAAACCTGCCTAGGTGTTTAAAAAGAAAACACAACATTAGTATCACCAGAGCCCGTCTACGGAGAGCCTGGCCACTCCCTATTAAGTCCTGTTGTACCGAATTGTGGTTGTAGTTCCACCGGAGCTCCACTGGGGGCGATCGCCCATGAGTGCAGAATGAATGGGAGTCTATGGGGCTAGACGGCTAAATGTGTCTCTTTCACCCGATTCACCCAAATCTCAGATTTGATTGGAGGTTTTGCAAGTTCAACATGGGTTATAGGTCGAAAGCTGAATGAACGAGTACTTATGTCCTTTCGATTTCTTACAGGTTGAGTTGTTGTTGCCCATAACACGCTAGCATTCTGCTAATGAACGCTGATTGGTCAGTGAAGGACTGATTACGACCAGAGATACCGCTTGATGGCATCCGAAGCGGGACCAGAAACAAACAAAACAAAAACTCGTCTAGCACGTGTGTTTACCTGTGTGTGTTTACCTGTGTCAGCTGTGTGTGTTTACCTGTGTCAGCTGTGTGTGTTTACCTGTGTCAGCTGTGTCGTGTGTTTACCTGTGTCAGCTGTGTGTGTTTACCTGTGTCAGCTGTGCTGTGTGTTTACCTGTGTCAGCTGTGTGTGTTTCCCTGTGTCAGCTGTGTGTGTTTACCTGTGTCAGCTGTGTTGTGTGTTTACCTGTGTCAGCTGTGCTGTGTGTTTACCTGTGTCAGCTGTGTGTGTTTACCTGTGTCAGCTGTGTTGTGTGTTTACCTGTGTCAGCTGTGTGTGTGTTTACCTGTGTCAGCTGTGTTGTGTGTTTACCTGTGTCAGCTGTGTTGTGTGTTTACCTGTGTCAGCTGTGTTGTGTGTTTACCTGTGTCAGCTGTGTTGTGTGTTTACCTGTGTCAGCTGTGTTGTGTGTTTACCTGTGTCAGCTGTGTGTGTTTACCTGTGTCAGCTGTGTTGTGTGTTTACCTGTGTCAGCTGTGTGTGTTTACCTGTGTCAGCTGTGTTGTGTGTTTACCTGTGTCAGCTGTGTGTGTTTACCTGTGTCAGCTGTGTTGTCGATGCCTGGAGAGAAAAGAAAGTGCAGAGCGCGAAAGCACCAGAGTGAGTGAAGGATTACCGTAAAGCAGTATCTCTGGTCGTACGATGTGTATGACGTCATTGACACTTTAAAAGACTTTTTAAAGCCAATAATTCACTCTAAAAAAAATCTAACACCCAGCAATGTGTAATTTCTTTGCATCTCCTTTCGAATACAATATTCAAATTACTAGACAAAAAATTATATCCTGAGAACAGTGGATTTTGAGGGGTACAGCGCTATAGACCTCCATTCATTCTGCACTCGTCCTGTGAGCGCCCTCATGTGGAGCCAGAGTGGAACTGCACTCGTCCTGTGAGCACCCTCATGTGGAGCCAGAGTGGAACTGCACTCGTCCTGTGAGCACCCTCATGTGGAGCCAGAGTGGAACTGCACTCGTCCTGTGAGCGCCCTCATGTGGAGCCAGAGTGGAACTGCAACCATTTCAGAAGCCGGAAGTGTACTGAGAGTGAAACGTCTCGCCTTATTAGACATTCTCTGGTATCTCTAAGGTTGTAATTTTCTAAGAGATGTACATTTATGTGGGGACATTGAAAAGTGAAAAGAACTGACCTGTGAGTTTGCTCTTTATACACTGGCAGCCAATGTATACCATGTGACCAATATAACCCAGGTTAGAGACAAAAAGGGGCAAGTGTCTGCTGGGCAAAACACAACAAAAGACCTATATGGCGACCACTTCATAGTGTACAACATCCATTCAATAGTAAATCTACCAGCAGAGGCGATGAATTTTGGCAGTCTTGATGCTTGCAGTGCATTTCCATTTGAGAGCTATCTTGCAAAGCTCAAGCGACTCATAAGGTCAGGAAAGCAGCCACTTGTTCAAGTTGATGGAGATTTCAAAGTCTTCACAGACTCAATCTGTGGTGGCCACAAAGTGTGTTTCGTATGCACATCTCACTAGAAAACAAGATGAAGAAACAGGCAAAACATTTACAATCTCACATTTAAAATAATTAACCATTTTGCACGAGTTATATTTAATTTTAAGAAAAAGAAAAACGTTTTATTCAATACATAATTTTTTCACGTTTTATTTTATTTTCTCTCAACAGATGGCGCTAGTCTGCCTTCAAAAACAATGGATTTAAAAGGCCCAGTCTCTATGTTAATCTGAAATACTGCAATAATTGAAACAATTTTTAAATTAGATTTAGAAAAAAATTATTATTATTTTCAATGGCAAAAATCGACCATGATTATTTCATAAATATGAATTGGTATCATAAAATGCTCTCAAAATACAAATCAAAACTATTATTGAACTAAAGTATATTACATTGATTTAGTTTAAGTTTCATTTTCAGGTGTCCGATCACGAACAGCACAAATGAGGAGCACCACAGGGTAAAATATGTTTGTTTGTTATTTAGTAATATAACGCAATTATTAGTAATATAACACAAGGTATCATTATATAAATGTAAATTACACTTTCCAAAAATTAAAATATATAAACTTTAATTTGTGTAATAAATCCTTACTCGCGTGCCAAGGCAGCAGCATATAAAGCTGGGGTGTGTGACACTCGCGTGCACACCTGACTCGCTTCTGCAGAGGACATCCCCTACCGCCAGTTTCTTTAGGTAAGGTTAAAGGTCTTTTTACTTAACCGTTTTATTTCAATTCAATTATTTAAAACATAAGCCCACAACGAAACAAAATAACATTAAATGTGTAGACAGGATAATAATAAAATTGAACCACAAGGAACGTCTGAGCGGATCAGTTCGTTTTTCTCAGGGTAAACGGCCACTTTCACACCAAACTCAATGAATGGTCATAAAATTGACATACTGCCTTTTTCCAGTTACTATACCACATTTACTTCTCACACAAACTAGTTTTCCGTCCTTTTTGTGCTAACCACTCGTCTGCACTGTTGAACGCCGTGGTTGCCGTTAAATACCATTATGTCTGTGTGACGTCATTTGAGCTAAAGGAGTATCAATCATATTCAGAGAATCTTTGTTGCTTATTGATAATTGGAGACCCATTAGTCTGTTGAATAACGACTATAAAATATTTGCTCAGATATTTGCCCAAAGATTCAAATTAGTATTAGATTCCATTATTGACGAAAATCAATCTGGGTTTATGAGAAACCGTCATATATGTAACAATATTAGACTTATTTTTGATCTTATTGATTATTCTGATCTTATAAAAGATGATAGCTTTATACTTTTTTTAGACTTTTTAAAAGCCTTTGATTCTGTTGAGCATCCTTTTATTTTTTATTGTTTAGAACACTTTGGGTTTGGGGCTTATTTCTGTAATGCCATGAAAACTCTTTATGCTGGGGGAAATAGTTCTGTGAAATTAAATAATGGCACTACTCAAAGATTTGATTTGGGAAGAGGAGTTAGGCAAGGCTGCCCAGTTTCTGTTTACCTTTTTCTTATTGTTGGCCAGGTGTTTTGTCACTTTATTAAATCATCCAATTTAAAAGGAATTCAAGTTGAAGAGAGAAGTGTCCTGATAAGTCAGTTGGCTGATGACACGGCTCTTTTCCTGAAAAATGTTGGTCAAATTCAGTCAGCTGTCAAGATCATTGAAATTTTTTCTAGTGCCTCGGGTCTTTGCCTTAATTTAAAAAAATGTGAATTATTTGCTTTAAAAAGTTGCCATTCCAGAACTATTTGTAATATCCCTGTAAAGGATGCACCAACTTATTTAGGTATGGTTATTACTAAAAATGAGCAGGAGAGAATCTCACAAAATTTCGACCCGGTGATTAAAAAAGTAAAGAATAGATTTAATATTTGGTTGCAGAGGGACTTGTCTCTCAAAGGGCGTGTTCTGTTGGCTAAAGCAGAAGGTATTTCTAGGCTTACTTATGTAGCTTCCTCAATACACTCGGATAATAAAATAAATAAGATAATCGATCAAATTATGCAGAATTTTTTGTGGAAAAACCGTATACACTATATTAGAAAATCTGTCATTGTTAATTCATATAAAAATGGTGGGCTTGATTATTTAGATTTTTCTATTTTAAATAACACTTTCAAAATTAACTGGCTAAAATATTTTCTAAAAAACACTGATTCTGTGTGGAATATAATTTCTAAATCGGTTTTTGACAAACTTGGTGGTCTTCCATTTTTGCTTATGTGTGATTACAGAATCGAGAAACTTCCAGTTAAACTGTCAGCTTTTCATAGGCAAGCACTTTTGGCTTGGAAGTTAATTTACAAGCATAATTTTTCTCCACATCATTATTACATCTGGAATAATGGTAATATTTTGTACAAACATAAGAGTATATTTTTGAAAACTTGGTTTGATGAGGGCATTCTTGTGGTTGGACAGTTGCTGAATTATCAGGGGTATTTAATGACTTATGATGAGTTTCTTTCTTACTTCAACTTCCCTGTTTCCCCTAAAGAATTTGCCTCTGTAATTGGTGCTATCTCTTCAGGTGTTGTCTCTTTATGTAGAGGTATTTCATACTCTAAACATATGTCTTTATTGCATCTAGCTGATACGATTTGTGGTAAAGTTTGTTTTTCGACAAGCAAAAATAATAAGGCTATACGTTCCCTTTTTCAAAAAGAGCTAGTCAGTAAACCATATGTCATTTCCTATTGGTCAAGGTTTATTGGAAATATTAATTGGAATAAGGTCTGGTTGTTGCCTAATAAATATATTATTACAAATAAGGTCAAGGAAATTTCATTTAAGATACTGCATAAATTTTACCCTGCTAAACATTTTCTATCCAAATTTAAAAAAGACATAGATGTAAATTGTTCATTTTGTTTTTTGCAACCAGAAACTGTACCTCATATTTTTTGGCACTGTCAATACACCAAAATGTTGTGGTGGGAAGTTTCTAAATTTATAAATAACAAATTGGGTTGTAATTTTCTTTTGCTTTACGAACATGTAATATTTGTTTTTTTCCCATATGAAAAGAGACTGGAAAAGGAAGCATATATTATTAATCTTTTGATTATTTTAGTTAAGTTTCATATTCATCGGTGTAAATTTACTAATCAGAAACCTTTTTTTTCTGTGCTATTGAAAGAAGTAGAAAATTATATGGTTTCCATTAAGGACAGTACAAACAAAAAAGCTGTTAAAACCTTGTATTTATTGAATACTTTTCAGATTTTGTGAAATGTCAAAGCCTTTTATTGTCTGTCTGGTCTATTTAGTGTTGTTTTCAGTCAATTTTTGTATTGTGTATTTGTGTATCTGTAACCCTGGCATTTTTATTTTTATTTATGTACTTCTTTTTTTTCTTTTCTTTTTTTTGTCTTAGTTCACGTTCTGTAACTGTTGTTCTTGCAATAAAAAAAAAAAAAAAAAAAAAAAAAAATATTCAGAGAATCTCCTTCGTGTTTTAGGGTTATGTCTGTCATGTTAACAATACTTAAAGATGCATTTACATTATTCATACAATTATCAATAATATCTTCACGCCTTTGTTTGGAAATGAACAAAGTGAAGTAAGCAAGCCTGACAGAGACAGAAAACACTCGCCCGTCATCTTATAATAAAATAATACAACACCAATAATCATTTTTCAATAATAAAAATACATCTTACTGTGATTTAAAGCAGTGGTTCTCAATCCTGGTCCCACAGCTCTGCGCATTTAATATGTCCCCTTTATCTGACACACCCAGTTCAGTTCATAGAGCTCTTTCCTAACGAGATGATGATCTGAATCAGGTGTGTTAAATGAGGGAGACATACAAACTGTGCAGAGCTGTGGGTCCAGGACCAGGACTGAAAACCACTGCTTTAAAGGCTTCTTTGGTTGTTTGGGGGGTTGTAGGTCTCATCAAAAGCATTGTTCGTTCTGGTCTGTAAAGGCTATTTTTTTGCACATATTCATTAATCAGAGCTTTTTTTAACTTTGGGAATATATACCATGAAAATGTTTCTCTTCTCTTTTTTCAGTGTCTATTCCGTCTGAGTTTTGTAAGTGATCAATCTAGCAGTCATCCTGCATTTCCTGATTTGCCATACTGGTCAGTCAATATGATCACTGAAAACTGAATGCATTTTTAACTTGTACAGACATTTGCAATACCTTGTTTACATTCTGTCATGTTTCTTCTTTTTCTCCCCTCTGCTTGTCTCAACAGCCACTAAAATACACCCCAAAGGCTCTTTTAAGAAAAAAAAAAAAAATATATATATATATATATATATATATATATCGGAACCACTTTTCAGGGAACCATGTGACTCACGAAAGATTGCCTGTTTCAAAGTGCAGTCAAGGCAATCCACAATGACAAGAACTGCAATAATGGTGGGAAAAAAAACAGGAAATAATGTTTTTGGCCATCCTGCATGAACACACACACACACACACAGCCAGAACAAGACACATTTATCATGGCCCACAATCTAACAACAATCTCCTGTATTGTCCTACACAGTAAAAAATTGCTGTAAAAAAACTGCCACATTTTGACAGTAACAGATGCATTCTGGGTGATATTTGTCGTTTTTGAGAAAGTAGCCTACAGGAATATACTGTGAATTAACAGCAATTAAAAAAAAAATTAAATCAACCGGCGATAATAGACATTAAATATCTTAAGATCTCAGCAGAGGAGGATTAAACAACTCCACTAACAGCATTACCAGCTTCACTCATTGCCAACCAGACTGACTTTATTTCTGTCAGACGTCTGCAGAAGGTCTTATTAAAACGTGACAGAGGTCATTTTATTTTCATCTGATGTCACCATGATGGTGATCAGTGTTTGCTTTAGTTGGGCTCTTGACCCTTGACTTTAATATTAGTTTTTCTCTGATTTGAGTTAAAGTCATGGTTTTAATTAATTCACTATTACACATTAGGTGTTTGCAGTTTTATATTAAGAGATATTAATTTTCAGTGGACTCGAATTAAGTGAGTTCACAGTACTATAAAGTATAAATCCTAGTTTTTAAACTCGAACTGTTTGAAGCAATCGGTTTCCCAAATGACACAAGTAACCTCCATGCTGTAAAACAGGAGAGCTGTGAATTACCAGTACATTGCTGCCGGTAGATTACCGTTATTTTACAGCGCACAGAATCACCTATTGCAAACAGGTAGGCCAAAAAGGAAAATAATATAATTCAAGCAATTGCAAGCTGTTGAATGACTGTAATTGCACAGAGCTGGTTATGTGTACACCTTTATTACTTGCTTAATTGTATTATTATTATTATCTTAATCTCTTAACAGATGGAAAAGAAAACATTTCCAGTGGTGGAATTTGCAGATGACAGTTCGGTGGAAATCATCCCGACCACATGGCTGGAGGAGACCGCTGAAGTATGCTTTTGTATTCAATTAACTTTAAAGTAACATTAACTTACGATATTAAAATCAGATTAATAAAATACAAACAAAACAAAAAAAGCATTTTTTTTTTTTTTTTTTTACAGGGAATATTCTGTTATGGACATTTCTAAACACACGGCAGCTGGTTCAAAAAAGTGCCGTGCCTGACAAACAAAAATGGAAACGGTTAGGTAACAATTAGGTAACAGGTAAAACAGGTAAAACAGGATTAAAACAGGCCTATAGACTATGTGTATTGACTGTAACTCATGAATATGTTGTTGTAAGGACCACCTGTTTGCCAAACAATAGCCTTACAATGTTGTGTAAAAATTTTCAGTTTATCTCTAAAATTACTTTATGAAATGTAATATTCTGGCAACAATCTATATTTTCCAGACTCATACACAAAAGCCTCCCAGAAATGCCGGCTTGTTGCAGAGACGTCTAATCTGGAAACGGAGGACACCTCAAATAAAAAGAGGCAGCACAAAAAGTCTGAAACTGAAATCTCCTCAGATGGTAAATGTTTAAATCACACAACAAAATAATTTTTTTTATTTTTTATTTTTTTCCGCTTTTTGACATTTACACATTCACTTTGGTACTATTTTCATATCAAAGTATTAGGTAGATTGTAGAAACCTAGCACCTGAGCTCTGTGCTCTACCAACAACCACCGCTCAGTAGCCCTGTATACTTTTTAACATTTAGAAACGTTATACTTTACAGCATTAACTGCATGCCTTTTGAACACTGGATAGATATTGCAGGGATCTTGTTGGTTAATGTTAAATGTAAATGAAAAGAAGATTATTCTTTGTTTGTGATTAAACCAAAAGTTTTTATTATGTTTTATTATTATTATAACAGTAATGTAACCATTATAAAGCATAGTTGCAGGTAAAAAAAATAAAAAAACATTTACAGAGGTTCAGTTTTGAGAAAATTAACACTTGTGAAATTGTTTGTGAGAAAAATGCACCTTCTGAAATAGTATCAAAGTGATTAAAACTGAAAAATATATAAAAAATATAAATACCAAGTCCACCGAAGAGCAAAATTGTCAATTACTGTATTTTGAGACATACTTTTTTTATACATAAAACATGCATTTTGCTACTAACTTTTATCTTTCATATTTTTTTTCTATATATTTTAGATGAGGGCAGATTTATCCCAATTCAGGGGAAAAAGTTGTCAAAACCTGTTCCACCCAAATGTAAGTCACTAATAATACATGTTATTTAGTTTTCTAAAACTCTGAAAACTCAAAGCCGCCGGCTAACGTGTCTTTTCACATTTCTGTTGTGCTTTTAGATCAGCCATTTCCCCAGACATTCCCACAAGACAAAGGTTTGCAGAATATAATACTCTCCAATTGATTGATTTATGTAACATATAAGGTATCATTCAAAATATATTTAAAGCAATATATTTCTCTCTCACCCACAGAACGACAAATGACAAGATCTCCGGATTTATTCAGTAAACATTTGAATGATATTAAACTTTTTCAATGTTTATTTACACCTGCAGCTCTATATAAAAGAAATTGTTATTTTTACAGCAGAAGAGTCATTACCAGTGACAAATACGTGTCTCCCCTCCATCAAGGTGTGGAAATCAAAATGTATTGTGTTATATTCATGTATGCAATACTTTGTAACCTATTTTGTTGTTTGTTGCCGTGTCAGATCTCCTCCTACATGAGACACAGAATTTGACTGAGGAAGCCACACAAAGTAAGCTAGTCGCAGCTCTTTGACACAAACATGCATGCGTACATAGTGTTTCCCACACAATGTTATAGGAGTCTTAGGAGTGGACCCCTCTGGGTCTGGGGGCAAAGAAGACCTTGCCCAGCCGGTACAACGTGGAGGTGATTAGACATTATGAGAAGTGTACAGTCATGCGGCCACGTCTAGATAATTAATGGCAAAAACTGCATAGACATTTAAGGAACGAAATTTGTCATGTTCATAGGTACTAAACCTATGCGCGTGAACTCGACAATCGATTACTATGGCCTTCCACCGAAAACAGGATGTAAACAAAGGTATGAGCGCTGGCTGAATTAACTTCATTTTTATTAATATCTCTAACATCTACTGCAGTCAGATCCACTCGTGTTCACTCGGAAGGAATCACTCACATTTTCTGTGCACTTGTAATGACACTTAAAGGATGTCAAGAGGCTAAAAGCAGGTTTACTACTTGCCCCATTGAAGTCAATAGGGTGCAAATTTTAAAAATAGAATATCTCGGTGTAGGCAACACCGATTTTTGTCGTTGTTCTCTGTATTGACAGCACTCCAAATTTACAAAAAAATGAGCTCAATGTTAAAATTGACCGGAGTTCTCCTTTAAGTGTCTTTTTTTTCTGATCTGTGTGTTGATTGTTTTTATACAAAGGTTAAATCATATCACTTGTGACATACAAAGAAAATAATTCATCCCTTAATATTTTATAGTAATTTTATATAAACTTTTGGTAACACTTTAGGGTCTTACTATGAACTAGTTGCTTATTAGCACTTCCAAAGGATAAGGACTCTGTAAAAATGACGCCATTTTTACTGTTTGTGTCACTGTATATACGAGTGCTGAGGAAGCGGTTTAGGATATTGGCTGTTTATTTGTACTTATAAAGCACATTTTAATACCTTATTCTGCATGACCATATTCTAAATCCCTCAATCCCCAATACTCAACTTTACTGTCTTACTAACTAAGCAGTAATTACGAATTTACTGAGGCAAAAGTTGTAATTAATAGTTAAAGGGATCGTTCACCCAAGAATGAAAATTGTAATTTACTCAAGTTGTTCCAAACCTGAATGAGTTTCTTTCTTCTGCTGAACACAAAATAAGATATTTTGAAGAATATTGGTAATCAAAACAGTTGACGGTAGCCACTGACTTCCATAGTGTGGAAAAAAAACTATATAAGTCAATGGGGTCCGTCAACTGTTTGGTTACCAACATTCTTCAGAATATCTTCATTTGTGTTCAGCAGAAGAAAGAAACTCATACATGTTTGGAACAACCTGAGGATGAGTAAATGATGAATGGTGAATATCCCTTTAATAGTGAGATTTGGACCCTAAGTGTGACCAAACTTTATATATTATTTTATGATTAAAATAATGGTAAAGCAAGATTGATCACAGAATTTTTTTTTTTTTTTAAATCCACCACACTAAGAAAAAGAATTGTGTCAGTGGGAAGTCACAAACATGATATCTGATAAAAAGTTATCACTTGCCGTGTTTGACGTGCAATATTTGCAAAAATACATGCAAATATTGTTATGTTTTTTGTCATAACAATACTTTCCTTTCAAACAAGCAAGATATGTGTTCCTCTTAAAAATGCAATGTTTTTGTAAATTTGCCTCCCATTGCACATATTTGCCTATGATTGCACATATTTGCCTTCCGTTGTTCCTTGACTCATATTACATTTCCACAGTTTTTTTCCTCATTCCAATGTTTTATTTTGTCCTCTATTTTTTTGTTTCTCTTGATAATTTCTCTTTTAGTTCGCTTATTTTTTTCTGCAATGTTCTTTATTACTATTATTAAGTTTGTCTAGGCTAGGGCGTAAAAAAAAAAAAAAAAAAAACAGTAACAGTACCTGTGTTGGCACCTGCACTTAGAGAAATGTAATGACTCAAATGTAAGAATCTATTTCTGCTTCTGGTTCTACTCTCCATCTTGCTACTGACTATGTACTAAAAATGTTAACACGGTTTTATTTTAATTAGTGGATGAAACTGTTTTTAACCCATTCTTGTTTCATTCAATGTGTCTGATCTCATGTTTTGAGTTTGCAGAGAATGGAAAATGACCGTATTCATAATTGCAAAGAAAATAAAGCTAGTTAGGTTGCATTTGAACAGGATGTTTCTTGTCATCAATCAATTGAACACCTAGTGTGTGCAGGTGTCGTGCTGTTGCAGTTCGCACCTGTTTTAATTGTGCATCCTCATATATAGCCAACTTTACCATCAAGTTCATGACTATAAAGATAAGAATGAAATGGTCTCTTCACTCTAATTGTAGCGTTTTCTGATATTTTCCCTCTCAAACGCTGAATTTACTTTTTATATATAATGCGAGGTGTTTCCGTGACTGTCCAAAGCACGTAAATATGAGGCACGCTATTGGTTGTCTGCTGATAAGCGTCTAGTTGTTAGTGGAGGCAGGGATGGTGCAATGTCTGACTATGATCTGCTAAAGATTGAACAAAACAAGAAATGATTTTAGAACCAAAACAGCCCAGATGACTTGTAAAGGACATTCTAAAAACAAATGAATAATGAACAGACATTATCTGGAACTGGTTAAGAGACCATGTAAAACTAGGTAAAACCTAAAGAAAATGTGAAGTAAATCATTTTAGAGCCAACTGCTAAAAAGAAGAAGAAAACAAAACGAAAAACTTTTATGGGCATTTTATAGTCATGTGTGTCTAGTATGAGTGTGTGTGATGGTGACTGCACTTCATGTCTTGTGTTAGTTTGGGGTAGGCCTACTATTATTTCCCGATGTTGTGGTTATAGTGTCATTAACCTCTAGAATGAGTGTTTTATCATTACAGATGGGTTAAGAGAAACGACAAAACTTTAAAGTCCCTGTAAAGTCAAAATTAAGTATGTGTTCTGAGTTTGTCACACCACAGAAAAAGGTATTATTAGCCACCCAGCCAAATTTGAATGATAAAAAAAGCCGGCAAGTACATAAAATAAGCTATCAAAATCTTGCAAAAATGAGCAGTAGTCTCTGCTCTCAAACGCTGGGGGCGTGTCCGCTGGCTGCGCTGAAACCACGCCCACTCGCGGGAAAGCTGACGAAAGCCAGCCGACGATGGCACCAGTTGTCGGCGCGACGGGAGGATGAAGGCCGAGGCGGGAGATAGTCGGTTCGGCCCCATTCACCAGTAACAGCGGATTATCAGTGAATCCCAGTTGTCTCCAACTAAAGTTTATAAAACTATCCTGTGTAAAATGATCACTACAGAGGCGTATTTTGGCGGTGATCCTCAGCTGTCCATCAAGGTGGCTCTTCAGTCTTCACAAAATTAATCCACCTCTTCTTGATGTGATCGTTTTTCGGAAATTTAAATAAGGACACCGATCTGTTTTGTACGTGATCGCATCCAGGTAGTACGCATTTCCATGACGAAGGCATAGCTAGCTAGCAAACTGTAGGCTGTAGTAACTAATAGTACTGACAGTAACTCGCGATCGGCAAACTGATGTGAATGTGCCATATTGTTAGGGGAGGGGCAGCGTCAGGGGCTCCAGTGCATCATCAAGTAGGGGCGTGTCCAGGAGCTCAGGGGCTCCAGTGCGTCATCAAGTAGGGGCGTGTCCAGGAGCTCAGGGGCTTCAGTGCGTCATCAAGCCCCCGTTTTAGCCCCGCCCAAAAAATCCAGAACACAGCAATGGTGAAAAACTGTTTAACGGTCTAACTCCACAATTCAGTACTTCACAGTTCACAGTCTTTGTAATATGTTTTATCAATACATTACATTTCTAACATTTCTAATGTGTTTAGAATTTTTTTTTAGAATTGCCTTTACAGGGACTTTAAAGAAGCTGATAATTCTGAGTCAATCTGATGAAAAGATGATGCAGAACATGGGACAAGCTTTAAATGGATTAGTTATCCAGCTCTGTCTACTACTGGTAATTATGACTAATTCTGTCATTTATGATGTTGATCTGAATTACTCTCTGGATTAGTATTTGTGTAAATGGACTGTGTTGGAAACTGCAAACAGAACTGAGAATGCTTTGACAATGATTAATGCAGAAATAAAATGAAAAAATCAGAGATGTTGTTATACAGAATAGATTACTGTTAGACATGTTAACTGCTGAGAAAGGAGGGGTGTGTAAAATGTTGGGAACATCATGTTGTTTTTACATTCCACACTGTAGTGACAACATAACTAATATCATTGAGCACATGAGAATGACCGTAAAGAGGCACCCAGAAGTGATAACTCATGGTTTGAATGGTTGACCAACCTCTATATTGGTGTTGCTGTGTCTGCCATGTGTAATTCAATGTATTTCAGATTTAGTGAAGAGAATGGTTAAAAGTACAGTTTCATATCAAATTATTCAAATGTCCAATTATGAGGATCAATTCAAAGATGTATGTCCAAAAACCACATAAATTCAATGATGACAAGACCAACGGAAGTTACAGTGAAATGTATTAATCGAGTTAAGATATGTTTTTCTATTCTGAACATCTAAACTATTCCTTATTTATACGAAGGTGACTGAGGGTCTCATTTTATGTCAGGAATGCAATAACAGTGTTTATTGATTCAGCCCGTCTTCAGATAAAATCGTACTCGGTTACTAACGTAACCTCGGTTCTCTCTAGAAGAGGGAACGAGTACTGCGTAATATCTTACGCTAGGGGAAAATCTCTTTTCCGCGAGATATTGAAGCCAAAAATTATCCTTAATTTTGAAATAATGTTAAACGCGTTGCGGCAGCACGCAGACATAGACAAGACGGCTCGCACGCCTATTGGCTGCCCTGCGGCAACTGCAGCAGCCTATCGAGAGAGGCCCCTCGTGACGTCAGATCCAATGGGGGCGCTTCGCGCCCACTGCGTCACGTCCCGCCGAAACAGGCGTGGCTTGGGGCTATAAATATAGCTCGACAGGCTGATAGAATCTGGTTTTTCATCGCCGAAGCGAACCAGAGCGTGTTGCAGGCACGGCAAAGATACGAAGTACTCGTTCCCTCTTCTAGAGAGAACCGAGGTTACGTTAGTAACCGAGTACGTTCTCTTACGAGAGGTCTCTCGTACTGCGTAATATCCTACGCTAGGGGAACACAGTGTAAAACGCTGTGCATGCTTAGATCCAACACCAAAGTCCCAAGGGCAGGTGCCCGGGGCTCATATAGTGCATGATCACCAGGGACTCGCAGAGAGTCCGGGAAAGGGGCTAGAACAGCATCATTCCCGTAAAAGTAACGTCCAATAAGGAGCAATTATATCAATAGTGTTCCACACAGTCAGGGCGAAACTCTCGGCCTGGACTGATGAATATTATGGGTCTTACACACTGCCCATAGAGTTATTTAATCGATCAGTGAGCGGCGCTCAAGCAGTTTCAGTATTCTGAGCCGATAGCATCAGGGCAGACAATACTGATTTAGACCGAAAGCAGCTTAGCCTGCAAGGCGGGAACCTCTAGGTTATAAAACCTTATAAATGTAGATGGGGAGGCCCAGCCTGCCGCCATACAGATATCCTGCAAGGCAATCCCACTAGACCAAGCCCACGACGAGGCCATACCTCTTGTGGAGTGCGCTGTGACACCTAACGGGCACTGTAGGCCCTTAGAAGTGTAAGCTAACGCTATAGCATCAACTATCCACCTGGATAGACTCTGTTTCAACGCAGCTAGTCCCTTAGAACAGTGGTTCCCAACAGGGGGGTCGCGGCCCACAAGGGGGCCTCAGCGAGCTCTGTGGGGGGTCGCGTCATATTTTGAAAAGTGTTGAGCAGTAAGCATCAAGAACGATCATATTAGATTAGCTAATGAAAAATTTGCTAATTAGCAGACCAAAAAATGGACAAATTTTTAATTCGTCCTCCACAAAAACGTCAGAGTCCCACTCATTCGCCTACAGCTGCTGGTAGCAATGACCCAGACATACTGGACCCAGGTGAGGAAACTCCCACCAAGTCTGTTCGCGGTGCTAGCAGTGCTAGCAATACGAATACGGGAAACACGAAATGCAGGAAATACCAAGACAGTTACCTGGACTATGGTTTTATTTCATTTTCTCGTAGCAAAGAGTCTCTGCCCCAGCCACAGTGCATTTTCTGCGCCAAAGTCCTTGCTAACGAGTGCATGAGACCTGAAATATTTTCTTGGTCTCATGCACTTTTTGGGAAAAAGGGGGTCTCAGACAAAAAAGGTTGGGAACCACTGCCTTAGAACGTCCGCTGAACGAAACAAAGAGCTGCTCCGTCTGTCTGAAGACATTCGAGACACATAAGCCCTTAATGCCCTATCCGGGCAAAAGAAGCTTGCGTCCTTTTCCTCATTAGAGACCGGCAGGGCCGACAGGGAAATCACCTGTTCCCTAAACGGTGTGTTGAGGGATTTTGGAACATACCCGTGCCTTGGTTTGAGTATGACTTTCGAGTCATTCGGCCCAAATTCCATACACGTCGCGCTTCTTGAAAGACAAGTGTTTGATATCTATTGATTGGATTGGCTCGAATGGGGCACCTTTCATGGCTTCCAAAACCGTAGAAAGGTCCCACATGGGGACTGAGGGGGGTCTGGGAGGATTCAGCCTCTTAGCTCTTCTAAGGAAGTGGATGACCAGATTGTTCCTTCCAAGTGACTGGCCAAGCGTCGGTTTAGTAAACGCTGCTATGGCCGCCACGTAAACCTTGAGCGTGGATGGGGTTCTGCCCTTATCCAGAAAGGAGAGAACCTCCGTCACCCCACCGTCTGGGGGTGATATGCCACGGGCTGTGCACCAGCTAGAGAACACTGACAATTTCGAGGAATAGAGCCGTCTAGTAGACGGGGCCCTAGCCTGCGTGATTGTGTTTAACACTCCCATCGGGAGGTTAGCGGGTACCCGTTGATGGCCCACGCATGTAGGGACCAAAGTTCCGGGTGAGGATGCCAGATCGAGCCCTTGGCCTGAGAGAGAAGGTCCCTCCTCACTGGTATCGGCCATGGGGCAGTGCTTGTCAGCTGCATCAGAACTGGGAACCAAGCCTGGTTCTTCCAGAGCGGAGCGACTAGTAGCACTGAGCATCCGTTTTCCTTGATTCGCTCTAATACCTGAGGCAGGAGCGTGACGGGGGGGAAAGCATAGAGCGGGCAGCGGGGCCAGACGTGGGCCAGCGCATCCCTGCTCTTGGAGAAAAACTCTGGACAGTGAGCGTTTTCTTGAGACGCAAACAGGTCTACCTTCGCTCTGCCTAATGTCTTCCACAGCAGTTGGACTGTCTGCGGGTGTAGAGACGATTCTCCTGTCGGAACATTGTTTGGACAGTCTGTCTGGTCCCATATTCGGGTGGCCTGGCACGTGCGCCGCTCTCAACGAGCGCAGATTGTGCTGAGCCCAGACCAGGAGGCGCTCCGTCTGCCTGTAAAGGTTTTGGGACCTGATACCTCCTGTTCAGCTGTCTTAGATCTAGAATGGGTCTGAGACCCCCGTTTTTTTTTATTTATTTTTTTTGTACCAGAAATATCTGCTGTACAGACCCCCTTCGCTCTGAGCTTGAGATAAAGGCTCTATGGCCCCTTTGCTCAACAGTTTCGCTATTTCGGCTCGAAGTAGATGTGCTACTTCCTTTTCTACCATAGTTTCGATTCGCGCCGCGTAACGGCGGGGACGACGAGCGAACTGTAGCGAATAGCCTCTCTTTATAATGTTCAGCACCCATTCTGATACCCCGGGAAGCTTTGCCCACGCATTTGCATGAATAGCTAGGGGTTGAATGAGATCTGGGCTCTGGCCGCGACATGGTGGCGACCGGAGAGCTTTGGTGTGCTGTAACACAGACGCCGTGCTTGCAGCGTTCGAGGCGGGGGGCGCGCTGATCACAGCGGGCAGCCTGCCCGCGCTCGACTCTCCTAAGACGGTTTGCTGAGAGAGAGCGAGCGGGATGAGCCCCGTGGAGCTTGTTATGTCTCTGAGTGAATGTGGAAGCGGGACAGCGGGCACATTTACTGCACTGAAAACACCGTCGGCTTGAGCCGACTGTATGTGCGTTGGTTTCGTTTTTTACAGAAACCGTGTGATACCTGTGTATACATGAAGTATAAAATTGACACTGCTAACTAACTAAATGTAGACGTAGTAGACCTGTAATAATTATTTATTTGTTATTATTATTTTTTTCTCTTGTTCTCTTGTTCTCTTGTTGTTGTTTTTTTGTTTATGGTAAGAAGGAAAAAAATGTGAAAATAAACAGTAAAAAAAAAAAAAGAAACATCTGTTTTATATCAATATTTTAATCAATATTTTCAAACAGAGTTTCATAAGACTGTAAATGAAAAACGATGTAAAAAAAGTATATTTAATAGGCTACTCGATCAAAAGAGTTAACACAACTACAAGCCAAGTATACTTTGAATAATTAAACTTTTAAGTATATCTCGATCAAAAGATTGAGTACAAGTATAGGCCAAATATACTTGGACTTTTCTCTCAGTATAAGTCAAGTACACTTAAGTGTAATTAAGTATATTTTTGAGAGGTATATAAAATGTAGACTGAAAGTATGCTTTCTTCTTTTTAGTTGAAAAGAAGTATACTAATAGAACACTTGAATAAACTTATTTTCCATGCTTATTTTATTTACTCTGTAAGCTATTCCACCCGAAAGTTTGTTACTATATAAACTTGAACATGTTAGTTTATAAGACAGTGTGTAATATTATGTTTTAAAAAAAGTATTTAATAAGCTACTCAATCAAAATAGTAAACACAAATACAAGCCAAGAATACTTAGAATACTTAATTATACTTTTAAGTATATCTCGATCAACAAGTACAGGCCAAATATACTTAGACTTTTCTGTCAGTATAAGTCAAGTACACTTAAGTGCAATTTGAAGTATATTTCTGAGAAGTATATAAAGTATATTTCTGAGAAGTATATAAAAAGTTTACTGAAAGTATACTTTCTTATTTTTAGTTTAAAAGAAGTATACTAATAGCACACTTGAATAAACTTATTTTTCGTAAGGGTTACTATGAACTAGTTGCTTATTAGCACTTCCAAAGGATAAGGACTCTGTAAAAATGACGCCATTTTTACTGTTTGTGTCACTGTATATACGAGTGCTGAGGAAGCGGTTTAGGATATTGGCTGTTTATTTGTACTTATAAAGCACATTTTAATACCTTATTCTGCATGACCATATTCTAAATCCCTCAATCCCCAATACTCAACTTTACTGTCTTACTAACTAAGCAGTAATTACGAATTTACTGAGGCAAAAGTTGTAATTAATAGTTAAAGGGATCGTTCACCCAAGAATGAAAATTGTAATTTACTCAAGTTGTTCCAAACCTGAATGAGTTTCTTTCTTCTGCTGAACACAAAATAAGATATTTTGAAGAATATTGGTAATCAAAACAGTTGACGGTAGCCACTGACTTCCATAGTGTGGAAAAAAAACTATATAAGTCAATGGGGTCCGTCAACTGTTTGGTTACCAACATTCTTCAGAATATCTTCATTTGTGTTCAGCAGAAGAAAGAAACTCATACATGTTTGGAACAACCTGAGGATGAGTAAATGATGAATGGTGAATATCCCTTTAATAGTGAGATTTGGACCCTAAGTGTGACCAAACTTTATATATTATTTTATGATTAAAATAATGGTAAAGCAAGATTGATCACAGAATTTTTTTTTTTTTTTAAATCCACCACACTAAGAAAAAGAATTGTGTCAGTGGGAAGTCACAAACATGATATCTGATAAAAAGTTATCACTTGCCGTGTTTGACGTGCAATATTTGCAAAAATACATGCAAATATTGTTATGTTTTTTGTCATAACAATACTTTCCTTTCAAACAAGCAAGATATGTGTTCCTCTTAAAAATGCAATGTTTTTGTAAATTTGCCTCCCATTGCACATATTTGCCTATGATTGCACATATTTGCCTTCCGTTGTTCCTTGACTCATATTACATTTCCACAGTTTTTTTCCTCATTCCAATGTTTTATTTTGTCCTCTATTTTTTTGTTTCTCTTGATAATTTCTCTTTTAGTTCGCTTATTTTTTTCTGCAATGTTCTTTATTACTATTATTAAGTTTGTCTAGGCTAGGGCGTAAAAAAAAAAAAAAAAAAAAACAGTAACAGTACCTGTGTTGGCACCTGCACTTAGAGAAATGTAATGACTCAAATGTAAGAATCTATTTCTACTCTCCATCTTGCTACTGACTATGTACTAAAAATGTTTAAAATAACTTTAAAAATACATGGTGTACAAAAAAGGTTTTAAACTACTGCACGATTTAAACCAACACAGACATCAACAATCAGCGTATGAATCTCAACAATGGTGACAGTCAACAAAATTATAATATAAAACTCTGAACATCACAAAACAAGCTACTAAAAAGTTGCAAAAATAAAAGCAGATATAATAATAAAAGAAAATAATAAGGCAATTCAGCATAATTTATTCATGCTGCAATGCATGCTGGGAGATATTGATGAGTTTTGATTGATGGCTCCCATCATGCACTGCACTTTTATCATCACTGTTGTTGAGATTCATATGCTGATTCTTGATGTCTGTGTGTGTCTGAGAGACACAGTAGTTCAAACCTTTATTGAGCACAATGTTTTAAAAAGTCTTCAGATTATCACAACAACGATGGATCTGTAGAATCATAGGGGTACTACAATCAATAATGTAAAATTAATGACTTATATAAATCAAAGATAATTAATTATTTCTCAGAGAAATAAACACAATTAACAATACACAACAAACTGATATGTAAATGAACAAATTAAATAAGGTGGTAAGTATGGCTCCTGCAGACTCTATATGAGCTCAGTGAATCAGGCCACTACATGATGATTGCCATCATCAATACATAATCAACATCACCTGATTCATCTTCTCTCTGCAGCCAGAGATAAACTAATGTTAGAAAGTCAAGGGTCAAGAGCCCAACTAAAGCGAACACTGATCACCATCATGGTGACTTCAAATGAAACAGTAAATCATCAACATCTAAACCTCTGTTAATTCTCAAACAGAACTGTAGACGTCTGACAGAAATAAAGTCAGTCTGGTTAGTAATAAGTGGAGCTGGTAATGCTGTTTGTGGAGTTGTTTAATCCTCCTCTGCTGAGATCTTCACAGATTTAATGTCTTCTTTTATCTGCAGTTGATCTAAGGATGTGGCTGAAGTCAGTTGTGTTTCTGCTCGTCTCTTCCCTTTTTTCTGTTCTTGTTGTTTCTCTAAATTGACATTCCCAGAATTCCCTGCGTGACACTTCACATTTGTTGTTATTTCATTTAAATTATCAGTTTATTAGTTTTTGTTATCAGTTATGTACATTTGGGGTTTATATTACATCATATATTGTTTAATGAATGTTTATGGCATTATTTGGAGTCATGTGTGTGTCACCATGATGGTGTTTTGTATTTGCGTGTATGACACTGTGCACCTTCTTTATATTAACGTATGTCTCAGTTTGTGGAAAACTAATGGTGTACTTCATCATGTGCTTTTCTATTTTACCACCTGTATTATTATGGTGGTTATCAGTATATTACAAAGGTATAAAGCAGTTTTTAATACTTTAGTGAAATTGAATGATAACGTTTATGAAATATAAGGGTTGTCCTGTGAAAACTAAAAGGTTACTACAATATTTTTTTATGGTAAAGTACTGGGAACCACAGCTGATGTTTTTTTTAACCACCATTTAAATCCTGCTGATGTTTTTTTTTTTTTTTTTTTATTTAAGTCCAAAGTAAGGTTGCTACCATATTTTTTACGGTAAAATACCGGCAACCAAGCTGACGTTTTTTACCATAAATTTCACAGGTTTTTTTATATTGTGTTTTTTTGCCCATAAATTTAAGTGCCATAAAACATTAAATGTTGCCACCATATTTTTTGCGGTAAAATACTGGCAACCACAGCTGCCGTTTTTTTACCGTAAATTTCACCGTTTTCTTTTAACAGTGATGGTTTTATTTTAATTAGTGGATGAAACTGTTTTTAACCCATTCTTGTTTCATTCAATGTGTCTGATCTCATGTTTTGAGTTTGCAGAGAATGGAATATCTGCAGGAACTCGCATCCAACCTATTTAAATGACCGTATTCATAATTGCAAAGAAAATGAAGCTAGTTAGGTTGCATTTGAACAGGATGTTTCTTGTCATCAATCAATTGAACACCTAGTGTGTGCAGGTGTCGTGCTGTTGCAGTTCGCACCTGTTTTAATTGTGCATCCTCATATATAGCCAACTTTACCATCAAGTTCATGACTATAAAGATAAGAATGAAATGGTCTCTTCACGTAGCGTTTTCTGACATTTTCCCTCTCAAACGCTGAATTTACTGTTTATATATAATGCGAGGTATGGAAGCTTATGGGTAGCAAATTTCAATTTGAAATGTAATATGCAAAATGACAATGCAATATGTAAAATGGCAATGCATTTCTGTATTTCAATTTTAATTTTCCCATACATTTTGTGCAATGTTTGGTGCAAAATGAAAATGAAAATTCAATTATAAAATTTACATTTGCCATTTCATACACTAGTTTTAATATGTACATTGAATCCATAATTTAATGCTTTATAAGTTGCAAAATTAAAATTAAAACGTATTACAGAAATGATTAGATATGTTTAACATGTTCAAGCAAAAACTGTGGCAAAATTGTAATTTAAATGTTATTTTTTCTTAATTGCATTTACACTCACAGTTAAGACACTTGCGATTGCATTTCCATTAAGTGTCACGCAGTGAATGTAGCAAAATTCAATGTGCAATTTGAAAATGCATTCTGAGCCGATCACGTGCCCGTCCCGCCCTGTCAATCACTGCGTGAAGTTGGCCCCGCCCCCAACCCAATGCAAAACGTCGGCAAAATAAGCCACATTCACCCAGAATAGAGTAGACTCATATGTTTGTTTGCGCGTGATAAACGTTTATTGTGCTGCTTCGGTTTCTTAAATAAATAATATAATAATAAATAATATTTATTGGTCATTCTGAGGTCACTCAGCCCCCCTACCTGCTCCACATTCACCCAGAATAGTCTCGTTTGTTTGTGCCGGTTAAAGTTTCGTGTGCTGCTTCGTTGTTATTGATATCAGGAATTAGATTTCTACTATAACAATGGCAATTTTTGATATCAGAAATTACATTTCCACTAGTAACAATGCTAAATCTTGATATCAACAATTTAATTTCAACTAGTAAAAACTATAATTCTTGATATCTGTAATTGTATTTTCACAAGTGAAATGTCACCATAGGCTGCCATTCAAAATCAATTATTGATATCAATTCTTACTAGTAAAAACCTTTATTTTTGATATCAATAATTCAGTTGTCACTAGCTGAAATGTCTATTCTTGATATCAACAATTGAATTGCTACTAGTGACAATGTTAATTTCTGATATTATGAATGTAATTGTTACTAGTAAGAAAGACATTTTAGATATCTGAAATAATATTGATATCAGAAATACATTTTCAGATATCAAAAATGAAAATTTTTACTAGTAGCAATTCAATTGTTGATATCAAGAATAGACATTTCAACTAGTGACAATTGAATTATTGATATCAAAAATTATATTTCTACTAGTAAGAAATCAATTCTTGATATCAACAATTGATTTTGAATGGTAGCCTATGGTGACATTTCACTAGTGAAAATATAATTACAATTACATTTTTGATATCAAGAATTCATATCCTGGAAATGAATAAAAGTTAAAACGGCTTGCCATAGATGGTGCAATGTCTGACTATGATCTGCTAAAGATTGAACAAAACAAGAAATGATTTTAGAACCAAAACAGCCCAGATGACTTGTAAAGGACATTCTAAAAACAAATGAATAATGAACAGACATTATCTGGAACTGGTTAAGAGACCATGTAAAACTAGGTAAAACCTAAAGAAAATGTGAAGTAAATCATTTTAGAGCCAACTGCTAAAAAGAAGAAGAAGAAAACAAAACGAAAAACTTTTATGGGCATTTTATAGTCATGTGTGTCTAGTATGAGTGTGTGTGATGGTGACTGCACTTCATGTCTTGTGTTAGTTTGGGGTACGCCTACTATTATTTCCCGATGTTGTGGTTTATAGTGTCATTAACCTCTAGAATGAGTGTTATATCATTACAGATGGGTTAAGAGAAATGACAAAACTTTAAAGAAGCTGATAATTCTGAGTCAATCTGATGAAAAGATGATGCAGAACATGGGACAAGCTTTAAATGGATTAGTTATCCAGCTCTGTCTACTACTGGTTGATCTGAATTACTCTCTGGATTAATACGTTTTAAGAGTATTTGTGTAAATGGACTGTGTTGGAAACTGCAGACAGAACTGAGAATGCTTTGACATTGATTAATGCTGAAATAAAATGAAAAAATCAGAGATGCTGTTATACAGAATAGATTACTGTTAGACATGTTAACTGCTGAGAAAAGAGTCAGGACATTTTTTTCATTTAACTCAGATTGTATTCGACATTGTAAGGACCACCCATTGGCCCAATGACGGAATCCAACGGCCTGGCGAAGGTTTAAAGCGTGTATGTCTTTTCAGCGCTCCAGTGAAGTTCACTTAATTTATTGGAATTTAGTTTTAGTATTACTTTAGCTCTACGCTTAATCTGACTCCAATTTCAAACGATAATCAAATTTAGATCGTATTTCTGATTAGAAAATAATCATAAATATTGATTATGAATTAATTTAGATCTTTGATTATTCTGATTATCCCATATTTCAATTATTCGTTCATTACGGACCTAGTGTCGCTTTGAGACGTCACGTCGCGACTGCGCGCTCACGATCACAAACTAGCCAGTCCTGAAATAGTCAGAGGGTAATTTTTTATAATATTTGCAGCATACAACATGCTAAGTCAGGGAATAGTCAGAAATCAGGAGGTCTATCTAAGATGTGCCCCATGGTCCATTCAAAGTGCCTCCAGTTTGATCTATTCTGGACAAAGTTTTGCGGAAACACCAGACTACACATTAATCTACTGGAAATAATGATTTCAGAAGAATGCAGAATAAATCAAGATGTAACATTTATTTGTCAGGTAAAAATATATCATGCCAATTACAGAAGTAAATTATTAAAAGCCAATTCAAAAAATATATGACATCATTTACTCAAAGATGACTCTAAAAGTAAGCAATGTTTTCCTGACAAAGACACAGTAATGTGTCAGGGCTTTCCAACCGGAAAGCACTGAAACATCACTATGGGGGATTCTCCTGGTAAAAGAGTCCCAAAGGTTGCTCTGTTACCTCACCTTAAATATCAGATCAGAACAGAAGGGGGTTATACAAATGTTGTTTAGAGTTATTTGGGCCAATCCATGTACCCGAGGGGGGTAGCACCTGGTTTCTTGAGATATCGTAAAGAGATATCAGCCAGAGAGATACAGGATTCTTCTAAGTTCTCAATCTTTCTCATTAAACCAATGACTGCAATGAAATTAAGACCATTTTACCAATCGCACGGTGCCCTTTAAAATGACACCAAACATGAAAAGGAAAAACAACATATTCACAAGATACACCATATGTGTTAAATGGACATTCTTAATGAACTTTCAGTGCCTTGAGGAGGGAGAGGGGGGATGAGTTGAAGTCAAACAAGGGGACAAATGAGATAAGTTTGGGCAGGACAAGGTTCTGTGCTCTGTCTTTGTTATCATGCTGTCCAGGTGCATTTTATGGCATTATTGCAGGGTGAGTTTTGTTTTAGCAGGAAAATCAGTTCTTACAACATATACACCTAGGATGACTTGACGGTGAGTAAATCATGGGCTAACTTTCATTTTTGGGTGAACTATCCCTTTAAAATTAGTCCCCACTACAGAAATAGCCACACATGTAAAATGATGTACATTATTAAGTGTCCACATCTATCAACCAGCAAGAAACCGAAATGTCTATTTACCAGCCCGAAGAACAATGCCAAGCAACAAGTCAGAACATAGTTCTGTGGCCACCAGCTGTGAGCAGCATTGCAAGTTTTGTCTTGAGGAGCTTTTCTACTTTTCATTTAAAACCATTAACATACATTCATATAATCAATTAATTAAAGCTGAACATCAGTTACTCTGGAGGAGAGACATTTACAGTGGGTGTTTGAGTTTGTCAGATGTGTGTAGGGTCCACCCCTTTCTGAACAGACATAAAAGGAATGGAAATATTGTTATTTCGTTCTGTTCCTGAGACGTGATGGATCTGCGAGTCTCTGTTGCTATTTTTTTCTTTTTTCTCACTGGAGGTACAAAAAACTGCAAGTATTGAATGTATTATTTGGTACATATACTGTAGAGTGATAACTCACTGTTTCTCTCTGTCTTTCAGGATATTCTCTCAAGTGTTACTCGTGTATGCCTTATTTGACGGGTTCCTGTGAAGCAAAAGTGGAGATCTGTCCAGATGGATTTTCTAAATGTGCAAGCATTATAATGGATCACCCATTCTTTGGTATGTCATGTATGAATAGGTCATTGACTGTTGTAGTAGGGGTTGATCGACATCAGCTTTTTTAAAGTCGACATTTATGCGATGAAAGTCGAGTCAACGTTTACTAGTCGCCGATGACGTCATTGATGAACAAAGAAGGCTGAACACCGAGACTCGTGTGCAGGTATAGGTGTATGTGTGTGTAATGCATTTTAGAACGATTAATTTGCCTGTACAATAAGCTGTGTAAACGTGCATTCAGGCGATCCATTTTGAGCATCCAGATTCCAGATGGTGAAATCACAAATCAAACCTATCTTGTGGAGCGCTCTCTGACCATATATTTATTTGTCATTTTTACTGAAACGGTAAAAGTGGATTTAAAAAAAAGTATTATCCTGATGCGCCCTCTAAAGGCCATGAATGATCAGCAACTTGTCGACGTCAAGTTTAAAGCGTCATGGCAGAGCATTAACGTAGACTATTCTGTTCAACTCCTAAGTATCTGTTAATCTCATCACATAATTACAATGATTTGTCTATTATAAGAGGAACATGATTTTTGTAAATCTTTTGTAGGTCCTTTACCAGGTTCCACTAAGTTGTCCGTCACAGCTAAAGGGTGTGCAAATCAATGTAAACCAGGGATCGAAGAGGTACCACCACATGCAGGGAATGTGTCCACCCGGTGCTGTGACACTGACCTCTGCAATGCAGCAGGTATTGCCTTTATTCCACAGCGTGCTATTCTGCATTTACCAGCACTTGCCCTTTCCAACAACAACTATTATAATAATTCAAATAAAAGTGATTGTTGATAAAGAGCACAATATCAAATTTCAGTAGTCAACAATAGCATAAAGCTGGACAAATGTGAAAAGTGCTTTTGGCAAGTTTTTATTGTTTTTAGAAAACAGATGAAATTGATGAACAATGAACATGGCATTTTATTAACTGCTATTATTATTATTAGTAGTATTAATTAATAAAAATGTTCTTATGATCTTGACCAGATGGAGTGTGTAAGGGAAGCCTCGTCCTGCTCTTCTGTCCTCTGCTCTTCTACTTCTGGTTTCAGTGACTCCAGATCCTGCACTTCAGATTCTACAGCAAAAACCACTGGGAAAAACTGAATATGCTATAGTTTACTGAATAAAGCTTGTTTGTTGCTCTGCAGTTCTTTGGCATCGTGATGTAAGGAACATAAAAATATGTATTTTAATAAACAAATATGAAACAAATATACTGCATCATTATGAGCAGAAAAGTAATTTGTAATAGGATAAAAGGTGTGAGTTTAGGATATTCAGGGTTCACTCTAACTCCATTAAACCCAAGATGCTCGGTGTACTTTGACAGTGAAATATCTTGACTGAGATCTTCAACATCCTCATCTTTTTTTTTCTTACAATAACCTGATAAAACAGATATATGTTTGATTTTAAAACTCTGCAATCATGTTTGTGTGTGTATAAAGTATGCGTGAATTCCTCTCTCTCTTTGGGATAGTTTTCATATTTCTAAAAATAGGCGATATAACAACATGTCTGTATTAAAGTAAAAATTATTGATAAACACGTCTTTTAAATGGAATTATATGACAAGTACTTTGGATATTGTTCATCATATTTATTTAGGCTACATATAAAAGCAACAGAACTTAAATTACATTGTTTATTAGCAACCACAGTTGTCTACTTTTTGCTACACACTCAAAAGTGTCTACTTTTTCTTCACAAAGAGAGTACTATTAGGGCGTAGTATAAGTAGGCGAATTGAGTGTTACAATATATTCGGTTTCTGAAATATTTGGTTCCGATGGGTGGAGCTAGCATGAATATTCACCAGACCATAGCATGGGCGGAGCGACCGGCACTGGCGAGTGGAACAGAAATGATTAGCTCGAGCACCTCAGATCGCGGTTTGTTTTATGGATTATTTATTTCAAACAGAAAGTTGAACGAAGTTAAACTTAAACTACTCATATATTTTATAAATAATTCATTGTTTTTGTAGCATGTGTTTCTCAGTACTCCTTGTTTACCTGAACTATTATAGACCTGATCCTGTAGATTAAGCTTTTTTGCATGTGCATGTTTAAATCAATATTTACATATATAATCTTGTGTCATGCAGAGTTGTCTGCATATTATTAAAATAGCATTTAAATTATAGACTGATCGCTCACGACAACATAAGAACTGGAGTCGCATGCTTTAAGTGTTTCTTTACACTCAACTGAACATATTTTTGATACACAACCGTCATATTTATCAAAGGTTATCATAAATGTTAAGCTTCAGTTGCGTTAACAGTTGTTTTCTCTAGCAATGCTTTAAATGTTGGTCAAATTAAGTGATAATAATGACTAACCATTAAACATAAAAATTAGGCCTACATCAGTTTTTGTAATGTTTTCATTCTTATGTAATCTTTTTGATTGAACTTTTTGTGAACACAAAAACACACTGGTGTAGAAGGCATGGGTATAGCACAAAATGAAGGAAAGGTATAGACATATTTCAAAATAAATATTATATTAGTCTTGCTGTAATTTTGTCCTTGATCCCATGGTTTTCTCTCATTTTTACAGATGAATATGAATAAAATATGTAAGACACTTTATAGTAATTTCCAGTTAATGAATGGATGCTTTAAAAAAAACTCAATACATTTTACACAGAAATATGTTGAGATGTTTTTATTGATCAAATTTAAACAGTCTAGATCGTATTTAGGAGAGGTAGATAACTTGTTTCATGTTCCTGTTTCATGTCTGTCATGTGATCCCCTGTTCAAGTCATGTGATCCTGCCATGTGTTCCCAGGGGCACGTTAAAGTTCAAAACGTTTTGCTACGGTTTCTGGGTTGAACGTCATGTTTCCTGGAGACGGCGTGCACCGGTGTGCAACGGGGTTTGAGATACGTTTTCTCTTGTTTGGTGGGTGTGTCAGAACTGCAGTCCAATCAGCAGCAACATGAATATAAAGCACGTGGTGTTAAAGTGAACTCGCACAATGGGTTCAAGGAGAGTAATGTACAAATGTGTTCGATGCAGCTCGGTATACGCAACAACTGAGGATATTAGAAGACATGTTTGTTGTAAGTTTTATTGTACAAATATAGGATATCAACATAATGATGTAGTTGTTTATATTTTTAGCTTCATTGCAAGTGTATGACAAGTATAGAAATAAACAATGGTAATTAAGTGCTTTTCCTAAAAATGATAAAGAAAATACAGGGTATTAAAACAGTTTGAACTACAAATAAAGTCAGTATGTGAGGCTAAATAGATGTGTTTTAGTCTGAATTAGGTAAGATGTGTGCTTCAGTTTCAGCAATCCCTTCACTCGACTGGGATGTTCTCTTTTGTTCTGGGCGGCAAGTGCAGTAACTGTAACATCAGGCATATTTTGTAGTATTAAACACATATTTATACCGACTTCATCAGGCTCAGAAAATTCTTCACAAAGAACACAAAGAATGGCCTTCTCAGCTGCCATAGCTGCAACTCTTACGTCATCAGAACAGTGTGTTCAACGCATCACCGTTTCTGTTTTAAAAACATTGTGCAACATTTTGTAGGGGCTGAACGCAGCCCAGGTCTGATGTGTCATGTTGTCATTGCTTCATTGTTCACAGGTGTCCCTTGTCTTGTCATTAGTCTTTTGTGTGTTAGCCGCGAGTCCTTGTCAAGTTTTGTTTCCCTGTAACACTGCGTTCATGCCACGCTTTTGTTTTATGTTTGATCTTGTTATGTTTGTAAAACTGCACTTGAGTTCTCTACAACTTGCCTTCAGTGGACTAACATTACAATTATACTATAAACATGGTTTCATGCTCTTCTTGAAATTACAATCATTTGTTAATTATATGTCCATGACCCACCACACCTGAGAAACTTATTTTCTGACCCTGAATTTACTAATGTACACAAATGGCAAATAAATAATTGGTTCAGTACATATAGTTTGTGCAGCAATCAACATCCAATTAGCTATGGTGATGTTTTAAAAGAATAACGAGTCTCAACCACAATTCATGAAAATAAATTTTTTTTATTGCATGTGCCTATCTTTATTGAATTTGTCATTTTGGCTGTCAATATAGATAAGAAAATGTTTAAAACTTTGTATGAATTGAAAAAATCTGGAAAGGTAACTCATGGTGTCTCTGAAAAATTAAAAATATGTGACCCTGGATCACAGACCCAGTCACATGTCGCACGGGTTTATTTGTGGCAATAGCCAACAATACATTATATGGGTCAACATTATCTAGTTTTCTTTTATGCCAAAAATCATGAGGATATTAAGTAAAGATCATGTTCCATGAAGATATTTTGTAAATGTTCTAGGGGTGTCCCCGACTATGGATTTTCATAGTCGAATCAGAATCGTTAAATCTTGTCTATAGTCGACTAATAGTCGAATCATGTGATTGGGGGCGGGGCTTTAACATTTCAAAGCCGCGATGTACAGAAAATCACAAAGATATAGAAGAAAATGTATAAAAACATTTTGAATCAATAAAACTAAGAAATAACATAAATAACTCCAGAAAGGCCACACTGCAGACAGAATTTACATTTCACATGCAAATCAAATTAAATCGGCTAAATTACCGGCTGTGCGAGCAGGCTCTAAGGCCCCGTCCACACTACTGCGTTTTCGTTTAAAAACGGAGACCTTTTGCTACGTTTGCACCTCCCGTCCACACTAAAACGGCAAAAACGGAGAAGTTTAGAAACGCTGCCGACCCGTTTTTCGTTTTGAATCTCCGGAGGGCGTTTTAGTGTGGACGGGTCAAAACGGAGGACTTTAGAAACGATGACGTAGTAGAGGCTCACGCTCGGATCTATGATTGGGTGTCATCAGTCATGGCGTAGGCTATATCTTTTCTAGCAGCTGTTGTGCAAGTAAATTCTGCATTTTACAATGCTAACTGCCTACATGCGCCGGAGGCAAGCTATTATTCGAGCGATCTGTGAGAATTCCCGGTAAAATAGTGACAATTCCCGTGTGCAACTGACAATTCCCGATAAAATAGTTTACGTTTGACAATTCCCGGTATCGACCGTGTACATGGAGCGTCGGTTTTGGGTTAACCCGGGAATAACCAGCGCATGGTGGAATCATTTTATCAATGAAGTTGTGTTTACACCGGCTCGCGCATGCCCAGTGTTGGTGAATGGTCACGTGATCCGCGTTTTCAGTCATTTTAATGTGGACGGAGATCAATCTAATCAATCTAATCTTAACATGTTTCCCGTCGAGGCTTCCAACCCAGTTTGGGAAGTTCCAAAGTCGCCAAAAATCTGAAGCAATAGCTTCCCACTGGCTGGTTGAAGGGCAGGGCAAAAATTCGGGCTGCAGCGCAGTCCACAGCGCTTTGCAGACCTCCGATACTGTGCAGGACACCGTGGTCGCACCCATTTTGTAGCCCAACCCGGTGATCTGTTGGTTTGCACCCGAAGATAAAATCTTTAAAGTCACTGCCAGTCTCTGAGCGAGGTCAATAGGCATACTGTGTGTAGTCTGATGCTGTATTAACGGCTTTAAACGATGAACAAGATCGTCAAATCGACCTTTCGACATCCGAAAATACTTAAAGTGCATTTCTTCGTCCAAGTCCCTCAGCGGTCGAAGAACCGTAACAAATTCGCCAATCCTTCCCCTGTCTTCGTGCACTGGTCGTACAGACCACCTTCGCTGACGTCTTCTTTTTCTTCTACGATTAAACATTTGCAATAAAATCATTTGTTGTTCAACGTTGATTAGCTCCAGCTGCAACAACACTCTCTCTCTTTCGCTCGCCATTGTCGGAAATGAAAAAGCGGAAGCGGCGCACGGAACCAAAACAAACTAGGAAAGAGATTTGCGAACCACACCCCCCTAGCGTTCTGGCGGTGAAAATGCACCGCGATGCAACGCAACCCGACGCAGAACCATAAAACGGTCACGACGCCGTTGGATTGACGGCGTAGCTACGCCGTGGAGTTGACGCAGAAGCATAATGAGGCCTTAATACGCAGCTAAAACGCTGGTGTGGACGGAGATCGTATTCGTTTTAATTCTCCGTTTCTAAACGAAAACGCAGTTGTGTGGACGGGGCCTAAGTACAGCACAACATCGATGCACCGGAAAAATAAACAATTAATTTACAAAATTGTATTAGAACAGAATATACTTTTCTAATACATAAAAATACAAAACGAAATAAATCAGAATCAAGTCACAACATGAGGAGCAAATGTGTGCAAAATGCCTAAAGTGCAGGGGAACATATATTCAAAACACAAGCCACAAATAGTTAGATTAGATAACCCTGACAGATCAATAAATAAAATTAAAATAAAAAAGAAATTATTAAAATAACGAGAGTTAGTCAGAATTGTCAACTTTGTCTTTTTAACTGCAGAAACAACAATAAATGCTAAACTGGAGGCAGTCTTTTTAGCTAAAAATGTTCACAGCATCCAAAAATCTAATTAGAACCGGCTGAAAAGTTTTGAAATCACTTGTACCCTATACCTGATCGAGAGAACAAATCCAGTCTTTCACTCTGTCTGCGTCCGTTGGAGTCTTTTTAAATTGTGCGCGCGGATAAAATACATTCTAAAACACTTAACGTGAAAAACGTTTAACGACTTAATCTCCTAAAATAGTTAAATTAAAATATGAAAACGCTTTACTATAGTAGGAACGCATTGCGTTCATATTCTGGGTTCATCTGCTTATCTGCACATAGTATTTGTATTTCTTCGTGTTTCTCTTTTATTCTTTTCATGAAAAGTATGGTTTCTTAATAAAGTGTGTAGGCCTACTGTGTACATACATTAGCCTAAGCCACGTTAAAGTGCCTTTTAAGCGTTTTAAAAGCTTTTTTCACGTTAAGCATTTTAGAATGTCCCGTGGAAAACCAACTTGTTAACGTTGGCCGGCAGAAGTGCGATCATGGTTTTCCTGATGCTAAATCCAGCCTTGGAGAATATCCTTTCTGATGATGTACATCCACACTTTAGATTTTCTTATCCCAGACATTGTTAAAGATGTAAATCCTTGCCACCAAGACGCTCTTCTGTCGGTCACGGATTGAAAGTGAAACTTAAATCTGTCACGGGGTGTTTGGATTTATTCACGCACGTTAAAAAATATTTATTAAAAGCTTCTTTCTTTGCACATTTTTATATTCAGCATTATCATAATAGGCTGAATATTAACGTATTAACAGAAAACCGGTAGTTCTATGTGAAATCAGACATTGAGCGCCCTCATATACCGTCCTTCGGAAGAGACGTTAAACCGAGGTCCTGACTCTCTGTGGTCATTAAAAATCCCAGGATGTCTTTCGAAAGAGTAGGGGTGTAACCCCGATGTCCTGGCCAAATTTGCCCAGTGGCCTCTGTCCATCATGGCCCCCTAATCATCCCCATATACTGATTGGCTTCATCACGGTCTCCTCTCCACCAGTAAGCTGGTGTGTGGTGGGCGTTCTGGCGCAATATGGCTGCCGTCGCATCATCCAAGTGGATGCTGCACATTGGTGGTGGTTGAGGAGATTCCCCCTTCCATGTAAAGCGCTTTGAGTGCAGAGAAAAGCGCTATATAAATGTAATGAATTATTATTATTATTATTATTATATAGCCAAAGTGGCATGATCCTCGTTTCATAACACCTCTGCGAAGATTCGACCGTGAGATCGGTAGTCGAATCAGGCTCCTCCAATCGAAGCATCGAATCTTCGACTATTCGGGGTCACCCCTAAAATGTTCTACCGTAAATATATAAAACATGTATTTCTGTGAGTGAACGCAGCACAATCGCCAACATACATGAACAACTTTAAAGGAGATTTTCTCAATGTTTAGATGTTTTTGCTCCCTCAGATTCCAGATGTTCAATAGTTGTATTTCAGCCAAATATTGTCCTATCCTAACAAACCACACATCAGTGGAAAGCTTATTTATTCAACTTTCAGATTATGTATACATGTCAATTAAAAAAATTGACCTATGTGACTGGTTTTGTGGTCCAGGGCACATATGTCCTTAGAAGTTTTTTTAGAAGAAATTTGAAATTTGACAGTGCCAAATAAAAGCAAGAGAGTTTTCTAGAGTTTTGTCGCTGTTTTATTACAGTTAAGTGCACTCACCTTTGGAATGGTACATATAGTTTTGAATTATGGGCTAAAACTAAAGTGGGCTCTTCCTTGCTGTTCAATGCACAGAGCAAGGACTCCTGGAAAACATTTTCAACCACAACTTCCTATATAGCCTATGGGAAAATACGTACAGCTCAGTTTGTATTTAGAGCTACATTCATGGAGCAAACCTAACCCATCATGTAATATAGTAACCATTTTGTCACCAAACTTGGCTGCTACTACTGAGGTCAGAAAAGGGAAATATTACTACAGGAAATGCAAATAATAAACTAGTTACTATCAAAACTACAAACTGCACAAACTAAGTTTAACATTACTTTAGTTAGACCTTGCTTTGTATACATCAATACATTTGAAATAATAATCACTTAATTTGACCAAAGTTCTAAAGCATTGCTAGAGAAAACAACTTTTGGGACTTGCTAGTCAGCGAGAGCCACTCGCCACCAAGTGGACAGCGGTGAGTATTACACTTACACGTTACTATACATCACCCTCAGTGTAATCTGGCAAAATGACGGACGGCTTTCAGATTTTTCCGCTAACTGATAAACAGTTCGGCACTCTGGTAAAGTCACGTCACGTTTATATTATAGCACTTTATACTAGACTGATAAAAATCAAGCAGCTTTACCGTATTAAACATGAGGAACAGTGTCAGTAGCCGCTTCACATTACCCTTCAAACGGCGGGAATTGAAATTGTGAGTTGAAAATACGCTTGATGGAAACACGTTTCGCAAAAACTTCCATATATCGCAAAACAGTTTTAACGCTCGCATGAGGCGCTTTTTCAGGCAATTTGAAAAAGTCATATTTTTCCACATTAACAGTCACCTGACGCATTTACAGTCACCTGACGCATTAACAGTCACCTGACGCATTTACAGTCACCTGAAGTACGTCACAGTGGATCACTGTTTAAAGAAGGCACGCTGTGTTTGGACAGAAGACGAGACAGATCTTTATTAAACTCGTAAAAGACAAAAGAATTATATGGGGTTCCATTTGTGCCAAAAAAAGAGTGCCAAAGCTTTGTACTATACATTTGTCCTTGACAACAGTCATTGCCTAGTTGTTCAGATAAATTAGTATATCTTGATATGTATGTTGTCTGTTTATGTAATCTTGCACTGTCATCTGGTTCTGTCATCTCTTTAAATCTGCATACTGTGTGATTTATAATAGTCCTTTTGTTGCTTGTCAGACTGAACATGATCCTCGCTGTAAGCCATGTCACACTGTGAGATCTCAGATGTCATTAATGTCAGACTGTACGACAGTCGAGACGCGTTAAAAACGGACGCATGCATCAGTTTTACATCATTTATCAATGACACGTTCGTTCACGGTGAGCTGTGTTACACACGGGATTGAAACAGTGGCTACAAAGAAATCTCGTGGCTAGTCTTGAAAAACTATTTGAGGGTTGTCGTAGGAGAATCACTGCAGGACTGAGAGTCAAATCTACTGACACTGACAGAATTTAAAATTTAAAATTAAAATTAGGTAAAATCTTCTGGGGGCGGGGCCAGGATGAACTCTTCTGGGGGCGGGGCCAGGATGACCGCTTCTGGGGGCGGGGCCAGGATGAACGCTTCTGGGGGCGGGGCCAAGATGAACGTTTCTGGGGGCGGGGCCAGGATGAACGCTTCTGGGGGCGGGGCCAAGATGAACGCTTCTGGGGGCGGGGCCAGGATTAACTCTTCTGGGGGCGGGGCCAAGATGATGCACTGGCCATAGTTGATTTAGAATGTAATCAAATGAAATAACTGCCAGTTTTTTGTTTATTTTCTCTCAGTGACGATATAAAGTGATAAAAATGTATTAAAAAAAGCAAAAAAAAGCAGGCAATATTTGACTTTCGCTGATTTTGTGAGGACAAAAAGATTTCTGAGAAGTTCAAGTTTCAGTTCTGTCCAAAATGTCTCTTTGTGCTGTTTTTCTAAGCAAAATATATGAAATGGCACTGTCTGTTCAAAATGTCTTTACCTCTCCTTTCTTCTTAGTTGTTATGTTGTTTATGATGAGGTGTTTCAGGTGTTTCAGGTGCTAAGATTCAGGTGTGAAAAAAAAAAAAAAAAACTGTCCTAATTCAACAAAACCTTTGTCTAGACGTTGTTTTATGTTAAATCTTCTACTTCTCTCTCATTTTGTGGTAAAATTTTCTTATTTTTTCATAATTTATCTGGAGCTCATCTCTCATGGAATTCTCTCTCTCTCCTACCTATCATTTATCAATTATGTAGGTTTAGACTTTTTATTTATTTATTTATTTATTTATATATATATGTGTGTATGTGTATGTTATGTATGTATATATATATATATATATATATATAAAATAAGATTATTCAGTGCTCTGTCATCTGTAAGTTGCTCAGTAGCTGCAATGTGTTGTGGTTGTAGCAGTGAGATACTTGTTTACGGCGGGATGAAAGTTCAGGAATGTAATAGCCGATGTGTTTTCTAGCTGGGAGAACGCATTCATGTGATCGCCCCTCTCGGTGCAACAGCATGTTGAAGAAGCCTGATGAAGGTCATGAGACCGAAAACTTGCTAATAATTTTTATTTTTTTTTATATACTTTTTGCAAGTATTGATACTGTGAGGGATTTCCTTTGGTTTGTGTTGTTTTGTTAGATTTGTGACTCTTTTTGGTCTTCTCTTCTATTACCTGCAGGTGTGCGATGGTAACTGTTAGTCCAGGACATCACACAAGGAGCCGGGTCCCATCATGAAGAAGAGAAGACGAGCCTTTCGACCGAAGCCTGTCACGAGACTCGCTGAGATCCTCTCTCGCGTACACACACACCTAGCGGAGGAACTGTTGCTTGCAGTTAGAGGATTCTTGAGGGGTTCTCCCTTCTGTTAGGGTCTGGGTTCTCCCTTGCACTTTAAAGTCTCTAACTTCATCTCTTGTTTGTCTGGTAGATTCTCCTAGGAGCTTGTCCAGCTTGACATCTCAAGGGCTTCAGTAACTCAACGAGATTGTCGCTTGGCAGACGTCGCTTTAAGTCGTCAATAACTTCTTGAAACGGCAGAGGCCTATTTATCTCCTCTCTCTCACCATGTCCACCAGTTTAAACTGGGCCGATGAAATACTGTGTTCAACCTTCAGTAGATTTACCTCCCAGGATCTTCAGGTCTACATTTGCATCATCCTACTCACAAGCACAAACGCCACTTCTGTAGAGGACGGTGTAAAGGCTAATCATTAAGAGCTTCATCCTGGACCAAGACAGTCCAGATTAACACTGGAGATGATGTGGATGAGCAGTCCAGGACAACTGTGTGTTCAGAAGTGTGTTTGATGATCCAAGCATCGTTAAAATGCTTTTTAACACACACACACACACACGCGTAGCCATCTTTTACATGCTAGCTGATATAGAAAGACATGCAGCTGATAAAGACATTACATCAGTGGAATATGGAGGACAGAAACACAACAAGACATGGGAAACTGATCAGACGGTTTGCCCTGGTTAAACAGCACATCTTAATGGAAGGGCAACTTTGTCTGTAAAGTACTTCTCTGCAAGGAAGGTACATGGTACTCAGCAAGGCTTTTCACATAAACTAAAAGATATTAAATTCTCAGAGGAATCATGGGACAAAAACAGAGGAACAGACGGTTTCTGAGCTCGGACAGTTCAAGTCTTCCAGTCGATACCAGGTCCTAAAACACAGGCAGGAGAGCCCAGAAGTCATGGCACTGAGAAGACACATATCTCCACTGTGACAGTCTGAGTGACGGGTGCTAAACTGAACAATATAATGAATACACTAGTTTAAATAGTGCACAACAGCATTTCTAACTAATGCAAAATCCCAGCTTGCCTTGAACTGTGGGAAAAGAAGAGGTTGTTGCAGACGACACGACCTGGACGTCTCGTAGACACAATGACTTCATTACATTGAAGCCTCGCAATCTTTTGAATCAATCTGGTTATTGTTTTCCAGACAGCAGAGTACTATATTCATACATGCAAACCTGTACAGATTACATGACCACGCTTGAGAAAACTGAACACAATTCACCTGAACATCTTAAAAACATGACACACACAGTTAGGAAACACATTTCACACTCTTGATCATGTGTCCGACCCATTAGGGTTATTTAGGGTTATGATATGCACATTACTGTGTGTTAATGGATGAATTTGCAGCCTGTTAAAGTCCACATGTAAAGCAATCATTTTAACAATTAAAACTCATCTTTGATCACCAAAATTACATATTTAAATGTGATGTCTTCATACCTCAAAATATCTTGAATGTAACTCGACACCCTCGCCTCATTTAGTATGCGCGGTTCTATGAATATGCAAATGAGCCCCGCCTCCACTCACTCACTCAGCTCAGAGATCCACTGGTTGACGATCACACGTTGATCTGATTGGTTACAAGGTAGTTTGTGACGTCAGAAACACCAGCGATTTCAAAGTGTGTGTTTGAGACTGTCTTTGGTTCACTGCAGTTTTAAGGAGGAAATACTCAGCAATGGTGTCGACTTATGAACTTACACATGGTTTGACTTAAAGCGTATTAAAAACACCACATAGACACATAAACAACATTAAAAACTTGAGTTTCACCGCAGAGGGACTTTAAAGAAGTTTTGTGTGCTATATTTCTTTTAATACTCTTTGCTGTTTTCAGTCCCGACATAATAGTCGAGCCATTTCTGTCCACATACGGTTTTAGCACAAGCTGTATCAGTAACTGCTGATCCAAGAGATTCGACCATGAAAGTATGAAAGTATCTGTATTAAACAGTGATGTTTAATTGATCGGTGTCTAATGTTAGCTTGTGAGCGCATCATTTGTCCAGTGAGATGTGCTTTGGCAGATTGCCTGCCATATCTATATCAAGAGGCGTTGTTCCTGGCTGTGTCTTTCTTCTTGTGAGCATGACTTGTTCTTTTCTTACTGTAATCTGTACAATAGCCAGAATCATCCTTAATGTGACTCTTCGCCAGAACTTTGTGTTCCCTGGACCTGCTTTGCACACAATGGGAAAACAGCTAATGAGGAAAAAAACATGACTACCTTTTTGCTTCCCAAACCTAAAGGCCCGATATACTTAATACGAAGCTCTTTTCCTTCCTTTGTTTAGGGTTAAAACGAAGTTCGATATACGTGAGCAGCGATAAGAGCTCGCGCTAGACTTAGCATTGTCCGTCATTTTGACCGACAGGCACGTACAAATTCTGTCATAATCTATTATTACCTGTCATTTTAATTTTCACATTTTAATGATAATGAGCCATTTAATAGGCTCTGTTTTTGTTCACATTTTCATTTTTATTCACGAACTTACAGGACAAGCATATAATGCTAGATTATGCATTTATATATTTATGAAGTTGAACAGATCGAGACCTTATGACACTTTACAGGTTTCATCATGAATGATCCAATTAATCGCAGTAAGCGTTGTGCTTTGTTACTTTTGGTATGAAACAAAGTCTCAGCTTTCAAATTCTGTCCATTTTATTACAAAATAAAGATTTTTTTCACAAAAAAATAAATAAATACCGTAATGCCGCTCTGTAATGTGGCGCGAGAGATCACTGTAGTGCCAGTTCAATAAAAGGAAAGCGATCAATTCCTTTGTCTTTACTGCGTTTCAGAACAAAATAAACATGAATGAACATCACATAATATGTTATAAGATACAGTCTAACTCATCGAAATCCGTATCATGTCTCTCATGTAATCGCTCAATCTGTGTTTCAGCCACAGAAAGACATCAATAAAACAGCTTGTAAAGACTGTCACGTAACTCAGAAAAGCCATTCGTTGAACATTAACTTGATAGTCAGCGAGAGCCACTCGCCACCAAGTGGACAGCAGTGAGTATTACACTTACACTATACTATACATCACCCTCCAGGGGTTTATATGTTAAATTATGTTTATAAAACATACGCGCAGAGTGTTATGTAATATTGTGTGTGCATCTAAAGAATTTGTCCGCAGCCGCTCAAAAAAAAAACACAGAGCTACTCCTGAGCGCAAGTCCACTGTCAGTGTTGTGTAAGGTTAGCACTAGGCAGGTTTTTTGTGTTCATTTCTATTTCCTGTCGCTGTGCAGGCTCTTTTATTGTATATGACACTGTAAACAGCCCAATAACCCTTTTCTTTAAAGGATTCATTTATGTCCCGTTGACCGGTCCATTGCATTGCGAATAAAAGCAGAATCAAAGTCAAAAATGTGATGTGCAGTCAGGTTTGAGTGTGTGCGATGTTTGAACGAATGTTCTCACTGATACGCTTGTTGTGATTCGCGGAGTTTTGACGAGTTTTATAGTCTTGATATTGTTTCTTATTCAAAAGTGGTGACGCCCTCAGCACCCCCCAACCTAAAACCTCTTCCCGCGCCCCTGTCACCCTCACTGTAATCTCAGTTGAAAGTGCTTTTTCAGGCAATTCGAAAAAGTAATATTTTTCTGCATTTACAGTCACCTGACGCATTTACAGTCACCTGACGCATTTACAGTCACCTGACGCATTTACAGTCACACAGTCACCTGACGTACGTCACAGTGGATCACTGTTATAAGAAGGCGCGGCGTGTTTGGACAGAAGACGAGACAGATCTTTATTAACTTCTTAACCAGCAGCGGCCCGCCGGCGGGCCGGATGGGGCGTGGCTAAACTTTTATAAATTTTTTATGCTTTGTTTTATAACAAATATTCAACTGACAATCATAAACTATGCATCATTTGAAAGCTAAAACACTCAAGAATCATGTTCTAAACTTGTTTTTGCAATCAATACACCAGAGAGGAAAGGGTTAAATTAAATGCAAGAGGACTGGTTATGAAAAAATAAGCAAAATGAACCGCTATACTCATCTTTCATCTCGTATGGTTCATATCAGTTCGGACGAATCCAAGAAACAACAGCATACATTACACTGTAAGGGTCCACTCTTCAAAATGCATCCCACTTTTTAATCCAAAACAACGACAAAATAGGGAAAAAAATGAAATATCCTCCTTTGTTTGCATGAGCGTTTTCGAGATAGAGTTCGCATCACGTTCATTTTCAAAGAAATATCGATTCTAATCCGTATTCCAACACTCAAAAGCCATCTCACCCCCGTACTTTACACTCTTCCGGATAAAATGAGACATTCCACAGCTCTCTCGTTCAATCACAGGCTTTGTTACTGACCAAAACAGTAAGAGACCGACTGACAGGCTGAGCGCGCTGTCAATCTCGCACCTGGGGTTTCGACTGGATAAAAGCCTGGATAAAGCCGGCCAATGTCCAGTCGGCAAAGTTTTGATTGATGGGAGTATTAGCCAACTAAAATCGATTGCAGTGATAGTCAGTTTATGCAAGCATATTCGTCAAATTCAAGTGCTCAATGTTTTCATTCACATGCGCGCTTTCGCCACACGCGCGGCTCGCAGACACGCACACACATAATGCACCGACCATAGACTGTAAACAAACACACACACGCAACGTTTTGACACATGAAGCTTGCATAAATGCACGGATTTACTCCAAAGCATGTTTCTGATCATCTCGATCATGGATCGTCGACTACAGAAGAGATTTGAACGTGTTATTGATGAAGATGAAGATGAAGAGGAGCCGCGACGAAGAGCAGCAGAAAGTAATAGGATATTCATTATAATTATCAGTTTATTGCAATTTATTTGAGTAAAAACCACGTTTGTAATTACAAAATATTCTAAAACATTTATTGTTTTCTTTTTATGTATGTTATACATTAGTTTGAAAACGATCACTGCTGGAATGTCTATAGATGTAGTGAGAAATCACTGTTTTTGCTATTAGAATTGTTCAAAATAAAGGGAATTTTGTTCAAATGTTCAAATGTTGTGCTGAAATCGTTTTTTTTCTTGTGTGGTTTGAAGGGCAGAACAGTTCTGAATTGATATACATGTATGTAGTAGGCCTATGTAGTGTTTACTCCTTATGTGAAGGTGTTGGGTGCCAGGTGTACATTTGGAGTCTCCAAATTGCATTTTGGAAAGGACGCCTATACTTTTCTTGAATAAAAGCTTACAGAAACTACATTTTTGGGAGTATCATCCTCAAATTTGAATCTAAACATGGTCAGACATTAAGTTTTATCTGTATGGTGTTTTCAGGCCCTTAACATAAAAGTCTGATACATTTTTCCCTAAGTGAAGTTAATTCAAAGAAATCGTGAGTCACTTTCATGTAAATTTGACCTTGTTTTATTCTGTTCCTATGCTAATTTGAGTTATAATGACTCTTGAGTAACTAAGTTTCAAGTGTCTAGATTAAAAAAAGATCAGAGTTATGAATGTGGACCATAGGGTTTAAGAGCTACAGACATTTGTATTTGGGTATGTCATTTTCTGAAAATTCTCAAAAATAGGGGCGCTGGTTTTAAACTCGTAAAAGACAAAAGAATTACGGGAATACTGGATTATTAACAACAAAGAAATGCCACAATTTATCAATAGTTTTTTTTTATCAACATTTAGAAAATATTGCTTAAATCTGTAATGGAAGCCATTGTCTGGTCTCCATTGTCTGGTCTCGTTGTTTCCTCAGAGAACTCTACCTGACTCCTTTCCTTTGAGATCATGTTTACCTTCAGTCTTCAGTCTTGATCTCCATATCAGAACCTACATCAGATAAGACTCCAGATTCATCCAGTACTCTTCAGTCATCCGTCACTCCCCTGCTTCCATCGCTGTGATCTAATACTTCTGCTAATAAAACCTGTTATCCACTTTACCTGTGTGAATCCTTCTGTTTCATGACCACAAGAGTGTTTGATTACCTGACAAATCCAGGCTATCTTTGAGCTGTAAAACAGACATTTGATCTTCATTTTAACAATATTTGAATAATATGCGAGTCACATAATGTGACCTGAACCACAAAACCAGTCACATGGGAATTTTTTTTTATTTTATTGAGATTTATACATCATCTGAAAGCTGAATAAATAAGCTTTCCATTGATGTATGGTTTGTTAGGATAGGATAATATTTCACTCACAAAACTACGTTTTATATATTTACAGTAGGAAATTTACAAAATATCTTCATGGAACATGATCTTTACTTCATATCCTCATGATTTTTGGCATAAAAGAAAAATGGATAATTTTGACCCGTACAATGTATTTTTGGCTATTTCCATATACCCCTTTTCCACCAACAAGAACCAGGTGCTGGTTCGGAGCTAGAGCCAGTGCCGGTTCGGAGTTGGTTCTACTGACGAGCCTCCAAAGAACCGGTTTGCTTTTCCACAGGCTAATAGAGCCAACGCAGAGCCAGGTCTTACGTCACAGCTACGTCTCATCTTTTCAGCAACGTTAGCGCGGCGGCGCCAAACACAAACACATCATCAACAATGGCGCACGTTGCTTTGCTATTGATGTTCATGGCTTTGCGGACCTACATCGGCATCCAAACACGGCGGATCCAACGTGTTCGCGCGGCTCGCCATTATTTGTACAGACGGAGATTACAAGCGAGAGTAACGGCATGTACATAACATTTATTTTTAACAATAAGATGCTGACGTTAGCCTTAGATTTATATTTTAGATCGCGTCCATCGTGTTTAGCTGCTGTTAGCTCGATTAGCTGCTAATTGAAAATGGCGGTCACAAGTTTCTCTTCAGTCTTGTTGGCCACGGTAACCCCGCCCCCAGCCTCTGACGCAAGCGGTTCTTTCCTGGCTCCGCTCTAGACCCTGCAATGATTTGGTGCTACTTAAGAACCAGTTTTACTGGTTCGGAGCTGGTGCTTTGGCGGTGGAAAAACAAAGAACCGATTTGAAACTAGACTCTGGCTCCGAACCAGCACCAGCTCTGCCTTGGTGGAAAAGGGGTAACAGATATACCCGTGTGACATGTGACTGGTTCTGCGGTCCAGGGTCACATATCCACTTTCTTCCTGACGACCTCACTGCATTTGGAATTATAGGAGGCACTTCCGGTTTGGGGAACTTCCATTCAAAAAGGCTGAAACGAATCATTTCAAATCATAAAGTTGCCCTGCAAATAAAGCTGATCGCCAGTTTGACTGGATGCGCTGTTGATTTTCCTTCATGATATATTTTCAGACATCATGAGAATAACGTTACACTTGGTATTTTAACGTGACATGTTATAACAAGAGTATCTACGGCAAGAGCTCTTTTCAGTCGCTGCTCGTGATTATTTTCTTTTTTCCCTTTGCAATCCGCTGTAGAAGTATGAAAAAGGACAACATATACTGCACATTTGTGGTCTGTTCTCCCTAATTTAATTTACGATATATTCCATTAATAATTCACTGGAATGCACAAATAATCTCTCGTTGTTCTCCTCAAATCCTCACGTCTCTTTCCAGGTCTGTTTTCACAGGTAAATGCAATTTATTATCAGTCAAAATGACGGAAATCACTTTGAAATAGTATCACGTAATGCTGAAGTTAATGAACATATTTGATTAAGGCAACATACGTTACATAATACAGATATTACTACAGTGATATCTAACCAAAGACTCGCGCTCTTGGGGTTATTTGGTCTGTTGAAAATACCTTGTTGATGGCGCAGCACACAGTGAAACTGATGTGGACAGCAGAGATGGAGGATCCGCTTGTTGATTTGTGGCAAAAGCACAAATGTTTATACGTGTCGTGTCAAACCTTTCCAAACACTATCATCGCAGTTTCTTCCTGCATATCGTCCGCCATGCTTATTCTGAGGTCTCGCGAGATTTCCTGTGTTCACAGTCGAGACTCTGGTTGAAAATCTGTTTGTGTGTGTGTGCTGTCTTTGTCACATCATGGCACACCACACACACTATAGGAGCAAAATGGTTAAATCTAGGATTTTTTTGTCCTCATGTTTGTGGTCTCTCACATTTTGAAAATCTTATAAGATGTAAAACATTTTTTGGTGTGTACCCAGCATTAGACTCAATCTCATCATTTGAACTACACAAATATCTGTAAATGAGGAGACGGGCAGTCCATAAAGTCAAGCCTGATGAGCTGTTTCGCTGCTGTTTAAAACGACCCGTGTCTGGACTCTGCTGTGGTGTGATGTCTTGCTCGTTTAAGCTGTGATTTACTGTCATTTTTCAATTGTATTTGAGTGAATGATAGTTCTGATGTTTCTCATACAGGGCCGGATTAACCATTAGGGCAACTGAAGTTTCTTCTCCAAGAATTCACAAGTTCCCGTATCATGTTTACCAGGTTTATAAAGTCAACTGTTTAGTCTTATATGTCCAAATCTCATCCTTGATATTATAATCTCATCTCTCCTGTTTTTTCCTGCACTTCTCATCGCTCCCTCTTTCCTTTGAATCCTGTAAAACCATCGACCTTTCTTCTCCTTATCCCATTGTTTTTGCCACCATTCCTTCAACCTTTTCTACTTTTCCTCTTTCTTTTAACACTACTCTTGATTTCATTCTTACTTTGCCCAACACTTATGTTAATGTCGTTGTTTTTTATGGCTTCTTTTGCTGCATTATCTGCCATTTACGGGTACCCATAAAACTATCACTGTAAGTCCCATCACTGGAATTCTGTGCAATGTTTGCTGTATTTCTATTCAAATGTCTGGTCTTCTTTCCGAATGACTGTATTGTACGCTAGCCAATGATGAACTTGAGTCTGAACAAACTACTGATTTCACTGGTCTTCTCTCCTCTATCCACTGCTGATAATAGATCATCATTTCCCCTGTATAAACTCGTAACTCATCACTGATGCTGTTCCTTGTTGATAACCGAGTCTCTGGAGCAGTACAAGCACCTCCTCTCTTCTAAACTCTTAGATGCGTCTGTGTAGATCTGAGGTACTCATTAATAGATGTCTGCACATTACATGAAGTACATTCATTATCCTTGTTTTTCTTTTCTAACAATGTAAAATCTACTGTAGCGTCTGAAAGTAACCAAGGTTTTATTACTGGCGATACTGTTGGACTAACTTTTAACTGATTAACTTTAAGTTCTGTCCCTTTCTGCATTACTGTCCATCTGAAGCTTTTCGTTTTCCTACAAGGCTCTAAAGTGTCTTGTGTTGGATGCTATGGCCTTGTATATTAGCCCAATAACTGATATCCTTCTCATTTCTCATTTCTGTTTACACGACACTGTTTTTAACTAAAAACGTAAAACTTTTGAAACCGGGTTTCAAAGTGCACGTTTTTGAAAACATCAAAAATGCGAATCTCTGAAGACGATGACGTCATGCACATGTGTATTACGTAGGGCTGGGAGAATTAACGAGTTAATATTTGCGATTAATTTGAGATGTTTAACGCATAAAAAAAAATGCAATTGACGCGGCACTTTTTTTTGCCTCGTTTTAATGACTTCCTGTTGCGGCTGCAGTTGTGAGTGTGCCGAACCAAGTCACCCTGTCATGATGGAGAAGGACAAGGATGGAGTTTTAGGAGGAATGTTTGCATTTAAAAAGTTGCCTGATGGCGCGTTTGACAAAACAAAGATGGTGTACAATTTGCAAAGCTGAATTCAAATACCATAGAAGCAATTCGTCTTTAAAATACCATTTAAAAGCAAAGCACCCAGGTGCTAGCAACGTAACCAGCGAGGCTACAGGAGGGCCCCGCCAATCCACGTTACTGCAGTATATAGTTATAATGTTGCTGCACGCATTTTATTTGATGGGAACAACGACTCTGTGGTTCTGAGGAGAATCTGTTTACAGTTCACAAGATGTCATTAAAATATGATTTAAAATATACTTTCTTTGTGTTGTTTAATTTAATTAGGTGATTCTACATTTAAATATTGACGATTACAAGCTTGCGGGAAAATGCAATTAATTGCGATTAATCACAGAAAATAGTGCGATTAATTAGTTAATTTTTTTTTATCGATTCCCAGCCCTAGTATTAAGTGTTCAGTCTATAATGTTTCATCGCCATCTACTGGCCTGGCAGCAGAATACAGCGTTTTTATTCGTTTTCGCGGATCCGTGTGAATGGGGGGCATTTTGACAATGGTGTCGTCTGTACGGAAAACCAAAGGAAAAGCTTCTCTGTTTTAAGCATATCGTTGTCGTGTGAACGTACCCTAAGGGGGCGCTCACGACCAATACCCAGTATTTCAGACAATCATGGCTAAAGAGGCAAAGCACCTCTCTAACATAAGTGCAGCGTCATGGGAACATCACATTGTTGGGATCATCCCTCTTCTAGAGAGAATCCCGACAGCACTGATAATAGAGGGAGGCTGAGAATACCTCTACCTCGTACCTAAAAAGGACTGGCGATGAAAGAGTAGGAATGCAAAATATTAGCTAAAAAACATCCCAATCTCCCATCTGGAGTACATATTTAGTATAAGGAAGTATATCTTCCAGTCATACGTTTACTGAGGAGAGCTGCTGACAAGAAAGTCTCCAATTACTGTACTTTCTGTCTAAACTCACATTAAGAGCTGTAACTCAAGAACTCTTATACTAGGAAGAGTGGTAGTGTGATACGCGAGGAACCGGAGATATCCTGACTGTTCTCCACGCTCTCGCTAGTGAGGATGTGACAGACCGTGCCTCAACCTCACGTTCCCTATACAGAAACACGAGGGAAGCGCATCAGTCTCAACTCCCTCCTCCTCAACAAATACACAGGGCAACTGATGAGAATAAGGGACTAAATCTTCTATATATATCAGCTCCTGCTAGGTATAAAGTCCTCCAAGCATTTCATCCTGATTCCGGAGGAGGTGCAGGTGAAGGTACCCACCTGCAGTTTAAAGTGAGCCTATATGACCACTGCTACAGCACACAAGACAAACCCAGGGCTTCAGGAGTTTGACTGAGATTGCCATCTGCTCTGGCCGTAATCACGTCCCCACGGTCCTTCTTAGGCTTCTTGTTTTCTGGCACTGTCTCCAGCTGGGTGAGTGCCAAAATGTCTGGTAGTCGAGATCGGGGCATCCATGAGAAAGGCTCTGCCCTTCCCCTTCACCCAGGCAGATTAAGCCACAGACAGGACAGAATCAGTGGTGTAGCGGAGGACTAGGACTGCCTCTGGGGACAGTTCCTCGCCGCAGTCGAGGTCTCTTAACAGGTCGGCCCGGTAAGCTTGAAGCAGACCCATAGTGTGCAGCGCACCACCAGCCCGGCCCGCCGCATACGCCTTGCCCACTAGTTTAGGTGTTAAATGGCAGGGCTTCGTTAGTCTCAGCTTCAGACGTCATACCCTACGGACCGTTGGCTGAACGTCTGATGCATAAGGTACACTTAACTGGAGACACTTCAGGAGTTTCGAAGTCTTCATCTGGTGGGTTGAATTCCACAGGATGACCGAGAGACCAGTGTGTCGTGTTACTTAATGGTCCGCCTGGAAACAAATGCTGTGACGCCAAACCCCCTCGTGGAAGAATAGCACCGTCATTTGACAACCGCGACAGTGAGTGCTTACCAGGATTATCTAAACCAGGGGTACCCAATCCTGCTCCTGCCGATCGACTGTCCTGCACAGTTCATCTCCAACCCTAATCAAACACACCTGAAGCAACCAATTAAGGTCTTCAGGATCACTTGAAAATTAAAGGCAGGTGTGTTTGATTAGGGTTGGAGATGAACTGTGCAGGACAGTCGATCGGCAGGAGCAGGGCTGGGCACCCCTGATCTAAACGCTGGCTTTTCAAAAGTATGTTAAAGTATTCACAGCTCCATTGTTGCAGTAAACTTGCACAACGTTCTTGAATGAATAATTTATTAGATGCATGCCAGGTCTGTTATTGTAGAGATATCGACTTTACATTTTCACACCCCTAAACATGACGCGGAACAATGCAAGTTGTGATTGTTTGCATTACATGCCAGTCAAACGTCCTCTTGGGTGGTCCTTAGCCAATAAAAGCTGCTATAGATTCCAGACTTTCTGCGGTGGGTTTGAAGGTGAAACAAACTGAGGTTGTTTATGACCCGGAAGAAACCTCTCTCTCCACGGACCAGTCCAGTTTCAGTCTGTCCGTGGAGCGTTTCATAACTTCCACCAGTTCTCTGTCTGTGGGAGTGAGGGAGGAGCTGGACTAGCTCTGTTCATCCACCTCAAGTTCCCATATAGTTCGTCAACATAATAGGGGCTTCGCACCGGAAGCACCTTTTCATAGTTCCTAGAACTATTGGCGGAAGTACCCGAATTTTGGCGTGTTCGCACCGCAGGACCTAGGAACGATTTCAGTTCTAGGAACTCCTTTTGTCACAACAACAAGCGCGGCTTGCGTCACTTCAGAGTTCCTACAGCCGGTGCGAATGCAACCAGGAAAACGTTCCTAAGGGAACCATTAGTTCTCGGGGAACCCCCCTGGTGGCTCTTTCCCATTACTCCCGGGTGTGAAAGCCCCTAATGACGCAGTGTAGAGTTCTCTCGAAAGGGAACTATTTCATTATCTGATTGTAAAATGAAAATTAAATGAAAATGTATTATGAGTTTTAGGGATTAAATCAAACATAGGTAACAATGTTATGTTCTGCAGCAAATGTTATGTGAAAGGAAACATGTAGAACACTAAAGAAAACAATATAGCAGCTGAGTTTGTGAAACTTGTGAAAATAGTTCCAAAGTGATGATAAAAAGTGCAAGTGGACAAACCTCTGGTAAAAATAAATAAAAAAGGTATGTCATAGTTCTACTAATTAGCATTTGGTTTGTGTTGTTGACAAATGCCCTAAAGAAAAGACCTCACCTCTTCAAGATGGAAAACAAAACAAACAGAACAAAACGAAGAATCACATTTTTCTTTGAATTACATTTATTTCTCGCATCAGCTTCCAGCAAACTAGCTCACTGTACATATATCACATAAAACAACCTTCAACAAAGATATCTTGAGTAAATCAGTTGAGCTTTTGCCCAAACTCTCTTCATCGGTTTCTGAAGTATTTACTCTTCTAATGGTGACGACAGAGGTTTGAATCGGGGAAGAAGTGTGAGAAGCAAGCATTTCAGTGCCAACTGAATCTATGATTAAACCTTCATCATAATACAGTTTCTGCGGCCTCACTCATTCATTGTCTTGCTAAATATACAAGTGAATCAGTCTGAAGACATCCTGAAAGAGGATTGTAAGAAAAGTGTAAGGAATGGAGTCACGCATTCATCGGACCTCACGGGAAACATCACACAGACACAGACGCTTCATTCTGTCTTCCTGATTGGCTGATCAGGATTTTGCGAGAGAAATCAGAGCTGTGATTGTTCAGAGCATTTGTCAGAATACCTGAAGCACTTGGAGCGTTTCAGAAGTGTAAATCTCCACGATATGTTCTCTTGACATACAGCAATTTTCATCCAAATCATTTTGATGTGAAAACAAATACAATGCAAATCAAATATTACTGAAAATGTTTTTTTCCCATAATTGGAGGTAGTCAGTACTTGAATATAATATTATCAAAATCTACACGATGACACACACAAACACACTGTTCTATGTGAATCTTCACAATATTGAACCGTCTTTCTTTAAGGCTCAGCAAGACTAAAGGGAAGGTATTTCTAGTTCTCTTCTGTATTATAATGCAAGCAATATAGATGTGCGTATTCAAATATCTATTGTATGTGAGGGTTCATTTACAACCTATGAGTTTTCTTACTAAACAGACAAACATGCAACAGTGATATACGCGAGACGGGATACATGATGTGACTCTGCATGAACGATAGAGGAATATTTCATACAATATAAGACAGTACAGAGCCAAGAAGTCTAGGAATAAGGTTGTGGAGAACATGGCGAAGGCTGAACGGCTGCATGCAGACGACTGGAATATCTGGAGAAAGTGGGACAAAAGTTGAAAACTGATGAAACCATGTGCTTCTTAGCTCATTATATATGTGTGTGTGTGTTTGCTTACATTAAATGATTAACTGGCTGCGGTCTCCTGTTGCATGATGAAGAGTCGTGAAGCATCGTCCGCCATACTGCCACAGTGAACATCACTCCTGAAACACAGAAGCAGTCAGCATAAAACATAGACACAAGAAAACTGGAACTTAAAGTCAAAAATGTAATTCTGTTAAGACCTGCAATTGAGTCGATCCATCCCATTAAAGCACAGGAGTTTGCTTACCTGTTATCATTAATGTCTGTGCTATTTCCTGAAAAGCATAAAGGAACAGAATAAAAGGTTACAACTGTTACAAGCAAAAACTAAGATATGTGTCTAAGATAAACTGGTTCTGGCCCTTTAAACCTGCTAGTCTTTAACATCAGAAGCCTGGAGGCCGGGTTAAGACTTGACAATAACAGGATCTCTGGGTAAACTAATCTACACTCTTAAGTTACACTTTCAGTGGTCCACTTTAGACATTCTACTAACTATAAGTAACTTTGCAAGTACATTAGAGTATTAGTAGACTGTCTGCTTATTATCTGTGTAACGTAGTTTGTTGATACGGGAAGAACGAGGCGGGAACCGGCGAACGGTAAACATAACTAATAATAAAATAAACAAAAAGAACAAAACTAAAGTAAAGCGGCAGCCCCTCATGGACGACTGTCACATAAACTAAAACAAAACCACAACATAAGGTGCCAGGCCTGGTCCTCTCTCGTCCTTCACTGCTGTCACTCCTCCTTTATCCTTCAGGAGTTCCTCCGTGGGACTCGAGACCGGTGTGGTGCATTAACACTCGCTCTGTTCCCACGGCTCTCGGCCCTTCTTGCCGGTTTCTGATGCTCCTCAACAGATATTCTACTGACTATAAGTAACTCTGCATCTACATGTCAACTTATTCTACTAACTTGAACCCTAACATAACAGTATTAATACTCTAATGAGAGTTAGTTGACATGTACTTATAGTCTGTAGAATGTCTAATAAAGTGGACCATTGAAATAAAATGTAACAAACTCTTAAAAATAAAGGTTCTTTATTGGCAATCCATGAAGAACCTTTAACATCCATGGAATCTTTCCATTGCACAAAAGGCTCTTTATAGTTGAAAAAGGTTCTTTAGACCAGAGGTTTCCAAGCTTTTAGGACATATGCCCCCCCTTGTGTCCCCCCAACCAATGCCAACATCCTTGATGTTTTTTACACCCTTTTTGCGCCGACATCACAATTACGTCACAGCATTAGCTGGAGGCAAAACAAAGGGAAAACTGGAGGCGGCCAATACAAACCAGCACAGATTCGGCTACATAATAATGAGCTTTAAATGTCATCTTGTGTTGTTGGGTGCCAGACTCGACGGAGTACAGGCTCCAATTAGAAATTTTATTGCATAATTTTTTCTAAACTATTGTGACTATTTGAGAATCATCTATGATTGTATACATTGTTGTGATTGATTGTGACTAGACTTTCTGAAGAACCTGGTGAGAAAAAATAATCAAATACATAAAGTTCAAAAAGTAATTTGCTGTATCTGGAATTTTTATTTCTAGAGAATATTCACATCATACAAATGGCACTGTAATGGCACTCTTTACATGGTCATCTTCTGGCCTTGGCGCTGGCTAGGCAGAACTGCCGATCGAACCACACAAGTCGTGTACGTGACCATTCAGCACATATAGTTACAGGCATCTAAAGATTCATACGCCCTGTGTTTCTCTTTACGCTCGGTTTCTCTATCGTTAATCCTGTCAGAGCGTCCATCCATCGAGTGTGTACGGGTCGGCCAATCTGGTTCCATCCGTTAAAATGAACTTTTGCAAATAACAATTGCGGTCCTGGACAGTGAGTGACCTTACACATTAAGATAAAATCTGATTTTCTTCAGTCACTGTTAAAAAACAAGCAAACAAATCTTGCTAACTAGCGTTGGTGAAACGGCCAGAGGAATCGTTCTGCCTCCACCTAAGCTCCGCCCACAGAGAACATCCCCATGTTTACTAACTGGAAAGGGGTCTATAGTATGCAAAACCGTGTCTATGCGGAGTCGAGTCGTCCTGCAACAGCCTGTCTACACTGGACACGACAAAGCGACCGTTGTAAATCCATTTGTTCTTCGTAGTCAGAAATAGAACAACGTATCAGTTTACTGTCGGGGATTTTGAGTGTTGCATGGCGTCGTTCGTGTCTGGTGTAGACAGGGTATTAGTTAAATTAAAACATTAAACATGAAAACAGCGTACAAAATTTAGTGTGACAACTGAGCCTGTTTTTCATTCACTGGTATTATTGGTTTTCACAAGCCACCCATCTGCCGTAACTGTAGCCAACGATTAGCTGGGAGAATCCTCAAATCGCCCTAGCAAAGTTTCACAAGTTCCTTTGCCCATATAATCTTTATTAAGGTTAAGCGTACTTGGCTTGCTGTCGCAGTGGAGGGGCTCGAGGAAGCAGCTTCAGCTCCAGCTGAGATAAACCCCCCAGTGGGACTGCTAATGCTCGGATGATGAGTCTGGTAGCGAGATGTCTAGATCATGCAGGTGGAGCTGGGGAGGAGGAGGAGGGACGCCAGTACAGCTGATGCCGGAGCGAGGCGAGCGGCTGCTTATGTGCTCCGACAGTTAATTAAAAGATTAGATGGGTTCACTCCTCCCGAAATTAAGTTGTGGACTTCACTTATTTCCAACCTGCTTCAGCTCACCTGCCTGTGATTTCCCAGCAATGCTTCAGGTGTGTTTGATTAGGGTCTGATGAGCTGAACTCTGCAGGACAGTGGGACAGTGGGGTTGAAGACCTGCTTTAGGGAACCATTAATGGTTCTTCTATGGCAGAAAACCACCTTTAGGAACCTCTATTTTTAAGAGTGTAGATCTCTCCCATTATATGGGAACTATGGCACTGGCACATGAGAAATAGAGAGAAAAATGGGCCGTTCACATCAAGAACGATAACTATAACGATAACTATATTTGCATCCACACCAACAAACGATAATGGTCTGTTTAATCTAAGCTCGCGCTGCGGTTTCAAAGTGTACAACGTCATTGAACATGTTTTTGCTGTTCTTGTTGCATTTACAGGCTTTAACCAGCAGATGTCCTCAGCATGCTGTGTTTTGAGTGAAGCTAGTGTAATCGATCTAATAATCTAACAGTGAGTTTAGCTGACGGAGTCAATATAGTGAAATAAAAACAACACTAGTCTTTTTCACCGCAACTTCAAAGGAAGCCAGACAATGTTGTCAGAACGAGCGCTGGATACCTGAGGTAAAACTTCTCACCGTTTATTCACAGGGTATGAACGATTGTTTTCCATATCCATTTTCTTGACTTGACTTGTCAAACACTGGTGGATTTATCTGCACCTCGGTGATTAACTTCTCCACAATGACGTCTGCCATTTTAAATGTGCGAGCCCGTAAATTCGAGTGGATTCTGATTGGCTGTCAGTGTTTTATCGTTCCAACAGCTGGAAAAAAAATCATTCTGAAAGTGATTCCAACAATATCGTTTCTCTATATCGTTATCGTTAAAGCTGTGGAGTGAACTCTGCTATTCTTTAATATTGAGAACAATTTTTTGAACTATATCTTTATCGTTATTGTTATCGAGTCCGAAACTTTTGTATTAGTTTTTTTTGGTATTCGTCACTGGGTGGCTGTGAATTGTCAAAACACCTCTCAAAATACTTGCTACAATTGCGAAAAACGCAGAAAATCGAACCCGATCCGTTTTTATGACGGATGAAAGTTTCGGAGGCAGCGTGTAAACGAGATTGACACAACGTGAGGTTGTATTTATTTTTTAACATGTGACCATTTCTGACGAGAATTAGGACCTTTAGTGTGAACGGGCCCAAAGAGAGATGGATGTGTTGTTTTGATCAGGGTTCCTCGTTCCTGGTCCTCGAGAGCCGCTTTCCTGCAGCGTTTAGTTACAGTCCTCAAGACACTTTTATTATTTAAACAAGTTACTGCTATCAGTGTTGGACATTTTCTTTAACTGGGGCAAATTAAAAATGGCAAAAGGTTGCTGACCTCTGGTCTACACCTGCACACGCATTGAGTTGATCCCTTACATCTATAACTTTATTTTCCCTGTTCATCTGCGGCAGTGTATAAATGTTGTTGTTTTAGTGGTGTCACAGCTCACACACACTTACCGTTCTCCACGTCGAGCGGACAGGAGCTCAGTATGTCTATGGATCTCACAGTGCTGTATCCAACACTGAAACGAACAGAGGACAGATGAGAGGAGGAGAGGAGGAGAAGACGAGAGACAGACAGGGCCTGGACGAGAGCACACACACACTCACGGGTTGGTTTTCTTCTCCTCCTGCAGGAACAGAGCGTTGCTGTAGGACGTGGCAGGTTTGCTGGAGCGTGCTGTGCTGGAGAAGCTGGTGGGGGACGTGGCCGAGACGTGGTGTCCGGGTCTCACTGGCTTAGCTGTTAAAACAAAACACAACATGAGGAACCACAAAATGAGGAACCACAACATCAGGAACCACAACATGAGGAACCACAACATCAGGAACCACAACATCAGGAACCACAACATGAGGAACCACAACATCAGGAACCACAACATCAGGAACCACAACATGAGGAACCACAACATCAGGAACCACAACATCAGGAACCACAACATGAGGAACCACAACATCAGGAACCACAACATCAGGAACCACAACATGAGGAACCACAACATCAGGAACCACAACATCAGGAACCACAACATCAGGAACCACTGATTTTTTTTTTTAAATTGCCAACTTAATCTTTCTTGTCATAAATCTTGAATACTTTAGAGCAACAGACTGAAGTTTGATCTCTTTTCAAAGACGACACTTGGCAGATTATTGCTGAAGTGAAAAAAAGTTTTAAAAAGTGAACTTAAAAAAAGAAACAGAATTTTATGTGTATTGTTATGAAAAATGCACAAAAATACAATTTTTAATTTTTATATGAAATATATATTTTCTAAAACACGTTTTACTCTAAAACTGTAAGAAAATCAAAGCCATAAATCTAAACAAGTTATGCTCCAAATTTGAGCTTGATATCTCAAAAAATGATCTTTCAGTCAGATTGTGAGAAACTCGTCTCCCATTCATTTCCAATGCGCTCATTTTTAACCGCGAGTGTGTGACTATTGTTTATAGGACCATTTAACCTGTTTGAATCATGTCTATGATTTTTTGTTTGTGTTCACACCGCAAGTGCCAAAACCTTTACCAAGTTTTGTACCATGCGATGAAGTAAAAAGTTTTAAAAAACAAAACGTCAAATTTTAGAGCACCAGAGGGGTTTACCCGTTCCCTGACGCGCTAATCATTTGTCAGTTGCGTCTTGCTTCTCCGCGTTCACAACAAGTTTCAGTCCTTTCAATATAAAAGTCTTCTCTACTGACTGACTCATAAAGACGGTCTTTGCCGCCGTCATCTAATGGAGAAATAATGTAACTTATGTTGCTGTTCACGGACAGGGTCTACTTTTACCAGCGGAAGGAAGGCTTTTAGTGATTTTATGTGGAAGTAAAATAACAAATGTTTTTGAAACAAAAAAGTTTGTTGAAATGCTTGCATTTAAATGCATTGTATTTTTAGGGCTTGCATTTTTATGGGCTGAAATTCAACATGGTTGTATATTTAAGCTGTGAATATTTCAATTCAAAACATTTCACACACATTTCCATAATTAAAAAAATCAACAAAATTCACCTTTCAGATTTCACTTCCAAAATATTCATTCTGTTTAAAAATACAACCTATAATATTCGACAGGCAATTTTCAGTCCATTTTATTTCGCTTTACAAATTCAGCGGTTCAAATTCGACAGCCAGTTCAACACAGCACATCCTGTCAAATATTATAGGTCGTGTTTTTAATGTTAAATGTTTTGAATTGAAATATTCAAAAACATTTGGCATTACTTTACTTCCAGAATTTTACTTGATGAAAGTTGCATCGATACATATTTTTTGGCTTTAATATCTGTATTGATAGGTGACCGTTTTCTAAAAGCAATAAGGCACTGGAGGCTAGCGCTGTGAGGTGAGTAACTCACGGCTGACTCCGCTTCGCGTCGAGCTAAACATCGCCCTTCAGCCGGGACTTATTCACCACACAGCACTAGCCTTGAGTACCTAACTGCTCACCTATCATATCATTATATATGACTGTGCAGTGCGAGCAGTACCGATCTGAGCGGCGTTGGGCCGGCGTAGAGGATAGCGCAGGCGCATGGCGTCCCGGATGCGCTCCACCTCCTGCTGGTAGCGGCGCCGGTCGTTCATGGCGCCCTGCTTCGCGTCCTTCAGTGCTGTCTCCAGCGCCCGAACCCGCTCAGCCGTAGAACGAAGACGCTTCTCCAGCTTCGGAAGCTCACAGCGCAGATCTGCGTTATCACGTACCAGCTGCACACACGGATTCACTAGTGATTAGTGTTAGCAGAAATTATAAATAAAGGGACACAACATCATGAAATGCAGGAGCTTGTACTCAAAACTGAAAAACAGTGAAACTCTGTGTGTGTGCGCTGATCACTGTTTATATGTGAAGAAAATCCCAAATTAAATCTGTTCATCATATCGCAAACTCTGAATCATCACGCACCAATGCTACATTTTTCTAAATGTTATAATAATTTGTTGACAAACAAGTATTCATTACTTTAATGAGCTCATTGTTTCTGCCTTAAATTATTACATTAAGTTCATACATTTTTAGCTAACTGTGATTTGTATATGTACATTTCTGAAATACATAACTTAGAGAGTTTCCTCTGATATCAGATCACTGTAAACTGTAATGTGGCATTTTCTGTAAAGCTGCTTTGAAACGATGTGTATTGTGAAAAGCGCTATACAAATAAATGTGTATTGAATAAAGCAATCACTTCTCTTCAGAAGACTTAGGCGCTGTTTACACCACACCGTTTTCAACCAAAAGTGTAAAACATTTTATGCGCTTTGCCCGTTCGTTTACACGACAACGGCGTTTTGTGAGCCTGAAAAAGGCGAACTTTTCAAAGTGCAAGTTTTTAAAAACGGTCTCCGTGTAAACAACACAAACGTGAATCTCTGGAGACGATGACGTCATGCTCAGGTGTATTACGTGTTCAGTCTATAGTGTTTCATCGCCATCTACTGGCCTGGCAGCAGAATACAGCGTTTTTAGTCGCTTTCACGGATTCGAATGGGGATCGTTATGATATTTTGAAACTCATATCGTTGTCGTGTGAACGTATACTGAGATTAAACTGATCAATTCATATGGATTACTTTTACAGTGTTTACAGGAGCTTTATGAAACTTTTGATTGTGTACCTTCAATGGATGGACAAAAATGATGTATGAGAGAATATTACAAATATCTTCATTTGTGTTCTGAAGATGAATGAAAGCCTTATGGGCTTGGAACAACATGAGGATGAGTAACTGATGACAGAATTTTTTAATTTTTGGGTAAACTGTCACTTTTAATATCATGGTTTGTTGGGTAAGCACTACTTGTTCACATTATTTGTATTATTTACAGTAAAAAGTCAAAAAATTTTATTTTAGAACTTAAGCCTGGATATATCAAACAGTGAATGAATCATCTGGAAAGGTGTACTTGTTATTGTTTTAATACTGTTGTTTGTTTTAATTTCTCATTCATGAGACAAGAAGAAAAAAAGGTAAAACCCTTCTTATGTACACTTGTCACTTTGAATGCAGCAATTTATGTAAAGGTCCCGATATACTTCAAGCGAAATCGAAGAACGAACTGGTGTGATGTCAATCAGGCCAAAATGAAGTTTGTTTGGAGTTCGGAACAGCCTCTGAGCTGCCATTGGTCCGTGTTGATGATGTCATAGGTGGGTGTGTCTCTGAGGCTCCGCCTTCTCTGAGGTGTAAATCTTCATTTCTTCTGTTCAGTCCGTCAAGGTCAGACGCAAGTAAAAACATGAACACACTGGAGAGCCGCTTTATAGTAGAAACTAAAGCTGTATTTACTGAAAGCGACGCTGACACGTTTCATGTTTAATACTGTATAGTCGCTTGATTTTAAGCAGTCTATTATATAAAGTGCTGTAAACGTGACGTGACTAAACTGCAGAACTGCTGCAACTATCTCCGCATCACTATGATCAGATGCTTTCTGAACTGCTGTTTTCTACACAACAGACATGTTTACATATTCATCTGCTTTTACATATTCGTATCGGGACCTTGAGAATTAATTTACAGAAATGTATTGTATACTGAGAGTGCATCCTGACCTGTTTATGAACCTTTGTAAGCTGATCCAGGTTGTTTTCAAGAAAGGAAATCTTCTGTTTCTGAGTGTTAGACCCCCCACTATCATCAGGTCCAATTTCTGTACTCTGTGTGAGGAAAACATGTCAGAAAGACACACAACAGAGGACATTTGTTAAGCAAAATATCCATTTTCACGTGCGCAACTCACTTTTTTAACCCGAGTCGTGAGGTCTTGAACGAACAGCTTGCGCAGGTTGTGGAGGGTCTGGAGTTCCCGAGCCTGAGACAGAGAGAGAAGCTGCTATATGAGGCCACAGACAAGTAGATAAAAAAGTGAAATATCAGTTTTGGTCATTAACACGTTCATTTTCAAGACATGGCCCTAAAGATAATTGACAATCAATGTGATGAAAACATGCTGAATGTTCAAGCCCTGTTTTCAGCAATGCAACTACAGATCTCCACTAAAGATCTATTAATTTTCCAACAAATGATGTGATCTGAGCCGGTTTGAGGTTGTTATCCTCTCAGCCAGAGCAGCAGGGGGAGCTCACGCACACAACACACATGGATATCTGGAAGTCCAGTGTCAACAGGAACACAGTGAAGAGACTATGTGACAGATGAAATATGAAACCCAAATAAATACTTGATTATGACAGTAAGTGATTTGGCTGTTCTTCAAGTGTTTCTGTTGTTTTAGTAATGTGTATTTATTTATCATACCAATGGTTAGCATGTGTATCTTCCGATTACATCTATAAATAATATATACTGTGATGGAAGAATGATGTAAAAGAAGGAACTGTAGAATAAGAGGAAGAGTTTGGGTAACACTTTATTTTATGAGTCATTGTTACATATGTTACATGTAGTTACTATAGTCATAACTATAAATCATGTATAATTACTTGCAACCCTAACCCTAAACCAAACCAAACATAACCCTAACCCTATAGTAAGTACATGTAGTTACTTAATATTACTCGGTACTTAAATGTATAATTACAGTGTAACAAAGACGCCTAAAAATAAAGTGTAACCAGAGTGTGTATGAGAAACTTACAACAGTCTCCTCAAGGCCCCTGAGATCCTGCTTGGACTGCTCGTGTCTCTCCTGCTGAAAGCTGATGAGAAAACTCAAACTTTAACACGCATTAGACAGTCATTGCACACTGTAGCATCCCTTAAAGAGGACCTATCCTATCATGCTCTTGTACAAAGTCTTGATGTGGTTTCAGGCTCTACTAGAGCAGGTTTTCCTGCATGAATGTTGATTATTTTCCTCATATTCTCCATTGTTGCGGCTCCTCTCTTCCCAGTCTGTCAGTAACGCTCTGTTTACTTCCTGTCTCTATGAAGCTCCTCCTTCTGAAAAGCACACTGTGCTCTGATTGGTCGGCTGGAGCAGAGTGTTGTGATTGGTCGAGCGCTTCGAGTGTGTTTGGGAAATGTCCCGCCCCTTACTATAACCCCCAGTTTAACACACTACTAACTAACTCAACCAGGCCCCGCCCCTTTATTCTGCATATTAATTATTTAAATGAGGAATATTGTGACGTGTTCGTTCCCGGAAGAAACTGGAAGACTACAATGGAGGCGTTTCAGGAGTTCAGAAACACTGACACTGATATAGAGAAGAACTCAACATTACACACTAAAGACAGATGAACATGGAAATCGCAGAATAGGCCCTCTTTAACACTCACAACATGATCAAACAATCTCAGTGTCTTTGTGCAATAGTATAAAAACGTACGACAGCTGCTCCAAGCAGGCGCTCTTGGTGTCGTCCTGCATTTTCAGGTTACTGAAACTGGACCGCACATGAGCCAGCTCCAGCTCTAGAGCCTGATTCTTACTGCAAGACAAGTTATGACACCATCAGCACCTCATTTACAACATTCAGTGATTATACAACCATGTGTAATGCCATCAGAAGACACTGGAACTGAGACTGACTCGGTAAGGTCGTCAATGAGTCGCTGTTTCTCATTGATTTCGTCCCGCAGGTGGCTGAGCTGCTTCTGACGAGACTCTGCGTGGAGAGCTGGGCGAACAGCGGCCTTCTACACAAACACACACACAAATAAACATTTGCACTGACTCGTGTGACAATAGTCCAATAACATTTTACACACCCTCCTAGTGTCCATGAGACCTATTTTTAATAATAACCACATCACGTACAACATCTCTCTTATCATAATATGTATGTGTTCCTTACCCTAGTCACAGGACTGTTTATGTGTAAAATACTAGACCCATGTATGTCCGACTTACTTTCCCTTCAGCCTCTCTGTCAGCCTTCTCTCCTCCATCCAGTTCTGCCACATTACTCTCTGGTATGAACATAAATACAGAACCATTAATGTTACAGTACAGAAGCTGAATCTGAAATTCTTTTCACAGTCTTTTGGATTTTTGGCAACTTTGAAGTTCTGATAAAGGAAATCAATCATTTAGAAAAGATATAGCATGCTACGTCCGCACAGATCTTCAGAGAGCTCTGACTTTGGTGAATATAGCTTGTAGTTGAACTTCAATTAGGCTTAGAAGAATAAAGAAAGCAGTCAAGCAGTCTGAAAGTTTTAAAAGCTTTACAGTCAGCCAGAATAATTGGCAGAAAACCAATCATCCCTGTTTCCTGGAGATAGTCTCCTTTTTTGGTGGCCCGACCCTTGCTGGAGTTCCTCTTTTTTACTGCAAAGAGAAATAACACCTAAGGTGGGAAATTAAAACGAGCCCCAATCGTGTGCTGTTTATTTTGACCAACAGAGGGCGTTGGTCCACACAGCAATGTTAAGTTGTTATTTATCTTCCACTAATTACTTGCTTGTGCAAGTTTTACATTGAAAACTGGACAAGAATAAACGACCACAAAAGAATCATGTAATCGTTATCATCTATAAGTAGATGTACATTGTACTTTGCACTGATCCCATAATCGTTTCCTTGCAGGTACTATGCCCAAAAGGGGAAGGCCCCCTCAGATGAGCCCGAGTGAGTCTCATGGACCAGATCCTGGCCACCAGATGTCCATCTAAGAGATCCTCTCCCAGGCCTGCATCCAGGAGAAGGCCCCCATTTCCCTCTACCGATTTCAAGGGCGAGCCAACCAGGAGCTAAAGATCTGGGCAAAACCTCTTCCAGGGTCACTGACACACTCATACTCCACCACCGTGTTAAGGTGGGGATCCAAGGAGGGTCGGGTGGGGAGTAAGTTGCTGCCCCAAGTGGAGGAGTTCAAATATCTTGGGTCTTGTTTACGACTGGGGGTCGTTCGGATCATGAGAACGATAGGTTGATTGGTGCTGTGAAGGCAGTAATGCAGTTGTTGCACCAGAATGTCGTGGTGAAGCAGGAGCTGTGCCCAAAGGCGAAGCTCTCGATTTACCAGTTGATCTATGTTCTGACCTTCACCTATGATCAACTATGGTCTGAAATTATTTTTCTCTCCAGGGTTTGTGATCCTGAGAGACAGCTCTGATATTCGGGAGAGACTTGGATTAGAGCTGCTGTTCCCCTGTATTGAACGGAGGCAGTTGAGGTGGTTAGGGCATCTAGTCATAAGGCCTCCCGGTGGAGCTCTTCCGGGCATGTTCAACTGAGATCCTGGGGTAACAATAATAATAATAATAATGCATTACATTTATATAACATTTTTCTTGCAACTCAAAGATTAGATTAGATTAGATTAGATTCAACTTTATTGTCATTACACAAGTACAGGTACAAGGCAACGAAATGCAGTTTAGGTCTAACCAGAAGTGCAATAGCAGCAAGTGCAGGATATACAGTGGTTCCATAAGTGCAGAACATGGATATGTACTGAATAAATATAGAGTTGAATACTATTATAAACAAAAATTTACAGATAGATTGTCCTATGAATATAATATACAGATAACTATTACTGTGAACAGAGTTTACAGCTAGATATGTACTGAATATAATAATATACAGATGGCTATTACTATAAACAGAATGTTTACAGATAGATATGTACTGAATATAATATACAGATGGCTGTTACTATAAACAGAATTTTACAGATAGATATGTACTATGAATATATATACAGATGGCTGTTACTATAAACAGAATGTGAGCATAATATACAGATGGCTATTACTATAAACAGAATTTAACAAATAGATATATGTATAAGTTAGGCTAATGAGCAGTATAACAATGGATTTAAAGTAGTGCAAATAAAGTTTGGACAGAAGCTATCCGAGTGAAAGTGCAGTGGAAAGTAATTGCATATTACAGTTAAGGTACGATATTGCAATGTATATATAAACAGTCGGTACTGTAAATAAACAGTCGGCAGTGCAAATTGAGCATATTCCAGTCAAGGTAGTAGTGCAAGATGCATATGTAAACAGTTGTTACTGTAATAACAGTCAGCAGTCAGCAGTGCAAATGAACATTATAGTATTGCAAATAACAAATAACAAAATGGAGGCAGGTGTGAGGAGGGAGAGGAGAGTCAATCAGTATATGAGGGGAGTGGGATCAATGAGGGTTAGAGTTTAATAAAGAGACAGCTCTGGGGAAAAAACTGTTCTTTAGTCTGCTGGTCCTGGTCCGGAGGCACCTGAAACGCCTGCCGGAGGGCAGGAGAGAAAACAGTCTGTGGGCTGGGTGAGAGGAGTCCTTAAGGATGCTGCGAGCTCGATGCAGACAGCGTTTCCTCTGGATGTGCTCGATGGCAGGTAGTGGAGTCCCAGTGATGCGCTGGGCGGTTTTCACCACCCGCTGCAGTGCCTTGCGCTCTGCAACAGAACAGCTCCCATACCACACTGTAGCACAGTTGGTCAGGATGCTTTCTATTGCACAGCGATAGAAGTTCACCAGGATAGTGGAGGAAAGCTGATTCTTCCTCAGTGTCCTCAGGAAGAAAAGGCGCTGGTGAGCCTTCTTGACCAGGCTGGAGGTGTTGGTTGTCCAGGTCATGTCCGCCGAGATGTGGGTCCCCAGGAACTTGAAACTGGAGACACGCTCAACAGCCATTCCATTGATGTGGATGGTGTCGTGTGTGCCTCTTGACACTTTCCTGAAGTCCACGATGAGCTCCTTCGTTTTGGTGGTGTTGAGGAGCTGGTTATTTTCGGTGCACCATGTGGCCAGGTGCTTGATCTCCTCCCTATAGGCAGTCTCATCGTTGTTGCTGATGAGACCAATCACCGTAGTGTCGTCCGCAAACTTGACGATGGAATTAGATCCGTACACAGGCTTGCAGTCGGAGGTGAAGAGGGAGTAGAGGAACGGGCTTAGCACACAGCCCTGTGGTACACCAGTGTTGAGTGTGATGGATGTGGAGCAGTTGGAGCCGGATCGAACATTCTGGGGTCTGTTGGTCAAGAAGTCCAAAATCCAGTTGCACATGGAGGTGTTGAAGCCCAGGTCTCCAAGTTTGGCTATTAACTTAGTTGGGATGACAGTGTTGAATGCTGAGCTGAAGTCAACAAACAGCATGCGTGCATAAGTGTTCTTATTGTCCAGATGTGTGAGCACAGAGTGCAGTGCCATGGAGACTGCATCCTCTGTGCTCCTATTGCTACGGTAGGCAAACTGGTGTGGGTCCAATGTGGATGGTAGAGAGTCTTTTAGGTGTGCCAGGACCAGCCGCTCAAAGCACTTCATTACGATGGGTGTGAGTGCTACAGGGCGGTAGTCATTAAGGCACTTCGGGCTGGAGTGTTTTGGCACTGGCACAATGGAAGTGCATTTAAAGCATGTTGGTACAGCTGCTTGGGCAAGAGACAGGTTGAAAATGTCTGTAAAAACCCCAGCGAGCTGCTCCGCACATGCCCTGAGTACGCGTCCAGGGATGTTGTCTGGTCCAGCAGCCTTGGGCGCGCTGATCCTGCTCAGTGCATTGCAGACATCTGTGGAGGAGAGTGTGATCGGTGGGTGGTCAGCTGAGGATTTGAGCTTGGTGGCAGTTTCTCTGTTGTCTCTTTCAAAGCGAGCATAAAAGTCATTTAGCTCGTTCAGGAAGTTGACATCAGTGGCTGCGGGGGTGGAGTGAGAGGGTTTGTAGTCACTGATGGCCTGAATGCCCTGCCACATGCGCCGAGGGTCAGCGTTGGAAAAGTGTCCCTCTATCTTAAGCTTGTAGCAGTGCTTGGCCTCTTTGATGCCCCTTTTCAGATTTGCTCTGGATGTGCTATAGGCTTGTGCATCTCCTGATCTGAAGGCAGTATTGCGTGTCTTCAATAGGAGTCGCACTTCCCTGTTCATCCATGGCTTCTGATTTGGGTATGTGGTGATCTGCTTCTGGGTTGTAACACTGTCAATGGTGGTATTAATATAATCCAGTACAGAGGAGGTGTAGCAGTCAATGTCCGTGTGAGAGCCACTGGTGGCTTGAGAAGCAAACATACTCCAGTCTGTGTGTAGAAACCTTTCCTGGAGTGAGAAATCTGCCCCCGCAGGCCACACCTTGATGGTCTTCACTGATGGCTTCACGCGATTGATCAGAGGTGCATATTTGGGGGTGAGGAACAAAGAAAGGTGATCTGACTGTCCCAAGTGGGGGAGGGGTGTCGCGACGTAAGCTTCAGCCATGTTTGTGTAAACATGGTCTAAGGTTTTGTTTCCTCTGGTGTGACAGGAAACATGCTGGTGAAATTTCGGTAGCACTGACTTTAAGTTTGAATGATTAAAATCACCCGCAACAATAAACGCAGCTTCCGGGTGAACGGTCTGTTGTTTACTGATGGCTGCGTGAAGTTCTTTCATAGCAAACTTGGCATCAGCATCCGGGGGAATATAGGCTGCAGTTATAATAGTGGAAGTGAACTCCCGCGGTAGATAAAACGGTCTACATTTAACCATGAGAAACTCAAGGTTAGCTGAACAATGTCTCCCAACAATAGCAGAGTTTGTGCACCAAGCTTTGTTAATGTAAATGCACAATCCACCACCTCTGGTCTTACCGGAACCATCTAATGTTCTATCCGCCCGGAATGTATGGCGTCCCGCTAGCTCAATAGCGTTGTCCGGTATTCCGCTGTTTAACCATGTTTCCGTGAAAATTAGAACATTACAGTTCAAAAGTCTCTTGCTGTATGTGATGTTGAGTCGAATCTCCTCCATTTTGTTCAACAGCGACCGTACATTGGCAAGGAAAATGCTGGGTAAAGAGAGCCGGTGTGGTGTTAGCTTTAGCTTAGCTCTTAGTCCTCCGCGCTTCCCCCGCCTTTGTTTACGATCTCGCCGGCGCCTGCGAGCACTTCCGCCCGGCCGGGCAGAGTGCATAGCCTCGGGTGATCTGGCGATCTCAGGAAGGAGTCGAAGGTTGTCCATAAAACTGTCGGAAATTCGCAAACCAATATCCAAAAGCTCACCTTGGGTGTACGATGTTAAGGCACAACTGTTCTGGACGAACAGACCCGAAATGAGCAAGAAAAATACTGCTAAATTACAGAATCTGGAGAGACCGCGAGCCTCGCGATGTACTCGCGCCGCCATCTTGGATCTTGCGCTTCACATATGGAAGCGCTTCACATATGGAATGGGGCAATCTCCTTAACCACCACCAATGTGCAGCACCACCTGGATGATGCGACGGCAGCCATAGTGCGCCAGAACACACACACACACACACACACACACACACACACCAACTTACTGGTGGAGAGGAGACAGTGATGAAGCCAATCAGTATATATAGGGATGATTAGAGGCCATGATGATGGACAGAGGCCATTGGGAAAATTTGGCCAGGATGCCGGGGTTAAACCCCTACTCTTTTTTAATGATTTTTAATGACCACAGAGAGTCAGGACCTCGGTTTAACGTCTCTTTGACTTTTTGACAGCATTCGTCACTATACTGGGGCGTTAGGAGCCACACAGGGCAAGCGCCCCCTGCTGGCCTCACTAACACCTCTTCCAGCAGCAACCTAGTTTTCCCAGGAGTCTCCCATCCAGGTACTGACCAGACTCAACCCTGCTTAGCTTCAGTGTGTGGCCAGTCTAGGGCCTCAGGGTGATATGGCTGTGGCAGGCAGATCTAGGATGGGTACGCCTTGGGATCCCCCAGAGGAGCTGGGGTAAGTTGTAGATGAAAAGGACGTACGGGCAGCCCTTATAAGCAAGATAAGAGTTTAATGCTTTTTACGTTTATTAGCAACAGCGAGTGTTGCCACTAGTTTTTGTGGCCCCTATGCATTATATTGCATTGAACCCCCTCAAAATATAATTTACAGTAGTATGATTTACTATGCTACATTACAGGACTACATTTAAAATGATCAAAATACATAAAACCTTAATCATCACCATTTTTTAGATTTATAGATAATAACACTGGATTATACATTAGCTGTTTGATTCCAGCATCCCTGTGACCCTACAGAGGACATGTGGTTTGGAGAATTAATGGATAGATGGATATTTGACATTGGACTATTCTTTGCGTAGTCTTGTCAGCCCATGTGTTGTAAGAGGTGTTGAACCTCTTGCCTTCCTACCTGGATCCTCCATTAGCCCGTTCGTTTTTGGGTTGTTTATTGCTTCTCTGGTTCTCCATGAACATCTTCTGGACTTCTCCCTCTGGCTTTACATTTAATAAAGAGATCTGCACATGGATCCTGAATCCGTCTTACACTACACAGGGTGATGTATCTAGACAACTCTAGGAGTTCTGACAGTCAGACGTCTATACGTTGGGAAATCTATGAAAATATTGCTCTATCTGGAAATTAGTCATAGAGCCTGAAGGTCTGTGCAGAGTCTGTATTTGTGTTTGTATCTTACCCGAGTTCTGCATCATGTAAAGCTCTTCACTGAGAGCATCATAGTTATCCTCCAGCTGTCTCTTCTTTTGCTCCACGTTCTGCATGTACTCCGTGAGAGAGCGAATCTTTGCCTCATGCTGCTCACAGACACACACAGGCACAGAGACACAGAGTTAAAACACCACACAGAACACACAGCAGATCTGAGCCAGCATGAACCACATGCCATTTACTAGCATCAGAAAGATTCATGTCATGTAATGGTGTGCAAATTGATGGCCTGATGAAAATGAAGCCAGTCAAACTTGCTTTACTACCAACGATACTTAGCCGAGTTAAAATGATGTGGACAGATACATATTTGCATGCAACTCAAAACAAGAGCAAACTTACAATTACTGCAATGTTACAAGATAATCATAGTGAACGCAACGGTTCAGGGCTCTCCATAGGGGCTTTCGCACCGCAGGAACCTTTTCATAGTTCCTACAACTACTGGCGGAAGTTCCCGGATTTTGGCGTGTTCGCACCGCAGGAACTGGGAACGATCTTAGTTCTAGGAACTCCTTTTGGAGGAACTAATTTACTCCTACTTCAGAGTCGGTCTAAACCAGCGCTATAGGAGCTATCTGTGACGTTAGTGTTCGCTGATTGGCCGAACTCACGCGAAACACAGGCTGTGTAAACACACAGATTATAGCCTATATATTTACTCCACAAGCTAACTCTACGAACATGTGAAACAGTGATAGATGGCCCTCTTAACCTTTACGCTGAGGAGAAAATCCAACACAACTTTGAGGAGTTAATCAACTATTTCTGCTCAGCAACACTGGACATCAACCACATGGCATACGCTAATAACTTTTCATTACTGTCTACTTTCTATGTATGACTAGCCTGGGTGCCAGCCCGAACCCCGCCCACAACATTTTTTGGTTGGGAAGTTCGGTCTGGACTCGATCCGTTGAGGAGTAATTATGCTCGGCTCCCAGAAGGCCGAGCCAATCAAATTGCCAGGGCGGGCTTTAATCGATGATGGACAGATGATCTGCGGTTACGTATCACCCACGTCACCAAAGAGCGCTTGGGCTGAATTGGTTTTCAACAAAGACGACTGCAGCAGGAGAATTGAGATGTTTAGATTCCGCTGTCGCGTCTGTTATAAAAGAAATCGACAGCGCATTAATTTTAAAAGACGAACAGAGAACCACAATCAAGGCATTTGTCGATTGGAAAGATGTGTTTGCCGTCCTTCCTACGGGATTCGGCAAAAGTTTAATTTATCAGCTGACTCCGATGGTCGCTAAGAAGATGGGACGCAGTGAAAACGGTCATTGTGGTTTCTCCTTTGGTCGCACTCATGGAGTGCTTTATTATTATTATTATTATCTTCCTGCATGTGTGCACTTGAGCTCTGTTGACAACTATGCCTCGCTCAACATACGTCACTTACTGCGTTGCTCTGATTGGTTGTAGGTCTATCCAATTGAGTGCAGTTTTTTTTTTCCTGGTTCGGTTAAGACACGCCTCATAATCACAGCCCTATGGAGCAGTATCAGACTCACTGCCTAGAATATGAGTATGACGAAGTCAGGCTAATGTATGACAGTTCTGTCTAATGACGTACGCACACACTCACACACACCTGTGAGATGAGCAGCTGGCAGGAGGACAGCTCTCGGCTGGTTTCCTCCATCTTGCGATGGCACTCGAGCTGCATGTTCTCCAGCTGCCGGCAGCGCTTCACCATCGACTTCACCTCAGACTTGATCTTACTGATGTAGAGCCGCGCCACAGTGAACTCCTCCTCGATCGCACCGCTGATCTCCACCGGCTACACACACACACATTACAGACACACACATCTGCATCTAAAGGAAAGTCTTTTACCATAATGCCCCCCTTTTGTATTGAGAAAAATATTTTCATTTTTTTATGTTTTATGCCTTCATTTGATTACAACTTTTTTTAATAATTAGTTTGCATTAACTCATAAATACAGCAGAATTAAAACAGACAACATAGAAAAAAATTATATTACTGTAAAATTTTTTATTTAAATTAGTAAAGTTTTATGAATTTAATTGATTAGACATGCTTTTTGATAATTAAACCATTAAAATGGAATGCAGAAAATTGAAAATGGAAAACACAGAATTTGGGAAAAATAAAATGTTTTTCATAGGGGCACTAAAAATTTGATATTTTATTCTTAAGTCTTATATTCGGGTATATACGGTTATTCTTAAATTGTATACGTTTCATGATGTCAATTAAAAAAACTAAAACCTTTAGAGCTTATTAGAGGTCATTTTCACAACTTCCTTTTTTTTCCCCGGTAAAAAATTTCTGAATTCTGAAAATACATGTTTTTTGAGTACTAAATTGAATTTAACTACTAAAACGGAATTCAGAATATTTTTAATGGGGACAAAAAAAAGGAGTTTGTGAAAATGACCTCTAATAAGCTCTAAAAGTTTTTATTTATTATTTATTATTAGTTTTATTAAAATTTGTACATACATGTTCATTTTATATTTTAATTGTTGTTGTTATTCTTTGTTTTATACACTCTGAGCTGTATTACAATGACTTGTATCTTTTGCATTGTACTTTTCTGTAATTGAAAAAAATAAAAAAATAAAAATAAAAGCTCTAAAAGTAATCTGAGAGGACTCTTACGAGCTTGATCTCTCCGTTGCCGACGATGGAGCTGAACTCGCTGAGGTCCTTCATCAGCCCGTTCAACACGTCAGCGATGCGCTTCCTCTGCTGTGAGCTCACTTCCTGCATCTGTGCAAGCTCCGCCTCCAGCTCCATCAGGCTGGCCTGTAGAACACACACACACGAGCAGAGGCAGCAGTGAACACACACACACGTCTCTCTCTCTCTCTCAGTGTGAGTGAGGTGAGAGTCATGCGGTCATCATCTTGTGGCTGAGCTGCTCTGCCAGCTGCTTGTTGTGCAGGCTCTTGTCCTCACACACACACACACACACACACACACACACACACACACACACACACACACACACACACACACACACACACACACACACACACACACACTCACCATCTTGTGGCTGAGCTGCTCTGCCAGCTGCTTGTTGTGCAGGCTCTTGTCCTCACACACACACACACACACACACACACACACACACACACACACACAGACACACACACACACACACACACACACACACACACACACACACACACACACACACACACACACACACACACACACACACACACACACTCACCATCTTGTGGCTGAGCTGCTCTGCCAGCTGCTTGTTGTGCAGGCTCTTGTCCTCCACCTCCTGGCTCTTCTGGTCGTAGTTGACGGCCAGCTCCTCCAGCGCCTGCAACACCTCCCGCACCTCCGCTTTAGCGCTCTCGCTCTCCGTCTGCAGGCGGCCCAGCTCCGTCTGCACCTTATCAGAGTCGCCACGCGTCGACGCCAGCAGCTGAACACACACACACAACAGCAGCCATTAAAGATGACATATTAAGACCCTTTTCACAAGATGTAATATGAATCTACGTTGCCCCAGAATGTGTCTGTGAAATTTCAGCTCAAAATTCCCCCCAGATCATTTATTACAGCTTGTCAAATTTGCCCTTTTTTAGGTGTGAGCAAAAACACGCCGTTTTTGTGTGTCCCTTTAAATGCAAATGAGCTTTAGCTCCGCCTCCATTCAGAAGAGGGCGGAGTCTTTACACGAGCTTCAGAACTCCGGCAATAACAGAACAGGCCAATCTCACTCATCCAGAATCCCAGAATCACCAGTAGCGAGTGCAGCCTTACGGAGAGACTCAGGAAGAGCTTCTGAATGTTAGTGGAGACATTTCTGTAGTTGTTGTGGAGTTACACTGATCATCTCATCATCATGTTTAACTTCTCCACAAGTGTCCACAGTTCCTGAGGTGTTTATAAGACAGCGGTGACATGTTCTGGTCAATAGTGTTCAGTGCTCGTCTGTGCTCAACCACAGAACAGCTTCAGGCTCTGCTGGATCTTTATCATTGTGTTAGAACTGGTCTCTGTTCTCGATCGCGAAACCAAATGTCGGCTGGTGTGTGTAAACGTGCAGATTAAGGGCTGGTAATATTATAATAAGATCCTCTTCATACGTCAGAAGGAGAGAGAATATGATCGACTTATTTTTGACATGCTTGCAGAGAAAGGCTCACCAGAACACAGTTACTGGGTTTCACTTTTCACGTTTTCTGTTGGTAGAAGCACCGATTACAGCACTTTAACATGGGAAAAGTCAGTGATATGTTCATGATATGTCCCCTTTAATACCAGCTAGAAACCTCATAACACAGACTAAAATCAGACTGGATGAGCCACGTTTCGGGTCTTTATAACACAGCGGATCTGCTCTGCATCATGGAAGATGATGCTCAATCGGGATCAAATCAATGAATTTTGTGGCTCTTGCTCTTCAGCAATTAGACAGCATTGTGTTGAATGTTAATCTGTTTAATTTTGGTTGAATGAAGATTTAAAATACACTTTTCAACTTTTACATTTTTCAAGTATATGTATCTTCATATTAGGAAACTTTTACTTCACTACATTTGAAAGCATATTAGGGATTTACTGGTATGAAAATGGCCGATTCCACTACCGATAATTCTTTATATTTAAGAAGCCGATAACTGATATATTGGCAGATAAATTATAATTTTATTCATTATAATTTTATGTAGCCGATATGACTTTCGTCCTGTGTGTTGAGAGCACATGACTTGTCTTGTGTTCCCTCGGTCATGTGCTCTCCTGTGATTGTCTAGCCCCGCCCATCTTGTTTCCTGATTGTTGGTTAATTTGCCACACCTGTCCTCTCTCGTTACCCGCTTTTGTTTGCTTCCCTATTTAATCTCCCTGTGTTTGCAGTCCTGTGCTGGTTCGTTGTCTATGTTCCCTCGTGTTTCTTGTTCCTGCTACAGTCCAGTGGGAATGTCTTGATGCTGGTCTTGTTTTCCCTGGGTAGTTTTTGTTTGTTTTTTGTTGTATTTTTGTTGTATTTTTTTTATTACTTAATAAATACCCACTGTTCGTGCACTTAAGTCCTTGCTCCTTTCCTCCAACCCAGACCGTGACCATCTGTGCGGGCTATAGGCTGCTTTAGTTCATTACTATATAATGTAAAATTATGCAAATCAGTGCCTACTGTATATTCTCTGGTGCCTTAGCAAATTATATAAAATATTTCAAATGATATAAAAATGTTTGCATACATTTAGAAGTCACACATTTTGCCCAGTGTCATGGGAGATTTTATGTTTTGTTGTCACCACCCTTTTTTATTTACTGTATGATATATTTTGCTGTTGTTTTAACTACTACATTTTCGTTAACTGAATTGAACGCTTGCTTATTTGCAGTGGGGCGGTCAAATGAAAATTCGAACTTTGAATATTCGCTGAATTGAAATGGACACCTGAATGCAAAATGATCCTCAAAATGATCATCAGGGACAAAAGAACATCCAGCGCTTGGTTTGTGTTTATTGATTGTTGTTCAACTGTATTTTTCCAGAAATAATATGTCAATATAATTTGAATTTCAAAATGATAAATTCTAATTAAGGCCTGTTGATAGCCCTAATTTGCAGCTCATGCTAATTTAATGTCTGCATCTACTAATCTTTCGTTTTATTGATCTAATGCCACATGGTTCTATTTTTGGAGAGATCACTGAATGATTCGGGAGCATTACAACCGTGTGCTGACTTATCTCGCATGTTTAATACTTTTTAAACCTTTTCAATTTAAGCCTTTCACTATTTTGGAGTACTTAATATATTAACATGATCCAGATGTGACCTCTGACCTCATCCTGATCCAGGATCTGCTCCTTCAGCTTCTCCGCCAGCTGACACTGGAGATTGATCTCATCATCCTAGAACACACAGTGTAGGAAACAAGGGTAAAAAAACACTGACAGCAATAAAAACCTGTTTATCTTGTTATGCATATGCAGTCAAACCAAAAATCATTCAGACACCAGATATAATTTACGATATGTTTTCACTAGAGTGTGTGCAGGACAATATAGTTCATTTATGTAAGAATGCATTAATTTATTCGGACACTTTGAGCTGATCATGTTCTGCTTAAGTGTGTTTTCTTTAATTGCTAATGCTCTTTTTACACACAGACTGAACACAATGAAGCATTGCTTGGTGATTGGTTGAGCTAAACTGGTATCATCTAATTGTGTAGTTAAATTTAACAGCTGACAGATATTCAACATCATTCATGTGTGAGACAGTCTAACAGAAGGACGGACAAAACCAGTCAAATATCAGCTGAGTTCATAACTCTGTGATGATGTGAGAAATGTTGAAGGAGTCTGAATAAAGCTTGGTTTGACTGTACACACTGATCTGATGCAGATCTGATAGATGGTGCAGTGTTGATCATGTGACTGACCTTATCGTCCAGCTGGCGGTAGAGTTTGCGGATCTCTTCCTCATATTTCTGCCGCTCTTCCTCCGAGATGCGCACCACAATAGAGGAGGAGTCCGAGTCCCTGTCCCGCTCCCGCTGGCGCTCCGATGAGGACCTCTCGTTATCCAGAGACGCGTCCTCGATGACCTCCAGCTTCACCACATCAGCATCCGTCTGCTCCGTCTCCGGCACGTTCTCTCCTGAGGGAGAAACACACACATCAGGCTAGTGTAGGTCTTTTAGTAATATATGTATATATTTAAGAAAAATTTGTTAGTAATATATCAAATATTTATATTTATATATAAATGATGTATAAATATATATACAGTATATACATGCAAATATTTCTTAAATATTTACATGCATGTGTGTGTATTTTTACATACAAAATAATTATACACACTACACACACATATTATGTAAACACTCATTTTTATTTTGGATGCGATTAATCGATTAACCCTCAGGGGACCACAGTGTTTTGGGGGCCTTTGAGATGTTCTGACATGCCTTGACATTTGTGCTTTTTTCAGTTATTTATAAACATGATAATGGCAAAGGTGTAAATTCACTCTATATAGCACAAACAGGGCTACCATAATATGCGAGCAACGTGTATGTAGATGTTTGTATTTTTAAGAGAATAATGTTTATGCGTGGTTATTGGAAAAAATTAAAATGAAAGTTGCTGAATTAAGACCACAAAACACATATTAAATATGTGTCCACAAGACTTTTGACTAATGGATGTTGTCCCTTTGAGTTCTAGCTTCAAAATTATGTGAAAATAGTTTTGCTTTATCGTTCACAAAAAAAAATACATTGATTTAAATGGTGTAAAACAGGTTTTGCTTGGAAAGCCAATATGCGAGGGGGAGGAGTAGTTTACACCTTAGATTGCATAATCTCTGCATAATCTCCCCACCCACTCTGCATAATGACTGCCTAATGAGCCATTCATTCAGGTGTGACACTGACTGAGCCACAATGCAACGACAAAAGATGTATTTAGAAGAAGACTTATATTGACCATTTAAGATTTCGCTTACATTTCTCTTGTAAATATGTTTTGCTATTTTATTAAAAATGTTACAATTACAACAATAATTACAATTTCAACAATATTTCAAGTGTACTCTTTCTTTGTAAAAAAAAAAAAAAGAAAAAAGATTATAGGCCTAAATTTTATCATATGTATTCATTAGTTTGAATATAGCCAACATTGGAACATCTAACATCTTAGTCTATGACTTTATTTTTGACAAAAATAGTATTTTTTTTTTTTTGCAGTTTAATACGTTGCTTATACAAATACATTTTTTTCAACATATTCCAGTGGATTTTTACTCATCTCAGTAGGCTATAGCAAAGCAGTTTATTCTTTCACACACAGACACGCGATTCATATTCAGGCTAAACAGTCTTTACAAATATGTACCCTTCATTCATCTCACAGAAAGGCGAGTCATATTATAGAAATGCGATTCATCTTTTTGCGGTTTGCATAGGCCTACACTAACGTTATTCCACACGTGAGAAAAGAAAACAGCCTACCTCACTCCTCAGCGCAGCGGGATCTGCTCCTCATATCAGGAGATATTGCTCCTCATCAGCACTGTTCTGAGGAATCGTTTCTCCATAAGGTAGGCTATATTATGCCTCACTCGATCGCGACGCGCTGTGTTTACAGCTGATGGGCGTTTCACACCCCTCAGAATTTGCGTTTGAATAGCGCGCGCTCTCCGGGGAGTGGTCACATTACTGTGAATGAACTCCTAATGAGCTCGACAGGAGTCGCTCTCTTTTTATACAGATTACAGAAACTGAGAATATTTGTTTTTTATATAAATTACTTCTTTTAACAGATGCGATCTCAAGCTTTATGCCCGTGGGTCTGTTTGCCTGTTTGACTAAATTTTCGCGGAGTTATAGATCATTTTCGAACGCGTTTCAAATGGGAGTTCACGGACAGAGGGAAGGCAGAAATCGCATCATGTTAATTTTTCTTTATTTGTCAAAAAGCAAAACACTTTATTTTTATTGTGAGTATACAGAAAAAAAATAGAAACTGAACAGGATCGATTGATGTATTACACGAAAATGAAAGATCAAAATTAACAGAGCATTTGGTGTTTATTTTCATTGCTAAAAAAAAAAAACGAGCAAAACGCGCGGGCGCGTTTGTGGTCCCCTGAGGGTTAATACCAGATGTTTTATTGATGAATAAAGTGGCACACTTGATGTGGATTTGTGAATCCATTTGTCACTTTATCAAACTTTTAAGTTAATATTTTAAGTAGGCTTGTGAGGATTTGTCAATTATAGACCCATCTAGCTCCAATCTCTCTTTTATATAAAACATTAGTTGCCTCCTTCCAATTATACTCACTTCTGCAGAGAAATGCTATCAGTCTTTAGACCCTGAAACTGTTAAAAGACTTGCTTCTATCATCCGACTGTGGCTCTATTACTGGCCTTTAGTGCTGCTTTTGGACATTACAGGACCCTTTAAAAGTGTAACCGGCCCCTGAGAGCGGTGTAAGGCTGAAACCGTCTGAAACCGGCCCCTGAGAGCAGTGTAAGACCGGCCCCGGGCCCCTGAGAGCAGTGTAAGACCGGCCCCTGAGAGCAGTGTAAGACCGGCCCCGGGCCCCTGAGAGCAGTGTAAGACCGGCCCCGGGCCCCTGAGAGCAGTGTAAGACCGGCCCCTGAGAGCAGTGTAAGACCGGCCCCGGGCCCCTGAGAGCAGTGTAAGACCGGCCCCGGGCCCCTGAGAGCAGTGTAAAGCTCACCGCTGCGCCAGCGCCTCAGCTCCAGCTCCAGCCTCTGGATGGTGTCCCTCAAGCTCTTGCTCTTCTCCTTCTCCTTCTCATACTTCCTCTTCCACTGCTCCGCCGTCAGCTCCAGGTTAATGGAGGCTGCGTTCTTGATGGTCTTAGCACTACACACACACACACACACACACACACACACACACACACACGGGTCTCAGTCTCAGAAATCAGAACTGCATTGCACTTCCTCTTCTTCTCCGCCACAATGTTCTGCAATTAACTGAAGCTAAACCTGCCACTGATTTACACTGACAGTGTGTTCAACACTGAAACCAGAAACAATAAACGCTTTATAAGACAGTAAACGCTGTCACACGGCGGCTCTAGGGTCAGTGGATATTTAGCCATGACTGGGTCTGTTTTCATTAATTAAACGATTTCAAGTAATCAATCACGTAATCAATTTAAACTATTTGCAAAAAATATTTAAAATATGCTCACATTATCTCTAATATGTGGAAAATGCAAAGCGCTCCTTGTCTTGTCACATTCAGTTATGAATCATGTAAATGACAGCATTTTTCAATTAAAAATGGCGAAATTTGATAAACAGAAAAACTAGTATGTTGCATCAGTTCTGCAGATTATTACTGTCGGTCAGTGAACATTTCAGTCGTAAAACTGCTGTCAAATAATAAATGTTTCGCTACTTCTTACCACACACTTTTTCACTGTTAAAACTGAAGCGTTACTGATAATTGGCACTCGTCTTTTGTGAACAGT